>CANSZD010001333.1:0-345000 GCA_947648045.1 Beta corolliflora
TCAACTCTATTAACTTCTCTTTCATCCAAGGCAAGATAATACATAGCAAACTATTATTAGCTTTGCAAACATGAGGTTTCAAAGAACAACTTAAGCCCTCGCAGCAAGAGGTAAGCCGATTTAGCCTCTCCTTTACGAACGTTACACAGGTCATCAAGAAACTCAAATGATTCATCTTTAAGCTCTTACACCCAAGAAAAAAATTGAACTCATCTAACTCACCTATGTATGCTAGGATTCTAGTTAAGTAATCCATACATATATAGTACAAAGATTAATGGAGACATGGGGTCTCCTTGTCCGAGACCCTTTTGCCGTAAAAAACCCCTCAATGCTCCCATTTATAAGTAGCGGAAATTTAGGAGTTGTAATACACTCCATTACACACTTTATAAAATATTCGGAAAACCGCAAAGCAACTAGTAAATCATGCACAAAACTTCCACTCACCAGTCATAAGCTTTTTTTAAGTCTACTTTCATGAGTAACCCACTTACTTGGTTATTATTTCTCCCAAACCTCTTCATTAGGTCCTGGCATAGTAAAATATTGCTAATTATATGCTTGTCAGGCAATAAATGCCCCCCGAGATGGAGAAACAATACCTCGGGAGGATACCACTCAACCTGAACGTATCAACTTTGTTATGACTTTGTACGATCAGCAAAGACAGGCTGGCCAAAAATCACCCATCAAGCGTGACATGTATTCTTAGGAATCAAAGTTATGGCAAGAACATTGATTTCCTTAAGAAGTTTACCACTTCTAAAGAAGTCTTAGCACAACCTGCAATCGATCCCCGCCAATAATATCCTAAGTTTGTTTAAAATAACAATCGGAATATCCATCTAAACCCGGTAACTTGTCATCGTGTAATAAAAGAGAGCACTTTTAATATCTTCAAAGATGAAATTGAGGATAAAGCCTCGCCTCGAATCTCATTCAAAATCGCCCTTTGGTCGCAATTGCATCCTCCACCCTCCTAACTCCGACCTTTAGTCCCAAGTAAACCATGGTAAAACTCTAGAAAAGCAAATTCGCCACTTCACTAGATTAGTTGCCCGTAGGTACCATCCTTTTTTTTCGATAGTATTAATCCTATTTTGGATTCTTCTCGCCTTCACACTTTGGTGAAAAAAGTTTAGTATTGTCATCCCTTCATTAAGTCATTTGACTTTGCTTTTTACCCTGTAATTGTACATAATTCCCGGTGGCAACCATATAATCTTCCCTTACCACCTTTCCCCGCTTTCTGACTCCAAACTCGAGATTGGTATGCATTTCTTCGTGAACAGAAAGCATCTTGTTGTACCTAAGTGCGTCGCAGTAAACATCTCCAAACCGGGAAGCATTTAACACTTTAAACACTTTTTTTTAGACACTTCAATTTCCTTATAATTCGATACATGTTAGTATCCCGAATTTGTTCGCCAAAGAATGAGCAACAATGCCAAGAAACTTATCGAGTCTTACACCACATGTTAAAGAATCTAAAAGGTTTCCTTTTTAGAATCATTCACAAAAGATCTAATAACCACGAGGCGTTGATCAAATTCTCCTTCAGGAGGATTGTAACCCCAGTGTCAGACCAATCAGCTGATCCAACTTTCATTCCCAAGCACCCTATCCACTTGCAAAACACCCTATCTCTACCATCTTGCTTATTATTCCAAGTATAATGCGCCGCACTTGACATTTATCATAGCACAATACTCCATACAATTCTTCATGTCTACTAATTTCTCTTTCTCTCACAATTTGACCATTCTATCTTCCATACACATCAAGGCATTAAAATCACCAAGAATTATCCAAGGGTCATCATTCACAAGAAACTCCTAATATCCCTCCACATTTCCTCTCTCGCCTACTCTTTCAATAAAACCATAAGCAAAAGTGCATTTAAATTTCTTCCTACCATTAATCACTTCCACTTCGTGTGTATTATCTCGACTAGTACACATTAACACATTAACATGGAAAGCACTAGGATGCCACCCAACACTATTCTTCCATTGCCATGCCATTTGATTATTTGTTGTTATACACCATCCTCGGACACACATTAAGATAAAAAGCACCTAAAGATGGAGCTTCTATCCTAGTTTCAAGGAGACTAAATAACTTGATATTGTGAGTTATTAAAAAATTCCTCACCTTTAGCTTGTTTTCTCTTGTTATTTAGTCCCCTTACATTCCATGTTATTATATTATCCATCCATGGTAGGGGGCTCCCCCCACCATGAACCAACCCTATTTCGTACATCCTCCACCACTTCCTCTACTTCATCAAATTCTACATTGCCCTCCTCTTGCCAAGTCCGCAAAGGAATTGTCAACAATTACATGCGTTGATCAATCCGAACCTTAGCGTTTGTCTTGTAACCATATGAAACCCATCCTTATCCACCCCATTCTCGTTTCTCTTTTTGGAACCCATGTCCTCGCTTACACCTCTTTTTCGCTTCATCTTTACAGCCTCAGTTGAATGACCATTCCTTTGCAACTCTCCACACCGAATTGGTTTCCATTCATACTTCACTGCTTATGTCACCATCTTTCCTTTCTCGTTCTCAAAAGTAATGTAATGAAATCCCGATTCATCCTAGCCTCAACCATTATTCTAAGAAATTGCAATCTATCTTTCTTAATGGTTTCGGTCTAGTTTTAGTGGTTTACCAATTCCACACCAACTTGAATAAGCATTTCTCACCCCAAGATTTCGGATCGGGGGATGGCAATGAATCCACATGGGTACGGTTTTGGACATCTTCTTTCTCGTATATCTAACTCGGAATTCCATTTCTTCACAATGAGAGGTTTACGATCAAAAAATTGACATTCACCATTCAAGATTATAAAATCTAACAATGAAAATGCCTTTTGTACAAAGAACAATCTTTTCTACCCCTTGTTTTGCCCAAATTCGCCTCAAGAAACCATTCATAACCTGGAAATGGGTGGATTAGCCCCCCAACACATAACATATCACGTATGAATTCCATGAATCTATTTCTTCCCGAACATCTTCTAGGTCAAATTTTATTGTGTTTTCACATTGAATTGGAACATTCAATTGCATTTCTTCAAACTCGTGCATCAAATTACGAGTTGAACATTACCTCATCAATGGAATTCGCCGAGATTGCGTCTTCTTCATTATAGTAAGCCACTCCGTGATAATTGCGCCTTTTCCCTTGATTGATTCGCAAATCTTTCAACGAACTCTCGAGTGATAATGGCGTCACAAACTCGGGGTTTGAATCACCATTGAAGCAACACCATGAAGTTCTTGCCAGAGATTTGTGCTTTTGTCCCGAAATTGGAATCACAGTCCTTCGCTCGATTGACTACCGGATTGGCCATGATTTTTCTCGATTTCACCTTGGATTTCCCTGCCATGGCCACGACACGGGATAAGAGAAGGGTCTCTTATCCTACACCGAGAGAAATAGGCGCTATATTGTCAACATCTTGCAAAGAATTGTCTTAAGCACTTCAAGGTTTATTCATAATGTTTCATTCCAAATTAAATTGTCACCTCCATATTCCTACTTGCGTAATTTACTTGATCCGAGTTTGCACAAGGTGTAACCCACATGCCTAGCTTGTCATTTCCATGATGAAAAAAAGGGTGCAAAATATCAAAAAAAAGAATTGTTGTAAATAAGCCCATCAATAGCGTTGTCCAATGTACTTCTTTCAAAACCATTAACCTTCAACCCAAAACTCCAACTTTAACCAAAAGGCCTTGACCTCCATAACAAAAAAACCATTACAAGTCAAATCAAACCCTCTGAATAAACCTTTCTCGTAAACAACCCATAACCATATCACATCCCAATAAGCCATAAAAGACAAACCAAAGCCTGCTAGGTCGAAAATCCATAAGGGCGACTTAGGAAAATGTCAGGGCAACTTCTCATTCATTTAGCCTCAACTACGAATGTTCTAATTCTCGCTAAAGATACGTTATGAAACCCTCACCTTGAGGTTCGGACCGCTTTAAACCAAACCAAACCTACATCATTATCCACCCTTGCGAAACACCTCTTCCAAATCAATGCCAAATGTTAAGAGCTACGATCGGCTCGATTCCATCATGGATACGTAGGCAACCATTTTCATCCAAAACATATTTTTTAAGGCTCGCCTAGGCCCAATGAGAAAAGCGTGACCACCCAAATCATCAATTTTCAATGCTCATCCCTACCCCTTAGAACTAGACTCGACTTGAACTCGCATCATTAGCTCTACCTCATTGAGTTAGTCAATTCATTATGGCTCCGCCTTTTTCTTATTCTTATCCCTTGCCCTTTCTCGAACTACATTTTCACCTTCTTAGCCAATCTCTTAGCAAAACCTTTCAACACTCAAGGTCATGACTGCGCTTCATCCTTTGAGTGTTCCTTTATTTCGCCTTATTTTCTTGTCTTTTCACCCTAAGAACCCTATGTGGAATCTTTGGTCGAAACTTCTGAAGGTTTGCAATGTAATCAAGAGGGGGTGAATTTAGTACTTAATCGATCTGGTGAGGAATTCAAATTCTTTCGATTTAAGGGGAAACCAATTGGGCTGGTTTATGATAACGAAAACAGTAGAACTTGCAAGTAATAATGAACACAACAAATTTAACGAGATTCAGCCACACAAGGGCCTACGTCCTCCTACGTTCGTTTCTTGTTAATTAACTCTGAAAAACAAGAATACTCTCGCACTCTGCTGTTTTCTTTACTCCAGGGAAACAACACACCCCACACTAACTCTAGTGTGCTATTTCGCACTTGAACTCACAAGCACTCGCAAATGAACTCACAAATGCTACCCAATCTCTAAGCCCTTTGTTAGAGATTCAATACAAATAATTTCTCTTAACTCACGCTTTCTAGCAAAGCAAACAAAGAGTAATATGTAGCTCCATGAGATGTGTACTCTATTTTAGGAAACTGTTTTAACGGTCTCTATGTGAAGGCTCTCGAAAATACTCAATAAAATCCGGGAGAGCATCAAGGGTGAAGGAGAATCATAATTCAGTATTTATAGACCGAGATCTAACCCTTAAGCGTGCCCTAACTCATAATATCAAATATATGATAATCCTAAGTTATGAAAAGTATATCTTAAATAATATCTTTCTCGGAAGAAATATATTATCCAAGATATACACACGCTTTAAGGTAAGTAAATACTGAATAATGATTCTAAAGGTTGGCAAACATTTCTTATGGAAAGTATTTAAGAAAATATTTTTCCAAAAATCTTTTCTAAAACAACCAAATTTCAATCACCCAAGAGTAATTGGTACTTAGTAGTGTTTTAAATATGTAACCAACCGGTTCTATATTCCAAACTCTACTATTTAACACTTAAGAACAACACAAACAATTCCACTAGAAATATCATACGCCAAACATTACATGAAGACCTAAGATGAGACAATTAAAGAATCCTAAACTATCTTCATGCACTTCAATCATTGAAGCTTACCTTGAATCAACAATGAAGAACTCGTCTTTTCCTCGAACAACTCCCGGAGGGCTTCTTAGCTTCAAGTCTTGGAAAAACTTTTTTGCTACACAAGAATACATCATAACAAATATTCTTTTGATTGTTTCTTTTAACGATATAGAACAGTTGGATACTCAAGAAACAACTCTAGAACCACTGTAATAACAACCGTTCCGGGAGTTGTTTGTCATCAATCAAAACCTAGTGGACTCAAGAAATTATTCCCCCTTTTTGATGATGACAAACTCTTTGAAGTTTCCTCCAACCAACAAGTTAGTAAACACAAATAACTTCAACCGAAGCTCAAATAACTCATTTAGAGAGCTTACTTGACACAAGACTCACATGGTGAAACAGTCAATTATTTCAATTGTTTCCTAAGACTCTTTTTTTTAATTAACTACAAAACTATACTATGACCGACTCAATCTATACTAGACTTAGACGCTTCAACTTCAAACTCATTTTCCCCCTTTTGGCATCATTAAAAAGTATTAAGAGACTACTGCATAGCACATAAGTTATCGTCTAATCTAAAAATAGTAGCATCAACTACCAATCAAGTCATCATGTTGCAAGAAATCAAGTTAGTCACACAACTCACAATCCATAACCAAACACAAATTATCCATATACAAACTAGCAAAGTTAAACTAGAACCCAAATTACATAAGAGAATGTTTTGTAAAAAGGGGGGAAAATAGTAATGCAAAAGCAATTTATTAGAATGGGGTGGGAGGGAAACAGCTGGAAATAGCAATCACTCCTCGTCATCCTCTTCTTCCTCTCCTTCTTCCTCTCCATCAGAAGCATCATCATCATCATCATCATCTTGGTTTGAGGAGGAATGTGAGGAACCAACACCTTCTTAATATTCCTCATCATCATCATCTTGATCCTCAGACAGAGGATCAGCAGGAAGACAAGGATCAGCTGGGAGACGAGGATCAGCAACACTCATAGTAGCAGAAGTTGACTTTAAACCTCTGTAAGGGAGAGGACCAGCAACTCAGTCTCGACCAACTTCTTCTCAAGTTTTTTGACCTTAGACGTGTAGGATTTGCACATACCCTTAATCAGTTTATACATTTTATCCAAAGTCTTATCCCTGGTTGTCCAACCTTTCAATCACAACAACATATTTGCTTGTTCCCCTATCTTTCTCTTGTTCTTCTCCTCCGCTTCTTCTTCTCATTGGTAATCCAAACTCCTTGAACCTCAACATATCCGAGGAAACATCCAACCCTTTTTGCCCTATTATTTTCTTGGTAAACACCCGAATGGGCACTATTTCCTCATTAAGAGGAATCTTTTGCTTCTTGAGTAAGAGGGTGAGTATTAAAACCATAAGCCATGGCATGGTGAGGGAGGAACAACATTCATGATGTGATCAATTATAATAGCACGGAGATTGATCTTGATCTTTTTCATCATTAAGTAAATAAAGACCATCTCCATTATACGAACTATTCCCCTACCCTGAGCCCTAGGAATTAACACTTTGTTACAAATGGAGTGTAGGACCAGTATAATGGGTTCACACAAATTAGCAGATTACTAGCCTTTTTGGAATAGGGAACAGTAAACAAAAACATATAAATCTCCTCAGCTATTACCCCAACAATTATAGGCCAACCATCCCCAGCATACTTATCAAATCCATCTCTAGGAACATTAAGCAGAGAAGCCACAGAAGAAACAGACAAAGAGACCTTACTTCCAAAAACAGTAGATCCCAAAGACATATCAGGTAATTGCTTCAAATTCACATAAAATTCTCTAACAGGATCCACGAACGCATTCTTAACATCCTTAAACAAAGGCATCCATCCTTGAAAATCCAACAAATCACGAACCTCATATAAAGCAGGAATATCAAAATAACCATCTTCTATAGAACATCCAGACAACACACTTCTCTCAACAATAGGAGTAGAACCAGTAGAAATAGGAGTTTCAACATATTTACCTTTTGCATCGCGAGGGGGTCTAGTTGTTACCTCTTTCCTCTTGGTTCCCCCTAGCAGAACCATTTGATTGATCCTCATAAACTTCACCTGTTTCCTTCTTCATAACATCTGGTCCTTCTCCTTTCTCTTGCCCTAGTAGAGGCAGATGAAGACCCTTCCTTATGGCCTGTAACCACTAGATCTTCTTCCTCCTTTTGTTCCTTCTCAATAGGAACTTCAGCAGACAAATCATCAAAAACCCTTTCAATAGTACCAGTAACAGAATCCTTCTGATGTTCCCCCTCTTCACCCTTCTCAGTGGAAATTAGGTTATGGGAAACAGCAGAGGTAGTTGGGTTTTCAGTTGAAGAAGCGGTTAAGGGTTTAGCGGTTGATGGAGTAGGAGAGGGTTCATGAGTGGGAAGATGGGTAGGAGATGAGGTTATAAATGGAGGTGGTTGTGGTGGAGGTGGTTGATTTTGTGGTGTTGGAGGTTGATTTTGTGGAGTAGTGGTGGTTGGTATTTGAGTGTTGAAGGGAGGATTATCGAAAATTGGGGTGGAGGATGGAGGTTTTTCGGGTTGAGTAACAGAAGGGGTTTTCTTTGGAGATAAAGGCATTTTAGGGGAGCTCTTTGATTTTCCACCCTTTCTTCTTGAACCTACGGAAGATTTCTTCCCCATTGTAGAGAAAACAAAGAGCTTAGGAGAAACCGCTTTTAGAGATAGAGAGAGAGAGAGAGAGAGATTGCTCGAGTGTGACTTGAAGTGATTGCATAGAAAATGAGGACAATTATAATATATACACATGAGAGTTTAAGTAAGGGAAGAGAACCAGTTGAGATTTTACAAAGCAATTTAAATTTTCGGAAGGAATCATAACTTCCTATAAAATACCTCAATTACTGAAAAATAAGGCATGTACAAGATATGTACAATTGACGCGCCTTTTTTGAGAAAGATAATTGCACTTAAATATTTCAACTTGCAGAAGTTAAAATATTCGTTTAATTTTCGGAAAGAATTAACTTCCCAAAAACATATCTGTGCATTACTGCTGTTTTTCTCAGTTGTTTCATACAAGAAGCACTCACTAGTAGAACTTTTGCTTATTGCTGCAGTGGTATTGCTGCGGTTTTACCCATACGTAGCAATAAACCACGTGAAAAGAAAAGATAAAATATAAAATAGACCTATTGCTCCGGTTTCCGGCCGAAACCGCAACAATAGATTTCAACGGGAAAAATTTCAAACTTAAGTTGACTTTTTGACCAACTCTATTGCTGCGGTTCCCAGGCAGAAACCGCAATAATATTTTAATCTATTGCTGCGCTTCTTCTTGGCAACCTCAGCAATAGAGCTGGCCCAAATCTAAAAAAAACACGGGGGTTTCTCTCACTTATCTCACACTCACACTCTTTCTCTCAACTCTCTCACTCTCTCACACAAGGCTTCGAATTTCGGCGACAAGGCTTCGATTTCCTGCTAAAAAACGGTGGTTTCCTGCGATAAGGCTTCAAATGCCAACGACAAGGCTTCGGTTTTCCAGATATGGGCTCTTGGGCGACGGGTTGCTCGGCGCTATTTCGCCCCTCCTCCACCGACGGGTTCCGGTTGGTTTGCACTCCTCTCCTCCGTTCACCGCCACCATTACCATCCTTCACCACCAGTGCCACCTTCCCCTTGCATAGGAGGTTAGTTATTCATAATTTCTTATTAATTTTTAGTTTTCTTAATTAATAGTGCTTTAATCGAAAATTTAGCTTAAATAGTAGTTGAAAATGCTCAATATAATGTATATATATGATTAGTTATAAGATTTGAGGATTAAAAACTGATTTTGTGATGATTTTGCTTAAGTTTTTGTATGCCCTAAAATGTTATCACGGGATTGTTTTTGCGTAAATTAATTCTCTATTTGAAGTGATATGTACAATGTGATTGTTTTTCCAATGCCTTCATATTGATAGACTCACCAATGGGAGGGGAAGGGAAATCTAAGGAATGGTTTGGTATTTGTTGTTTGGTGATGATTTGGAATCGCTTGAATGCGATTGTTTTTATGTACATCATTATGCCTAGATACCCGTTCAAGACTTACTCATTAGGAGTAGGTCTTGCATAGTCCCCGTTTTGGGACTGTTCTTAAACGTCACATCTCACTTAGGACGTGAATGTGTGTTGATTCTTTGATTCTAAGTGAAATACGATTAGTCATTTCCCTAATTTGTTCTCCGAGTACATATAAGATAAGCAATTATCTTCATCGTGTACTTGGAGAACTGAAGGGAAATGCTGCCGAATTTTCCTTAGAATCAGAGATGATACATGCATTCACTAGTGGGATTGGACGTTTAAGGATGGGTTAGGTTGGAGTGATAAGGACCCAATGGAAGCATGCATTGAATATTAGCTTGTTGTGTTATATTTACGTGGATTTTTTAATTGATAATAAATTTTTATGTATGTATGTATGTATGGGGTTTTTTTAGAAATGGATCGAAGTTGGTTGTATGGAAAGCGAAATACGTTGGAGTTCGTACAAGGTGTGAATGAGTTTTGTAAACGTGCTATAGAGCATCAACAACTTACTTGCGATGAGGAGATTTGTTGTCCATGTGTTGATTGCTACAATGTGAATATGAATTCTGATATTAGGACTATAAGGGATCATATTATTCGTCGTGGATTTAGGGCTGAGTATTATATTTGGTTATGGCATGGTGAGAAGGGAAAATATACTCAGGATAGGGTTAGTGTTGATGTTGGCACTAGTAAAACATTAGAGATTGATATGCTGAATGTTGGGGTAGAGGATGAAGTTGTGATTGAAGATCATGTTAGGATTGAAGGTGATGATGAAAATAACTACGGAGATAATAGTGACACTGAGGATGAAGAGTTTGGTGATGATCGATTAGGTGTGATGCTGGAAGGGGCCCGTGACCATTTCAATGGCGGCCACGAGTGTTTGACGGTTTGTCAGATGCTGCTGGGAAACCCCTTTATCCAGGGTGTACAAAATACACTCAATTGAGTGGGGTTTAACCCTTTTCAACATAAAAGCGAAACATAATTTGACTAATGTAGGCTTCACAGAACTCTTAGAAGCTTTACAAGATATGTTTCTTGAGGGTAATTTATTACCAAAATCCACCTACTATGCGAAAAAAATTAATGTGTCCTTTAGGTTTAGAATATGAGCGGATTGATGCATGTCCGAATGATTGCTTGTTGTATCGAAATGAGTATGCGGACCTTTATGAATGCCCGAGGTGTGGTAAGTCCAGCTACAAATTACCGGATGGGGTTGAGCCTGGGCCGGACAATACGGGTCCTTCTGCGAAAGTGTTGTGGTATCTTCCAATTGTGCCAAGGTTCAAGAGGCTCTTTTCTATCAAAGAAGATGCAAAGAACCTTAGATGGCATGCTGATCGGAGAGAGTAAGATGGGATGCTTAGGCATCCAAAAGCAGTTTCCCCCAATGGAAGGCTATAGATTCCAAATATAGTGGATTTGAGACTTGCATTGTGTACGGACGAAATGAACCCTTACGGTACTTTGAGTAGTCAACATAGTACTTGACCTGTTCTTTTAGTGATATACAATCTTCCTCCGTGGTTGTGCATGAAGCGGAAGTATATTATGTTGTCTCTCTTAATTTCTGGGCCTAAGCAGCCGGGAAATGGTATAGACATCTATCTTGCGCCTCTCATCGAAGATCTCAAAAAGATGTGGGACAAAGGTGTTATGGTGTTTGATGCGTATTCTAATAAAGATTTCAGGCTTCGTGATATGCTATTCTGTACTATAAATGATTATCCAGCTTATGGCAATTTGTCGGGGTATAAGGTCAAAGGAAAAAAGGCATGTCCCATTTGTGAGAATGGTATGGAGGCTACACATTTGCCACATTGTGAGAAACATGTCTATCTCATTAATAGGCTATTCCTACATAGTTCTCTTCCATATCGAAAGAAAAAAGCACCATTTAACGGGTTAGTTGAAAATGCTTCAGATCCTAGACCGTTGACCTGAAAAGAAGTTTATAATCGTGTTAAGGGGATGGGCACAATATTTGGTAAGGGGGTTAAACCTTCAGAAGACGATGGTGTCATTTGGAAAAAAAAGTCTATATTCTGGAGACTTCCTTATTGGAAAGACTTACCAGTTAGACATTGTCTCGACGTAATGCATATTGAAAAAAATGTTTGTGATGCAATTATTCATACTCTGTTGAATATGCCGGGGAAGACAAAGGATGGTTTGATGGTTCGTAGAGATATGGAGAAATTGAAGATTCGGCCTAATTTGTGGCCAATGGTTAAGGAAAAAGCTAAGAAAGGAAAGAGAACAACAACGTATTTGCCTCCAGCTTGTTATACATTGTCTAGGTAAGAGAAACGACTGTTCTGTGAGTGTTTATACGATATTAAGGTTCCCATTGGATACTCATCTAACATGAGAAGTGTTTTTGCCGATTGCAATATGCGGGATTCTTCCGAAACATGTCAGGCTTGCCATCACGAGGTTGTGTTCATTTTTCAATACCATATGCAACAAGGTACTTGACCCTGATAAGTTAGATAGTTTGCAAAATGAGGTGGTGATCACACTTTGTCAATTTGAGATGTATTTTCCACCTTCTTTTTTTGACATTATGGTTCACTTAGTCCTTCATTTGGTAAGGGAGATTAAACTGTGAGCCCTGTGTTTTTAAGATGGGCATACCCTTTTGAGAGACATATGGGTTCTTTGAAAAAGAAAGTGAGGAATCCAACAAGACCAGAGGCGAGTATTATTCAAGGAACAATTGTCGAAGAGGTTGGAGGATATTGTGCTTCTCATTTTGCTAAGGCTGTGACGATAGGTCTTCCAAAGTCCAGACACGAGGGTAGGTTGGAAGGCAAGGGTGAGGTCGAAATGCGAAATATTTCGCCTTCATTGAGTGAGTTGAATAAAGCTCATCTTTTCGAGTTGGACCATGTTACTGAAGTTCATCCATACTTAGATAGACATATGCGTGAATTGCGCCACAAAAACCCGTCAAAAGGGGAGAGGGCGTTGATGAATGAGCATAATGAGTTTTTCATTGATTGGTTCCACAATGAAGTAATGGTGAATTGTCTGCAAACAACCATCATGTACCCGATACAATTAAGTGGTCGGGCATACGGTCCACGTGATAGTTTTAAATCATATGAAGGGTATGATATCAATGGATATACCTTTTACACTGAACGTCAGGACAAGAAATCAAAGGTGGTACGGAATTATGGGGTTCCAATGGTTGCATCATCTAGGGAGTATGCGAGTGCAAAGGATAAAACTCTGGTTGATGCTACACAATCATATTATGGGATCATTCAGGAAATATGGGAGCTCGACTATTGTGACTTCACTGTGCCTCTTTTTCAATGCAAGTGGGCGGACAATAAACGTGGTTTGCGAAGGGATGATTGCGGTTTTACTCTAGTCGATATGAGTCGTCTGCGTGACATTGATGAACCTTTTATCCTCGCATCACAAGCAAAACAAGTGTTTTATGTATCTGATCCTATAAACAATCAGTGGTTCATTGTTGTTAATGGTAAAAGGGGAATTTTAGGAGTCGGTAATGTTGACGACAAAGAAGAATATGATAAGTTTGATGATACCCCCCCTTTTCTCAATCCCAAATGATGATATGATGGATGTGCGTGATACTGAAAATAGTTACATGCGCATAGATCACCATGAAGGAATATTGAGCAACCTATTGACCAAAATTAAAGGTAAAAAAGGTTCTATATGAGTAATTTGAATTATAAATTGATGAGTTTTTAATAGATTTCGGTCCAGTAATGTGTTGAGACATGTTTATATATATTGTTTTAAATTTTGTTAACACTCTTTATTGTTTCTATATATATGATACATATATGGCTAGTGACGGTTCGAGCGATCACCATCTGATTCTGATACACCATTTAACCCGTAAAAGGAGGCTAACCGTGGGGAGGACAATGACCGTGCTGCAGATGCGTTTGATGCTTGGTTGGAAACATGGGAAGAAGAAGCTGATAGGAATGATTTACTTGGCATTGAGGTGACATCTGATCCACGTCAGCCACCCCCCTCAGGTTCGCGCTTATTTGATTATTGTTAATATCAATATGTAATTTATTTGTTCGTTCTCTAATTTTGTTTTCTTATTTTGATTCTTAGATCGTCGTCGCACCGGAGGCATATTATGGTGCACAAGGGAGGGGGAAAAAGTCGAGTGGGAAAACAAAGGCATCTAGCAAGAGTAAAAGAGGTCCCACGATGAGTCTCCACAACACAACATGATTTGTACTTACAGTTTGATGAGTCAGGAGATGACCTAACGTACTTACGATATGTACTTCCACAACACAAAAGATACGCTGATGATTTTTGTAATTATACCATTTACAATTTTGGGATTTATTTTACTAATGATGACCTAACGTGCTTATTTATTTGTTTATGATGGAAAACAGAATATGTTTCACCTTCCAGACGAGGTAAGATTGAAGAAAAACTACTTGTCTGCTGTGAAGACTAGATGGAGGGATTTTAAGGGCAAATTGGTATCAGGTTGGATCACAATGACCAGAGTCAGATCAAAGAAAGAGAAGCAAGGTGATACTTCGCCACATGTACACAAGCACATCAAGATGGAGGATTGGCTTACCTTCAAAGACTCTATGATGTCAGATGAGGCTGTAGTAAGTTCATAATCTAATTAACTTGGTTTTATTAATTTAAATAATATCCTACTTACTTAATGTGTTTTTTTTTTTTTTGCGGTAAAAAGCGAGAAAAGGCGATCGAGAGTGCAAAAAAGAACACACATCATCACCACTTAGGTCAAAAGAACTATGGGGATGCTAGAGAGTTGTGGAAGAAGGAGAACTTATGTCCACCTAGTTTTAATTTTGGATCGTCATCTAGTACACCATCCTCCTCAGTGTCATCTCATATTAACCAGGGTGATGACTAGTGGTGCGCGATGCATAAGAAAGATCCTATCACTAAACATCGGTTTATTCCAGTTGAGGAAACAAAGATTGCAGCTGACAAATACGTATGTATATTACTATAACCTTTACTTTGACATATGAATTAGTTTCTATCTTTATTAACTACATTATTATTTGTAACTTGCTTTTTAGGTAGTTGGAGTACAAGGAGAAGCAAGCTAAGGGTGAGTTCACTCCGTCACGTAATAAAGACGCCCTTTTTATGGCTCTTAGAGAGAAGTCAGATCATTCAGGGCGTTGTTACGGTTTTGGAGGCATCAATGTTGGCTATAGGGCGGCTTTTGGCGTTCCACCTCCGAGGAACCATTGGAGCTCGAGTCAGACATTTGTGCCCACCCCGGAACAAGAGGAAGCATTCATGAAGAAAATGTCTGAAAGGTGGAGAAATGACATTGCCTCGTATATGCAGAATGTGGCGCTTTCACAGCCCACTCAGCTACCTACTCCGCCATTTGTTCTATCATCTGCTTCACCATTTGTTGCAGCATCCGATTCACCATCTGCTGGGCCAACTATTTCACCATCTGCTCGACCATCTGACTTTTCCGACACTTAGTCTCATGGGTTGAAGGTACATATATTGATCATATATACATGTGCACCATATAAATAATTATCTTACATAGTTAGAACTTTACTTTACTATTAGGACGAGACTCCATGTCGATTGTATTTGATAGACCCAACTAGTGGAGAGACTTGTCTCGTGGCAGATGTACACTCTTATGCTTTTGATGAGAACACTACAGTTCATGGGTCTAGAATGATGAAGGATCACCTTCGAGTGAAAGTTCATCGTTATGTAGAGAAGTATGGTCATTTGCCACTACCTGTCCCCGTCCCCACATATGAAATCGTTAATGTAGCTAGTGCTTTAGGTACGTGGGTGCTATGGCCAAAAAATTTAGTGCAAATGTTAGGTGATGAGGTAATAGTTCAAATCTTATCCATTTTAGTAAAAATAATTGCATTAAATTTAAAAATTACATAATCTTATGCGAGTTCTCAAAAATAATTATTAGGTTACACCGACACCTAAAAAACAAAAGGGGATTTCGGGGGAGGCTGTTAGATGTCCTAGCCAGCAGCTTTCAGCCGGTTTGGCTACTCATTATAGTCCAGTTGTCGATGATGCCTCGTTCTTGGAATCCCCAACTGAAGACTGTAGGGAGTTAGCAGATACGCTTATCGTTGCCATCACAGACGATGATACCATTGGTGTTACCTTGCCGAGCTCTTTCTTCCATTATCCAGCAGATTCCGCCGCTTTTCTAACCAAGGAGGATATTGCTTAGTTCTTGAAAGGGGAGATGCTTAATATTTCTATTATTCAAGTGTCCATGAGGTAATCAAGAATCAAAGTTCTGATTTTTTTTTATATTTGATTGTATGATAGTTGTATTTTGCACATAAATTTTACATTTGTCTACTTTTTTATAGGGCATCGTTAGACGACTTGACAAAGATTTGAGGATGCTGTCGTGTGTGTTGGATGTGTCAGGAGAATATCGCGGATGTGAAAGCATTGGAGAGTGTAACGACTTACATTCAGTGTGCTTTGACTCGATCCGTCATTGAATGTGCTAGTATCATCTTCCCGCCAATCTTTCAAACGTAATATTCTATCTTAATAGTTTAATGTTAATCATTGTTGCATGATATGGTGATTTAATAGTAACTTTTGTTATTCAATTTTGCAATAGTCGTCATTGGACGCTCCTTGTCATATGTCCCACGGTAGGGACGATTTATGTCTTTGATTCTGTTAGCTTACACAAGGAGCGGAAGTTAAAGATTAAACCGGCTATGATAGCGTAAGTTGGTTTGATATATCTTAAATGAATTGACATTATAGTATAAGACAAATAAAGTCTAAATCATTTGATGTTGTGTTATGTAGTGCTTTTAGGAGGTTTCGGTTGAGCGGCACAAAGTTCATCTGGAAAATCTTCTTTGGAAGCGTGTGGAGGTATAGTAGACTTATATTATTCAATTAAGCCTATGTTATTCTCATTATACAATAAATTTTATCATTTTCTTAAAACTTTTTATAAAGTGTCCACAACAAAAAGGAGGCGAGGAGTGCTGTTTTTTTGTCATGCTTAACATTTTTGACGTACTCACTTTATATTCTAGTTCGGAGGATTTCAATGAAGTAAGTTTTTGTTCACGTATAATTCATTTCATATATTATTTAAATATTTGAGGCTAACTTTAGTGAATTATTTTCAGGTTTCGCGTTCCATTACCTCCGATCCTTACACGGAAGATCAAATTAATGAGGTGAAAAATAAGTGGGCAAGATACTTTATTGATTATTGCATTGCGTAGTTTAGTTTATGTGAATTTGCTTTGTTTTTTTTATCTTTACAATGAATATAATTTAGTGCAACTTGTACAAACCAACATTATCGTATTGACTTGGATTTGATGATATATATATATATATATATATATATATATATATATATATATATATATATATATATATATATATATATATATATATATATATATATATATATATATATATATATATATATATATATATATATATATATATATGTATGTATGTTGGATTTGCATGATATCTATGTTGGATTGAATCGTATTTATTTTTTGTTGAACTTGGATATTGGGTGATGGATGTTGGAGGAAAATTGGTTGTTGGAGGAACTTGGGATGATGGATATTGGTTGTTGGATGATGGATGTTGGTTGTTGGATGAATTTTGGATGATGGATGATGGATGTTGGTTGTTTAGGATGATTAGATGATGAATGTTGGATGTAATATTGTGCAGGTTGATTCCCAATTATATGGTTTATCAAATTATAGGATGTTGGATGTAACATGCTTGCATATATATATATATATTTTTTTTTTAAATATAACATATTGCGGCGGTTGTTGGTAGAAACCGCATCAATAGGGCGACATATTGCTGCAGTTCCTACCCAAAACCGGAGTAATATGTTTTATTTTTTCAATATAAAATAAACATGTTGCTGCGGTTTCGGGTAGGAACCACAACAATAGGCCAACATATTGGTGTGGTTTCCACCCAAAAATCGCAAGCAATATGTTGTTTTTTTTTTAATAAAAAATTAACTCTCGTTGTCGCGGTTTTGGGTAGGGAACCGCAAAGAATATGTCGCCTTATTGCTGCGGTAAAAAACCGCATACATATTGTTGCGCCCTTAATTGTTGCGCGGCCAAAATCGCCGCAATAGGCCACTTAATGACCGCCGCAATTAGCATTTATTCTGCTAGTGACTTGCACCTGGTTCTGGCAACTTAGCATGATTTCACATTTATTCAAGCAACGATTCTTTCAAATCTTGAGAGATATAGAAAGCATCTACATGAAAACCTGAAGAATTAAGCAAAGATATATGTATGCATTTCACATCAAGGAGAACTAATCTAACCATCTGGGAAACAAACAAGCCAATTAACCTAAACCTAATAACTCTTAAAGAAAACCGACACTTGCTAAAACTTAAGTAAACCTACTAATAAGACTCTTAACATACAAAAAGACTCTCTACACAAAGGTTTTGTGAAAATATTAGCAATTTGATCTTCACTTTTACAAAACAATAATTCAACCAATCCTTTCTCAACATTATCTTTAAGAAAATGATGTATGATCTCAATGTGCTTGGTTTTAGAGTGCTGAACAGGATTTATAGAAATATTAATAGCACTCGTGTTGTCACACATGATAGGAACATTTCCATAGACAACACCAAAATGTTTCAGCTGGTTCCATATCCACAACAACTGGGAACAACAAGCGTAATGCCTATATATTTCGATTCACCGTGGATAAAGCCACTGAATTTTGCTTTTAGAACCCCATGAGATAAGACATGAGCCTAATAAATGAGCCATATCTCGATGTGCTTTTCCTATCGATAAGGAAACCAGCATATTCTGCATCTATATACCCTACTAGCTCAATAGAAGTGCCTTTGGGGTACCACAAGCACACGTCATTTGTTCCCACCAAATACGTAAGTATTCTTCTAACAACCTTTAGATGATACTCCTTGGGATTGCTTCGAAACCTTACACACAATCCTACAGAGAACACAATATCAGGTCTACTAGATGTTAGGTACAAGAGTGAACCAATCATACCTCTATACAGTGTAGCTTCCACATCCTTTTCCTTCGAATCTACATCAAGTTTTGTGGAAGTGGGAACAGACTATCATAAGCTTTCTTGTTTTCCATACCATATTTCTTAAGAAGCTCTCTAAAGTACTTTTCTCGGTGGGTCATAATTCCATCAGTTTGCTTAATCCGGAAGCTTAAGAAGAAGCCATGTTCTCCCATCATGTTCATTTCAAACTCACTCGCATAAGATTAGCAAACTCATCACATAGCAACTGATTAGTAGCTCCAAAAATGATATCACCAAAATAAATTTGAACTACTAGCAAATCTTTCCCCTTCGCTTTGATAAATAAAGTTTAGTCAACTATTCCCTCTTGTATTCATTTTCCATCAAAAACTTTGACAATCTCTCATACCAAGCTCTCGGTGCTTGTTTGATACCGTAGAAAGCTTTATTAAGTTTGAATACATAGTGGGGAAACAAATGATCGAGCAAAACTAGGTGGTTGTTTCTACATATACCTCGTCCTTCAAATAGCCATTCAAGAATGTTGTCTTCACGTCCATCCCGAATAATTTCATATTCATGTAAGCAACAAAAGCAATGAGAATTCTAATAGCCTCTAACCTAGCAATACGTGCAAAGGTCTCATCATAATCAATGCCTTCTTGTTGATTGTAGCCTCGCACCACGAGCCTTGCTTTATTTCGAACTATTACGCCAAGATCATCCAACTTGTTTCGAACACCCATCTAGTGCCAATGATCGACCTATCTCTTGGTCTTGGCTCAAGGTGCCACACCGGTTCCATTCAAATTGATTCAACTCATCTTGAATGGCCCGCACCCAACCGGGTCATTAAATGTCGTCTTGTAATCGCCCGGTTCTATGATGGACAAGAAAGAGAAAAAAGCACAAAAGTTTTCATAAATGCTCTTCTTATTTGAATTCCCATATTAATATCACTAATGATTTGATCAGAGGGATGAGAAGATTGATATCTAAAACTCTTTGAAACTGGACCATCTTGTCCTCTTAAATGAGTTTGGCTGGAACCAGCTTGCATTCCAGCATCATCTAAGTTAGATCTCTTAGCTGTGCTGGGATGTAAATTGGTTCCCTGCTCATTCCTTACCAGTCCCTCATTAGGGTTACCACCAACTTTTGTGGTGGTTCCCCCTGAGGTGTTTACATGTTGATCTCCATGGGAACGATCAGTATCTAGTTCCCCCTTAGATAAATCCTCATTATTTTTCTCTCTTTCTAGATCAGGTCCTCCACCATCAACATTTGGTGGATCAGTAGGTAGACCTTTCTCCTCTTCAGGCTCCTCCGTGGAACCAGCTAGTTGTTGCCCTATAAATTCAAGCATTCCAATAATATCTTCTAGTTCTACCTATGCAATCTCAGAAGACATGTTGAACTCATAAAAAATCACATGAACACTTTCCTCAACACACAAGGTCCTCTTGTTGAACACCTTGTAAGCTTTAGTATGTGCAGAATAACCAAGAAATATTGCCTCATCACTCCTAGGGTCGAACTTATTAAGCTGGTTCTTCCCATTATTATGCTCAAAGCACTTGCATCCAACGATACGAAAGTGTGCAATATTGGGCTTTCTACCCTTTAGGAGTTCATATGGGGTCTTATTCAATTTAGGTCTAATGAGAGCATGATTTAAGATATAGCATGCAGTGTTCACAGCTTCTTCCCAAAATCTGTTAGGGAGACCACTTTTAATAAGCATCGTCCTCGCCATCTCCTCTAGAGTTCTATTCTTTGTTTCCACAACACCATTTTGTTGAGGTGTTCCAGGGGCAGAGAAGTTGTGAATCACTCCATTCTCTCTATTAAAATCAATGAAACATGAATTATCAAACTCAGAGCCATGGTCAGATCTTACCGCAACCAGCTGATGATTTAACTGGTTCTGTACTTGTTTCACTAAGGCAACAAACTCATTAAAAGTTTCATCTTTTGAGTGCAAAAAGATAACCCATGTAAACCTTGAAAAATCATCAACCATAACACAAACAAACTTATGACCATTTCGACTTTGTACACGCATAGGACATAAATCAATATGTATAAGTTCGAAAGGTTTCTTCGGTACTCATGACACTTTTGGTTTGAAAGAGGATTTTACATGTTTTCGCCTGCACATTGTGAACAAACTTTATCAATCTCATACATAATGTTTGGAAGTCCGATCACTAAGTCACGAGACCTAAGCTTATTAAAAAGTGTCAAGCTAGCATGTCCAAACCTCGTAATGCCAAACCCATCGATTTAACTCGAAACAACTCTCAAACGGATGGACTTGTTCCTCCGGAATTTCATCCAAGAAAGTGATGTATGTATCATCTTTCCCGGTTCCCTCACGTAAAAGTTCACCCGTTTGTGACTTAATTATGTGACAAAGGTCATCTTGAAACTCAACTCGATTGCCTTTATCACATAATTGAGAAATGCTCAAAAGATTATGTCAGAAGGCATCGACATAATATACATCATCAATAGCTTGTGAAAGTGACGTACCAACTTTACCTATACCAACAATAGAACCTTTATTGTTGTCTCCAAAGGTAACACTTCTACCATCGTAGGCTGTGAGTGAGAGAAATTGCTTCTTATCCCCGGACATGTGTCTTGAGCAAACACTGTCCAAATACCAAAAGATACTATATTTCACTTTAGCCTCGCAAGAAACAATCAATCATTGGATTTAGGAACCCAAACTTTCTCGGGTCTCTTTTCGAAAAACAAAGAAACTCTAGTGGGTCCTTCCTCACCTGCACTTGCTTAACATGTTTGTTGTTTCTTTCAACACTTTTCTTCCTAGCCGGACAATTAAAGATCTTATGTTCATTCATACCACATTGATAGCACACATGCATGTCCTTCGCAAGGACATACTTACCTCTTTTGAATTCCTCGATCCAAGTGCTTCCTCTAGGGTGCTTGTAATACCCCTCATGATTGCTTTAAGGGGATTTAGCTGGCTACTCATTCCAACAAGATGCATCTTTCTTTTAGAGAGCTCATTTCCTTAGTTACTCCATAGTCAAGCGTGCTTGGCTGGGAGTAGTCCAGGGATGGGTGACCTCCTGTGAAGTTTCTCAGGGTGCGCATGAGTAAGGACAAAATGCGCCGGAAGAACTTGTGTTGGTTATCGAGGACGGTTGTTTCTCAAGATGCGCATCGGGGTGACACCGACTTGACTCCGAATGAGCCGGGGTGTTTTAAATGGTGTCGAGCAACCCTACGACCGCATGCTGATCGTGCGGATAATTAATCCAAGGTTAGTCGCCAAGCGGGGGAGGATTCTGGGGCTATATCACCGGTTGCGTGTCGAATATATGATTACTTTCCACGCTCGGGCGACCCACAAGCCGTATGCCGAATATGTGGAGTCCAAGGATGGGTGACCTCCTGGGAAGTTTCTCAGGGTGCGCATCAGTGAGGACAAAATGCGTCGAAAAAACTTGTGTTGGTTATTGAGGACAGTTGTTTCTCAGGATGCGCATTGGTGACAATAGACTCGACTCCGGATGAGTCGGGGTGTTACAAATGGTATCATAGCAAAACGCTCCTAAACTCTTAAAAAGAGTTGCTAATGATTCTTTAGATAATGTTTGGAATTCTAATCACTAAGTCACAAGAAATAAGCTTATTAAAAAGTGTCAAGCTAGCATGTCCAAACCTCCTATGCCAAACCCATTGATTTGACTCAGAAACAACTCTCAATCAGATGGACTTGTTCTCTGGAATTTCATCCAGTAAAGTGTTGTATGTATCATCTTTCCTGGTTCCCTCACAGACAAGTTCACCTGTTTGTGACTTAATTATGTGACACTGGTCATCTTGAAACTCAACTCGATTGCCTTTATCACATAATTGAGAAATGCTCAAAAGATTATGTTGTAAGGCATCGACATAATATATATATCATCAATAGCTTGTGAAAGTGACTTGCCAACTTTACCTATACCAACAATAGAACCTTTATTGTTGTCTCTAAAGGTAACACTTCTACCATCGTAGGCTGTGAGTGAGAGAAATTGCTTCTTATCCCCGGACATGTGTCTTGAGCAAACACTGTCCAAATACCAAAAGATACTATATTTCACTTTAGCCTGCAGGAAACAATCAATCATTAGATTTAGGAACCCAAACTCTCTCGAGTCTCTTTTTTGAAAAACAGCTAACTCTAGTTGGTCCTTCCTCACCCAGACTTGCTTAACATGTTTGTCGTTTCTTTCAACACTTTTCTTCCTAGCTGGACAATTAAAGATCTTATGTTCATTCATACCACATTGATAGCACACATGCAGGTCCTTCGCAAGGACATACTTACCTCTTTTAAATTCCTCGATCCAAGTGCTTCCTCTAGGGTTCTTGTAATACTCCTCATGATTGCTTTAAAGGGATTTAGCAGGCTACTCATTCCAACAAGATGCATCTTTCTTTTAGAGAGCTCATTTCCTTTGTTACTCTATAGTCAAGCGTGTTTGGCTGGGAGTAGCCCAGGGTTGGGTGACCTCCTGTGAAGTTTCTCAGGGTGCGCATGAGTGAGGACAAAATGCGTCGGAAGAACTTGTGTTGGTTATTGAGGACAGTTTTTTATCAAGATGCGCATTGGTGACAATAGAATCGACTCCGAATGAGCCGGAGTGTTTTTAATGGTATCAGAGCAACCCTACGACCGCATGTTGATCGTGCGGATAATTAATCCAAGGTTAGTCGCTAAGCGCGGGAGGATTTTGGGGCTATATCACCGGTTGCATGTCGAATATATGATTAGTTTCCACGCTGGGGCGACCCACATGCCGTATGCCGAATATGTGGAGTCCATGGATGGGTGACCTCCTGGGAAGTTTCTCAGGGTGCGCATCAGTGAGGACAAAATGCGTCGGAAGAACTTGTGTTGGTTATTGAGGACATTTGTTTCTCAGGATGCGCATTGGTGACAATAGACTCGACTCCGGATGAGTCGGGGTGTTACAAATGGTATCAGAGCAAAACGCTCCAAAACTCTGAGAAAGAGTTGCTAATGATTCTTTAGATAATGTTTGGAATTCTGATCACTAAGTCACGAGACATAAGCTTATTAAAAAGTGCCAAGCTAGCATGTCGAAACCTCTTATGCCAAACCCATTGATTTGACTCAGAAACAACTCTGAGACAGATGGACTTGTTCTCTGGAATTTCATCCAGTAAAGTGATGTATGTATCATCTTTTCTGGTTCCCTCACAGACAAGTTCACCTGTTTGTGACTTAATTATGTGACAAAGGTCATCTTGAAACTCAAATCGATTGCCTTTATCACATAATTGAGAAATGCTCAAAAGATTATGTTATAAGGCATCGACATAATATATATCATCAATAGCTTGTGAAAGTGACTTACCAACTTTACCTATACCAACAATAGAACCTTTATTGTTGTCTCTAAAGGTAACACTTCTACCATCGTAGGCTGTGAGTGAGAGAAATTGCTTCTTATCTACGGACATGTGTCTTGAGCAAACACTGTCCAAATACCAAAAGATACTATATTTCACTTTAGCCTGCAAGAAACAATCAATCATTAGATTTTGGAACCCAAACTTTCTCGTGTCTCTTTTTAGAAAAACAGCTAACTCTAGTTGGTCTTTCCTCACCCAGACTTGCTTAACATGTTTGTTGTTTCTTTTAACACTTTTCTTCCTAGCTGGAAAATTAAAGATCTTTTGTTCATTCATACCATATTGATAGCACACATGCATGTCCTTCGCAAGGACATACTTACCTCTTTTGAATTCCTCGATCCGAGTGTTTCCTCTAGGGTGCTTGTAATACCCCTCATGATTGATTTAAAGGGATTTAGCAGGCTACTCATTCCAACAAGATGCATCTTTCTTTTAGAGAGCTCATTTCCTTAGTTACTCCATAGTCAAGCGTGCTTGGCTGGGAGTAGTCCAGGGATGGGTGACCTCCTGTGAAGTTTCTCAGGGTGCGCATGAGTGAGGACAAAATGCGCCGGAAGAACTTGTGTTGTTTATTGAGGACAGTTGTTTCTCAAAATGCCCATTGGTGACAATAGACTCGACTCCGAATGAGCCGGGTTGTGTTTTAAATGGTATCAGAGCAAAACGCTCCTAAACTCTGAAAAAGAGTTGCTAATGATTCTTTAGATAATGTTTGGAAGTCTGATCACTAAGTCACGAGACATAAGCTTATTAAAAAGTGTCAAGCTAGCATGTCCAAACCTCTTATGCCAAACCATTGATTTGACTCAGAAACAACTCTCAAACAGATGGACTTGTTCTCTGGAATTTCATCCAGTAAAGTGATGTATGTATCATCTTTCCTGGTTCCCTCACAGACAAGTTCACCTGTTTGTGACTTAATTATGTGACAAAGGTCATCTTGAAACTCAACTCGATTGCCTTTATCACATAATTGAGAAATGCTCAAAAGATTTTGTTGTAAGGCATCGACATAATATACATCATCAATAACTTGTGAAAGTGACTTACCAACTTTACCTATACCAACAATAGAACCTTTATTATTGTCTCCAAAGGTAACACTTCAGCCATCGTAGGCTGTGAGTGAGAGAAATTGCTTCTTATCCCCGGACATGTGTCTTGAGCAAACACTGTCCAAATACCAAAAGATACTATATTTCACTTTAGCCTGCAAGAAACAATCAATCATTAGATTTAGGAACCCAAACTTTCTCGGGTCTCTTTCGAAAAACAACTAACTCTAGTTGGTCCTTCCTCACCCAGACTTGCTTAACATGTTTGTTGTTTTTTTCAACACTTTTCTTCCTAGCTGGACAATTAAAGATCTTATGTTCATTCATACCACATTGATAGCACACATGCATGTCCTTCGCAAGGACATACTTTCCTCTTTTGAATTCCTCGATCCCAGTGCTTCCTCTAGGGTGCCTGTAATACCCCTCATGATTGCTTTAAAGGGATTTAGCAGGCTACGCATTCCAACAAGATGCATCTTTCTTTTAGAGAGCTCATTTCCTTAGTTACTCCATAGTCAAGCGTGCTTGGCCGGGAGTAGTCCCGTGGACGGGTGACCTCCCCGTGAAGTTTCTCGGGGTGCGCATGAGTGAGGACAAAATGCGCCTAAGAACTTGTGTTGGTTATTGAGGACGGTTGTTTCTCAAGATGCGCATTGGTGACAATAGACTCGACTCCGCATGAGTCGGGGTGTTACAAATGGTATCGAGCAAAACGCTCCTAAACTCGAAAAGAGTTGCTAATGATTCTTTAGATAATGTGTGGAAGTCTGATCACTAAGTCACGAGACATAAGCTTATTAAAAAGTGTCAAGCTAGCATGTCCAAACCTCTTATGCCAAACCCATTGATTTGACTCAGATACAACTCTCAAACAGATGGACTTGTTCTCTGGAATTTCATCCAGTAAAGTGATGTATGTATCATCTTTCCTGGTTCCCTCACAGACAAGTTCACCTGTTTGTGACTTAATTATGTGACAAAGGTCATCTTGAAACTCAACTCGATTGCCTTTATCACATAATTGAGAAATGCTCAAAAGATTATGTTGTAAGGCATCGACATAATATACATCATCAATAGCTTGTGAAAGTGACTTACCAACTTTACCTATACCAACAATAGAACCTTTATAATTGTCTCCAAAGGTAACACTTCTACCATCGTAGGCTGTGAGTGAGAGAAATTGCTTCTTATCCCCGGACATGTGTCTTGAGCAAACACTGTCCAAATACCAAAAGATACTATATTTCACTTTAGCCTGCAAGAAACAATCAATCATTAGATTTAGGAACCCAAACTTTCTCGGGTCTCTTTCAAAAAACAACTAACTCTAGTTTGTCCTTCCTCACCCAGACTTGCTTAACATGTTTGTTGTTTCTTTCAACACTTTTCTTCCTAGCTGGACAATTAAAGATCTTATGTTCATTCATACCACATTGATAGCACACATGCATGTCCTTCGCAAGGACATACTTACCTCTTTTGAATTCCTCGATCCAAGTGCTTCCTCTAGGGTGTCTGTAATACCCCTCATGATTGCTTTAAAGGGATTTAGTAGGCTACTCATTCCAACAAGATGCATCTTTCTTTTAGAGAGCTCATTTTCTTAGTTACTCCATAGTCAAGCGTGCTTGGCTGGGAGTAATCCAGGGATGGGAGACCTCCTGTGAAGTTTCTCAGGGTGCGCATGAGTGAAGACAAAATGCGCCGGAAGAACTTGTGTTGGTTATTCAGGACAGTTGTTTCTCAAGATGCGCATTGGTGATAATAGACTCGACTCCGGATAAGTCGAGGTGTTACAAATGGTATCAGAGCAAAACGCTCCTAAACTCTGAAAAAGAGTTGCTAATGATTCTTTAGATAATGTTTGGAAGTCTGATCACTAAGTCACGAGACATAAGCTTATTAAAAAGTGTCAAGCTAGCATGTCCAAACCTCTTATGCCAAACCCATTGATTTGACTCAGATACAACTCTCAAACAGATGGACTTGTTCTCTGGAATTTCATCCAGTAAAGTGATGTATGTATCATCTTTCCTGGTTCCCTCACAGACAAGTTCACCTGTTTGTGACTTAATTATGTGACAAAGGTCATCTTGAAACTCAACTCTATTGCCTTTATCACATAATTGAGAAATGCTCAAAAGATTATGTTGTAAGGCATCGACATAATATACATCATCAATAGCTTGTGAAAGTGACTTACCAACTTTACCTTTACCAACAATAGAACCTTTTTTATTGTCTCCAAAGGTAACACTTCTACCATCGTAGGCTGTGAGTGAGAGAAATTGCTTCTTATCCCCGGACATGTGTCTTGAGCAAACACTGTCCAAATACCAAAAGATACTATATTTCACTTTAGCATGCAAGAAACAATCAATCATTAGATTTAGGAACCCAAACTTTCTCGGGTCTCTTTCAAAAAACAACTAACTCTAGTTTATCCTTCCTCACCCAGACTTGCTTAACATGTTTGTTGTTTCTTCCAACACTTTTCTTCCTAGCTGGACAATTAAAAATCTTATGTTCATTCATACCACATTGATAACACACATGCATGTCCTTCGCAAGGACATACTTACGTCTTTTGAATTCCTCGATCCAAGTGCTTCCTC
Source organism: Beta corolliflora (assembly GCA_947648045.1). Classification (NCBI taxonomy): domain Eukaryota; kingdom Viridiplantae; phylum Streptophyta; class Magnoliopsida; order Caryophyllales; family Amaranthaceae; genus Beta; species Beta corolliflora. The sequence continues at coordinate 27,780 of CANSZD010001333.1, forward strand.
TAGGGTGCCTGTAATACCCCTCATGATTGCTTTAAAGGGATTTAGCAGGCTACTCATTCCAACAAGATGCATCTTTCTTTTAGATAGCTCATTTCCTTAGTTACTCCATTGTCAAGCGTGCTTGGTTGGGAGTAGTCCAAGGATGGGTGACCTCCTGTGAAGTTTCTTAGGGTGCGCATGAGTGAGGATAAAATGCGCCGGAAGAACTTGTGTTGGTTATTGAGGACAGTTGTTTCTCAAGATGCGCATTGGTGACAATAGACTCGACTCCGGATGAGTCGGGGTGTTACAAATGGTATCAGAGCAAAACGCTCCTAAACTCTGAAAAAGAGTTGCTAATGATTCTTTAGATAATGTTTGGAAGTCTGATCACTAAGTCACGAGACATAAGCTTATTAAAAAGTGTCAAGCTAGCATGTCCAAACCTCTTATGCCAAACCCATTGATTTGACTCAGATACAACTCTCAAACAGATGGACTTGTTCTCTGGAATTTCATCCAGTAAAGTGATGTATGTATCATCTTTCCTGGTTCCCTCACAGACAAGTTCACCTGTTTGTGACTTAATTATGTGACAAAGGTTATCTTGAAACTCAACTCGATTGCCTTTATCACATAATTGAGAAATGCTCAAAAGATTATGTTGTAAGGCATCGACATAATATACATCAATAATAGCTTGTGAAAGTGACTTACCAACTTTACCTATACCAACAATAGAACCTTTATTATTGTCTCCAAAGGTAACACTTCTACCAACGTAGGCTGTGAGTGAGAAAAATTGCTTCTTATCCCCGGACATGTGTCTTGAGCAAACAGTGTCCAAATACCAAAAGATACTATATTTCACTTTAGCCTGCAAGAAACAATCAATCATTAGATTTTGGAACCCAAACTTTCTCGGGTCTCTTTCGAAAAACAACTAACTCTAGTTTGTCCTTCCTCACCCAGACTTGCTTAACATGTTTGTTGTTTCTTTCAACACTTTTCTTCCTAGCTGGACAATTAAAGATCTTATGTTCATTCATACCACATTGATAGCACACATGCATGTCCTTCGCAAGGACATACTTACCTCTTTTGAATTCCTCGATCCAAGTGCTTCCTCTAGGGTGTCTGTAATACCCCTCATGATTGCTTTAAAGGGATTTAGTAGGCTACTCATTCCAACAAGATGCATCTTTCTTTTAGAGAGCTCATTTTCTTAGTTACTCCATAGTCAAGCGTGCTTGGCTGGGAGTAGTCCAGGGATGGGTGACCTCCTGTGAAGTTTTTCAGGGTGCGCATGAGTGAGGACAAAATGCGCCGGAAGAACTTGTGTTGGTTATTGATGACAGTTGTTTCTCAAGATGCGCATTGGTGACAATAGACTCGACTCCGGATGAGTCGGGCTGTTACAAATGGTATCAGAGCAAAACGCTCCTAAACTCTGAAAAAGAGTTGCTAAGAATTCTTTAGATAATGTTTGGAAGTCTGATCACTAAGTCACGAGACATAAGCTTATTAAAAAGTGTCAAGCTAGCATGTCCAAACCTCTTATGCCAAACCCAGTGATTTGACTCAGAAACAACTCTCAAACAGATGGACTTGTTCTCTGGAATTTCATCCAGTAAAGTGATGTATGTATCATCTTTCCTGGTTCCCTCACAGACAAGTTCACCTGTTTGTGACTTAATTATGTGACAAAGGTCATCTTGAAACTCAACTCGATTGCCTTTATCACATAATTGAGAAATGCTCAAAAGATTATGTTGTAAGGCATCGACATAATATACATCATCAATAGCTTGTGAAAGTGACTTACCAACTTTACCTATACCAACAATAGAACCTTTATTATTGCCTCCAAAGGTAACACATCTACCATCGTAGGCTGTGAGTGAGAAAAATTGATTCTTATCCCCGGACATGTGTCTTGAGCAAACACTATCCAAATACCAAAAGATACTATATTTCACTTTAGCCTGCAAGAAACAATCAATCATTAGATTTAGGAACCCAAACATTTTCGGGTCTCTTTCGAAAAACAACTAACTCTAGTTGGTCCTTCCTCACCCAGACTTGCTTAACATGTTTGTTGTTTCTTTCAACACTTTTCTTCCTAGCTGGACAATTAAATATCTTATGTTCATTCATACCACATTGATAGCACACATGCATGTCCTTCGCAAGGACATACTTACCTCTTTTGAATTCCTCGATCCAAGTGCTTCCTCTAGGGTGCCTGTAATACCCCTCATGATTGCTTTAAAGGGATTTAGCAGGCTACTCATTCCAACAAGATGCATCTTTCATTAAGAGAGCTCATTTCCTTAGTTACTCCATAGTCAAGCGTGCTTGGCTGGGAGTTGTCCAGGGATGGGTGACCTCCTGTGAAGTTTCTCAGGGTGCGCATGAGTGAGGACAAAATGCGCCGGAAGAACTTGTGCTGGTTATTGAGGACAGTTGTTTCTCAAGATGCGCATTGGTGACAATAGACTCGACTCCAGATGAGTCGGGGTGTTACAAATGGTATCAGAGCAAAACGCTCCTAAACTCTGAAAAAGAGTTGCTAATGATTCTTTAGATAATGTTTGGAAGTCTGATCACTAAGTCACGAGACATAAGCTTATTAAAAAGTGTCAAGCTAGCATGTCCAAACCTCTTATGCCAAACCCATTGATTTGACTCAGAAACAACTCTCAAATAGATGGACTTGTTCTCTGGAATTTCATCCAGTAAAGTGATGTATGTATCATCTTTCCTAGTTCCCTCACAGACAAGTTCACATGTTTGTGACTTAATTATGTGACACTGGTCATCTTGAAACTCAACTCGATTGCCTTTATCACATAATTGAGAAATGCTCAAAAGATTATGTTGTGAGGCATCGACATAATACACATCATCAATAGCTTGTGAAAGTGACTTACCAACTTTACCTATACCAACAATAGAACCTTTATTGTTGTCTCCAAAGGTAACACTTCTACCATCGTAGGCTGTGACTGAGAGAAATTGCTTCTTATCCCCGGACATGTGTCTTGAGCAAACACTGTCCAAATACCAAAAGATACTATATTTTACTTTAGCCTGCAAGAAACAATCAATCATTAGATTTAGGAACCCAAACTTTCTCGGGTCTCTTTCGAAAAACAACTAACTCTAGTTGGTCCTTCCTCACCCACACTTGCTTAACATGTTTGTTGTTTCTTTCAACACTTTTCTTCCTAGCTGGACAATTAAAGATCTTATGTTCATTCATACCACATTGATAGCACACATACATGTCCTTCGCAAGGACATTCTTACCTCTTTTGAATTCCTCGATCCATGTGTTTCCTCTAGGGTGCCTGTAATACCCCTCATGATTGCTTTAAAGGGATTTAGCAGGCTACTCATTCCAACAAGATGCATCTTTCTTTTAGAGAGCTTATTTCCTTAGTTACTCCATAGTCAAGCGTGCTTGGCTGGGAGTAGTCCAGGGATGGGTAACCTCGTGTGAAGTTTCTCAGGGTGCGCATGAGTGAGGATAAAATGCGCCGAAAGAACTTCTGTTGGTTATTGAGGACAGTTGTTTCTCAAGATGCGCATTGGTGACAATAGACTCGACTCCGAATGAGCCGGGGTGTTTTAAATGGTATCAGAGCAACCCTACGATCGCATGCTGATCGTGCGGATAATTAATCCAAGGTTAGTCGCCAAGCGATGGAGGATTCTGGGGCTGTATCACCGGTTGTGTGTCGAATATGTGATTAGTTTCCAGGCTGGGACGACCCACAGGCCGTATGCCGAATATGTGGAATCCAAGGATGGGTGACCTCCTAGGAAGTTTCTCAGGGTGCGCATCAGTGAGGACAAAATGCGTCAGAAGAACTTGTGTTGGTTATTGAGGACAGTTGTTTCTCAGGATGCGCATTGATGACAATAAACTCGACTCCGGATGAGTCGGGGTGTTACAAATGGTATCAGAGCAAAATGCTCCTAAACTCTGAAAAAGAGTTGCTAATGATTCTTTAGAATTATTAGTTAGCCATAGGGGATAAAATTTGTTTAGAATTAAGTTTAGTAGTTTCACTATAATGAGAGTGGATGGGTCGGGTGTTACATATGGTATCAGAGATTAGTTTTTAGCATGTTATTGTTGTTCTTATCTAAGTGTGTTAATGGTTGTGTGTTATAAGTTAGGTGATTTTGGTGGTTCATTTAAATTTATGATAATATTAGTTATTTAATGATTGTTTTTGTTGTTTTTAATTAAATTGAGAGTATAATAGTGTTGTACTTTTATTAATCAATATCTAAGTTGTCAACGTTACAGTACTCGAGGGAGAATAATATTGTCTTTAGTACCGTTTCGTCAAGAGTTATGTACCGAGGTTATTGTAACTAACGTTGTAATTAACCTTGTACCCAAACTCAGACAACGAGAGTGTAGTGGTTGAAGTATTTGTTTATATTGTGTATTTGGTGTATAATTATGTTTTAAGTGAGGTTTATGTTTTTTTAGTGGGAAAAATTGATTTTATTATGATTATTATTTTTATTATTATTACTATTACTTTGAGAAGAATATATATCGTTGAAATGAGAATTCTGGATTGCGATCCTATGTTTTTGCTGATTTTGGGTGTAAGGCCTTAAGGGCATCCTTATTATTTATATTTGAGGATTAATGGATGAATAAATTATAGTATTTATTTGTAGTACTATTATTTTATTGAGATTAAGATATCCGGTGGGATAGACGTAGTCCCCGGTGAAGAACATGCCAACCACCTAGGTTGCGATATAGGGGTATTACTTGGGTTAATTGTTGTCGTCCGAGAGGTTGGGAAGTACTGAGTTGGGTACTATCCTGCATCGGGAGTTTGGCCATTCTTAGACACAGGCAGTAGGGAACGTAAGCCCATAGGCTGTCTAGAGATTTCGATCTGACAAATATTTGGAAGTGGGTTGCGATCCACTGGCGTTCTGCTCTTTATTATATTATTTTGTTTAATTATTTTGTAGGCTTATGCTATGGATCTTGTATGCTTATATTTGATGATTTACTTTATTTAAACATGTTAAACTGTTAGCTGTTGTTTGGTTGTTATTTAGTTCAGTTTGATATTTTATGTTGATTGAGACTTATTTATTAATGCTTGATAATTCCTATGTGGATCCTAATTGACCTGGGAGAGCTGTTAGTTACTCCCCACTGATTGTGGATATTTGTTGTATATTTTTGCATGTTATGTTGATGAGAATCTTCCTTGGTTTTGGGTTCGGGTTGAGATGTGAGCATTAAAATGTTAGATGTTTTAGGCCTAGACTTTTAGTTAGTTGAAGAGTTAGTTTTCTTTTTTGGATATTAATCTAATTAATTTAATTTATTTATACTATTTATTTATGTTGGTTTTATCACTTAGTTATTTAAACGCATTTCTTGTAGTAGTAACATTCCCAAAAGACGATGTTTCTGCCATCGTCCTATAATACTATTATTATTTCTTTCTTTCCCGCTGTAAAATTCAGGGGTGTTACAGTTGGTATCAGAGCAACCCTGCGATCGCGTGCTGATCGTTTGGATAATTAATCCAAGGTTAGTCGCCAAGTGGGGGAGGATTCTAGGGCTATATCACCGGTTGCGTGTCGAATATGTGATTCAGGTTGGGGCGACCCACAGGCCGTATGCCGAATATGTGGAGTCCTCAGGCGCAACAAGGGCGTTGCTGTTCTCAAGTGGGCCGGGGGTGTATGTAAAACCCCCTCATGATTGCTTTAAAGGGATTTAGCAGGCTACTCATTCCAACAAGATGCATCTTTCTTTTAGAGAGCTTATTTCCTTAGTTACTCCACAGTTAAGCGTGCTTGGCTGGGAGTGGTCCAGGGATGGGTGACCTCCTGGGAAGTTTCTCAGGGTGCGCATGAGTGAGGATAAAATGCGTCAGAAGAACTTGTGTTGGTTATTGAGGACAGTTGTTTCTCAGGATGCGCATTGGTGACAATAAACTCGACTCCGGATGAGTCGGGGTGTTACAGTGCCAGTTGGTCCTTGTTCTCCATCTGGAATAACCAAGACCAACTGTACCACTGTTAACTTCCGTGGAAGTGTGATGGTTTAAGGTATTCTTTGTAGATAAGAGTTTGTCGACGTGCCTTTGACTGTTTTAAAGTTCTTTTTCCTTGTTCTCAAGAACTCTCATTAGGAAGACATTTTTCTCATCCATAGCGTTGAAATATCTCTTAATTTTCTCATGCTTAAACTCGGATTTTGAAATCAGAGAATCATTTGGCACGTTGACAAGCACTTTCTGCTTACCCTTACTTAATTGATGATTTCAGCATACAAATCACATACTTGACCTTCATACTCATCAATCAACTTACTAACTTCAGCACAAGGATCTACAGGGGAAATAATTAGCTAGGCAGTCTTGAGGGTAACAAACTCCCTATGCAATTCCTCTGCATCATTAACCAAAAGGTTAAAATCATGAAGTAAATTAGACTTGCTTAGAGTGATTGCCTTACTCTTAAAAGCCACAAAATTTGGGGGACTATCTGAGTTAAACAAATCATGTAGAGGTGGAACAATTATGTTTTCTTCACTATCACTAGGATCATCCTCATCCTTTTCTAGCAAAGGGGACTTAGCTGTTTCTAACTCGGCCTTAAACTTATCAAGTCCAACTTCAAGCTCAACTACTTGATCCTTTAACTCAATACACACTTGCTCAAAGTGATCACAACTAGCAATATCAATATCACTTTCATTTTTCTTTTCCTTCAACTCACGTTTGCCAGTTATGTAAGCCTCACTTAGTTTAAGACATTCATCTAATAAAGAATCAATACATTCAAGCATATTATCTCTATCATAATGAAGCATGTCTTCACGAATTTGATACAAATTTACCTTGTGTTCACTAAGTACATCTTTATTTGCCATAAGACATAAATTTGACGTATGGTTCCCATTTTCGGTTCCATTAGCTATGTTTTTCCTCCTTGATCCATAATAGCAGTCATGCAAGTTTCATGATTAGGTGACTCTTCATCATCTTCTGATCCAGAATCAGAGTCACCCCACATGGCTGCTATCATAGCCCTCTTGAACGCTTTCTTATCATTACTCTTAGACAACTTGTCCTTCCACTTTGGACAATCACGAATGATGTGACCAAAATCTCGACACTTAAAGCAACCTACACTTCAAGGGTTAGTTTTCTTAAAGTTCTTACCTTTCAAAATTCTTGTGTTGATCTCTGAAATGCCTCTCAAAACGATTCGCCATCATAGCTATATCATCTTCTTCTTCTTTAACTGTTCCCTTCAAGGAAACACCTCTGACTGGTCCCTTGTTACTCTTAGACTCAACCAGCATTTCATGAGTCATGAGGGAACCAATCAGCTATTCCAGAATCAGCGCTGCGAGATATTTTGCTTCATAGATAGTTGTTACCTTAGCCGTCCATACATTTGTTAAACTTCTCAATATTTTTCTAACCAAACCTTCGGTCGAAAAACTTTTGCCAAGAGATTTTAAATCATTTACTATAGTCATAAATCTACCAAAGCAATCATTTATTTTTTCATCTTTATTCATGTTAAAAGCTTCGTATTTAGACATAAATAAATTGATTTTAGACATTTTTACCTTGTTGGTTCCCTCATACGCGAGTTCGAGGGTATCATAAATCTCTTTAGCGGAGACGCAGACCGAGATTCTGTCCGTCTCATTTTCTCCAATAGTCTGTTCCAATATGGACATGGCTTTGGCATTCTCCTCCAGCTTCTTGTAATCAGTGGAGGTGTATTCGCTTTCCTTCTTTGTTGCTGAGGAAGCATCAACCTCTTTGGTGATCTGCAATGGTCTGTTCTTGACGACTAGCCAACATTCATAGTCAATGCCAATGATGATGTTCTTTAATCTATTCTTCCACCAAGCATAGGTTTTCCCGTTGAATTCAGGAGTCTTGTTGTCGTATCTCATAGCATTCATTTTCTTGAGTACTCATGATCTACTTCTCTGGGTGTTACCCTATTAAGAAGAACCTGCTTTAATACTAATTGAAGGTTTGCAATGTACTCAAGAGGGGGTGAATTGAGTACTTAATCGATCTGGTGACATATTTTAATTCTTTCGATTTAAGGGGGAACCAGTTGGGCTAGTTCCTGACAGCGAAAACACTAGAACTTGAAAGTTATAATGAACACACCAAATTTAACGAGGTTCAGCCAAACAAGGGCCTACGTCCTCCTACGCTAGTTTTCTTATTAATTAATTCTGAAAAAGAAGAATACTCTCGCACTCTCCTATTTCCCTTACTCCTGGGAAACAGCACACCCAATACTAACTCTAGAGTGCTATTTCGCACTTGAACTCACAAGCACTCGCGAATGAACTCACAAACGCTACCCAATCTCTAACCCATTTGTTAGAGATTTAATACAAACAATTTCTCTTAACTCACGCTTTCTTACAAATCAAACAAAGAGTAATATGAAGCTTTATGAGATGCGTACTCTATTTTAGGTAACTATTTTAACTGTTCTCTATGTGAAGGCTCTCGAAAATACTCAGTGAAATCTGAGAGAGCATCAAGGGTGAAGGAGAATCATGATTCAGTATTTATAGACCGAGGTCTAATCCTTACGTGTGCCCTAACTAAGAATATCAAATATATGATAAGCCTAAGCTATGGAAAGTATATCTTGAACTTGATCTTTCTCGGAGGAAAGATATCATCCAAGATATACACACGCTTTAAGGCAAGTAAATAAGAAAATTATGATTCTAAAGGCTGGAAAATATTTCTTATGGAAAGTATTTAAGAAAATATTTTTCCGAAATTTTTTCTAAAACAGCCAGCTCTATCGCCCGGTAGAGTAACTGGTACCCAGACTTATTACCCTACTTAGTAGTGTTCTGAATATGTAACCAACTGGTTCCATATTCAAAATGCTACTATTTCACACTTAAGAACAACACAAACAATTCCACTAGAAATATCATACGCAAACATTACATGAAGACCTAAGATGAGATAATTAAAGAATCATAAACTATCTTCATGCACTTCAATCCTTGAAGCTTCCCTTGAATCAACAATGAAGAACTCTGTCTTTTCCTCGAACAACTCCGAGAGGGCCTCTTAGCTTCAAGTCTTGGAAAACCTGTTTGCTACACAAGAATACATCATAGCATAGCAAATACGCAGTTGTTTCCTAATAGCCTAGAACCACCTGTAATAATAATTGTTCCTTGCAGCTGTTTGTCATCATTCAAAACCTAGGGGACTCAACAACTTCCACTAAGCGTGACAAGATATGTTCAAAATCAAGCAATCAAGTCTGATACTACATCAACTCCATCTTGCTGGGGGGCCTCATCACTTATCCACACAGAAAATCATAGGCTCCAAGTGTACTTTGAGTAGGACTTCATTAAGAGTCCATACAGAAGATCGTGGACTCCATACCCATACGAGAAAAGAATACGAGATCCTAACCATTTTATGGGGTCCTTAGAGCCTATAGCAAACTTAAATCGAAGATTCGTTCTATAACACATTTCGAGTCAAACATAACCTACATGGATCATCCTTGGGGGCTTCCTATTTCTTCTCTTTCGAGAACTATTTGCTGAAAGAAAAATTGAACGTCCAAAGGAACGACAAAGCATCATATCGCTGCATTAGCATCATATCGCTGCATTAGTGTCATATCTCTACATTTGCATTTCGCATCAAATATTGTGTCAAGCATTGGATACATCCTTCATCATTAGTCATAGAATCCTAGTATTAGTCATGGAGTCATACACACCCATATTCACACACACATGCACACACACAACCACCTTTATATCTAGAGTAATAGAGAGCACCCTGTTTATAGGTCATGTCTTTTCCTATCCATACACTAGCACCCACATCACGGGGCACATGCATGTTTAATAATAGTTTATTTGCATATCTATGTATTCTTTGCATTTACAGGTATCCAGCGCTAAACAACTCTATACGAGTTATATTCCGCCGAGGTGAGCGGACTTTTAATGATAAAATTGTCGGAGAGATCATTCGCGCATCTCGAAGATATAGACAGTGGTAAATCCATCGTTTTTTCCCCCAAAGAACAATGAAAGCGGTAAGTCCAGCGCTAGTTCTGAGGACAGCTACGGGCCAAGACAACGGGATGTCCAGCATTAATAAGGTTTGTGTTCCTGAAGACAGCGACATCGGTCAAGTCCGGCGCTAATATTTACTTATATATTGGCCATTGACCATTAATGGAGTCATGACGGGGAAATCTACATTGGATAAGTCCCTAAGTTGTCCCTTTGATTTCCCAATATCCAATTAGGTTTATGAGTCTTCCATTAAATACTTGTTGGCGACTTTAAAATAATTTTCAATAAAGCCTTTACAATGGGGTAGTCAAATACGTGCTCACACCGCGTAGGCGAAACAAAAACACGCCTACACTCGCCTAGTGGAGGAGGATTCTGGGGCTATATCACCGATTGCGGTCGAATATGTGATTAGTTTCCAGGCTGGGGCGACCCATAGGTCGTCGAGGCCGAATATATGGAGTCCTCAGGCGCAACAAGGGCGTTGCTGTCCTCAAGTAAGGGTGTATGTAATACACCTCATGATTCACTAGTGAAAAAACGTCAAGGGTTGCGGTCAAAATAGCCCTAAGGGCTGCGTTTTTGGCCCGCAGCCCTTGGCGTAGCAGCCCTTGGGCAAAAAGTAAGGGCTGCGGTTTTTTACCGCAACCCTTCACTCCCAAGGGCTGCGGTTTAGGCCCTAAACCGCAGCATTTTTTACAAATACAGGGTTGCGGTTTTGATGAAAACCGCAGCCCTTGTGACCCAAAAAAACAAATTTTTTTTTTGCATTTTTAGACCTTAATGATCCCTAAACTGTTATATATATATATAAGTATTATTTTCCATTGCAAATCATGTTTTGTATACAAATATAACAAAACAAAAAAACTATATATCCTGGAACTTCAACTAGAGTCTTTCCTGTTATCTTTTAGATTCTACCTAACATACAAAATAAATCTTGTAAGCAAGCAAACAAGAACTAGCATTCTAGCAACCACACTCCAATCTTGAGAGTAGAAACCTCAGACATCACATACTCTAGTGTGCAATTCCAGTATACTATTCGATTATCCCTGCACAACAAATGAAAAGGATACAACTTCACCGCAATGAATTAGGGACCATGAACACAACCACATTATATGTATATGGAGGTAGGGGACAGCAGGTTCCAACCTATAGATAAGACGATCATTGTAAAGTCTGATGAAAGCCTACATCACAGTTCTTCCAATTCTGTGAATGTAGTCCTTAATTTTGTGAGTTTGTGACCATGTCAGCGCACCGAGTTCAAGGAGAGCGGGAGAGGGAGAGGGAGAGGAGTGAGACGGAGAGGTAGAGGGAGTTTGAGGTATCTAGGGTTAGAGATTTAGTGAGGGAAAGAAGACTTAACGCGGGAAAATAATTAAAAAAAAGGTTGCGGTTATAAAAAAAACCGCAGCCCTTTATCAAAAAGGGCTGCGTTTTTTTAAGAACCGCAACCCTTCATGATAAAGGGCTGCAGTTTTTGGGCTAACCGCAGCCCTTCACTATTAAGGGCTGCGTTTTTCAATAAACCACAGCCTTTGCACCGCAGCCCTTGCGTTTTTTTCCACTAGTGATTGCTTTAAAGGGATTTATCATATTACTCATTCTTTCAAGATGCATCTTTCTTTTAGGGAGCTTATTTCCTTAGTTACTCCACAGTTAAGCGTGCTTGGCAGGGAGTAGTCTTGGGATGGGTGACCTCCTAGGAAGTTTCCCGGGGTGCGTATGGGTAAGGACAAAATGCGTCGGAAGAACTTGTGTTGGTTATTGAGGACAATTGTTGGCCTTGGATGCGCATTGGTGACAATAAACTCAACTCCGTATGGGTCGGGTGTTACAGGTCCCACATAAGAAGCATAAGTAGGTCAACCTATTGTTGCGGTTGTAGCCTAAAACCGCAATTATAGGTACACAAGTATAGGTCAAAATTTCTTTTTGCAATTTATCATGAAGCTTAAAAGGCAAAAAAATAACAAACTAACGAACACGTAAAATGGAAGTAAAGGCAAATAATATGTACCATGTAATTATACAAAAAATATAAAATATAAAACAAAAATATCAGATACAAAATCAATCAATTCCCACTACAAAAAAAAATTGCCTAAAAGGAAGAAGATTCAGATCAAAAAATAAAAAATATAATCCCATTAAATAAAAATACAAAAATTGGAAAAAAAATAAATAATTTGTAGCCTCAGAGATTTCAGATCTGGAATCTTCTAAGAAACATAGTGAAAAAGTGAGATCGCCAGTCGCGAACGTGAGTGAAAGAGAGATGAGATTGCAAACGCCAATGAGAGAGCAATATCTGGAACATCATCCGTCGTCGCATGTTGATCTAGAACCAGTGCAAGGTGCAACCCTATTGTGTGGTTTGAGGGAAGACGTGAAACCCGACCCTGACATTGAGAGAGTGCGTATGAGTCGCACTTTCGCTGCTGCTCTGGGGCCAGGTGCGGAGTTGTATGGTTTCATGGAGAATTGATGATGGTTCGGCGGAGGGTTTACCAAACTACGACAATGAGAGATCAGTGAGAGTGAGATAACGAAGAGTATGAGAGAGCAAAGAACGGAAGACATGAGAGAGATGAACGGAAGAAGTGAGAGAGGAGAGTGAGACCTCATTGTGAGAGAGTGAATAGAGCAGTGAGAGAGGGGAGGGAATAGATTAATATGTGAGTGAGGAAACGACGCCCACATACTAAGGAGACAAAGCCAAACCCTAAACGCGTCTAATGCATTAAATTTCTGCTTTGTTATTAGAGAAACCTCAAGAAATAGGTTAATATATTAGTAATATTTAAATGTATTGTTGCGGTTTCTCTAAGACACCGCAACAATAGGTTATTTTTGCTTTTTTTTTTCTCACGTCGTCTATTGCTGCGTATGGGTAAAACCACAATAATTCAGTAGCAGCAATAAGGTTATTTTCTACTAGTGTGTGAAGGTTAGCTCCTCAATTTGAAGATAATGTCAGAGAGGCTTGGATTATTGAGATTCAAGGCACCAAAATGTATGTGGTACTGAAGAAGCTCAAGATAGTAAAAGCAGCTCTGAAAGAGCTGAACAAGACAGGGTTCTCTAAGATACAAGCAATAAAATTGAAGGCTTATCACAGGATGATTGATGCTCAACAAGTAATGCATCAACAGTATGATGAAGATGTTTTATTAGTTACGGAGTATCACTTGAAGTATCACGCATATATGGAGTTCTTGAAACAAAAGGCTAAGATGGAATGGATAAAAGATGGTCATGAAAACATCACAATCTTCCATCAATTAAAGGCTAGAAGAATTCATAATCAGGTGTACAACATTCATGATGCTAATGGTGTTTGGCGATACTCATCTAAGATTGTTTCTACTACTTTCTTGTCATATTATGAAAATATTTTAGGTAGAACTCCCTCAACAATGACTTATGTTACTCACCAGCTTGTACAAAGTGGTCCACTGATAACAGAAGAGCAGAGAGCAATCCTTACTGCATCCTACACAACAGATGAAGTTAAAAAAGCATTATTCTCTATTCCTGGTTGTAAATCTCCAAGTACTAATGGGATTGGATCTTTCTTTTACAGAGATGCATGGATTGTTGCTGGAAATGATGTTGTCGATGATGTCCTGGATAAACTACAAGGAGGCAAGCTACTTAAAGAATTGAATACAACTGTTATAACACTGATTCTTAAGACAAAATGTCCTAGCAATGTGAGTGAATATAGACCAATATCTTGTTGCACTAAGGTACTTTGTGGAAGACTCAGACAAGTGCTCCCTTATTTAATCATTGAATATCAAGGAGGTTTGTCCATGGAAGGTATATTTTGCATAACATTATGGTAATCCAAGGCTTGGTGACAAACTATGATGTGAAAAACTATAATAGAGCACAAATTAGCCTAAAGTTTGTCTATTGAAGATAGATCTTCAAAAGGCGATGATACGGTAAAGTGGGACTTATTGCATGAAATGCTCGACCCCTTGGGAGGTTTTTTTTTGTGGCGACAAGAACAAACAAACAAACCAAACGTAGAGAAGCTTCCTTCCATGTCTTGCATTAATGGCCAAGACATGGGCAGGGTGAGCTTCACCTCTACCAACCTTTCTAATCTCGTAGAAAAGAAACTACATTTTATTTTAATATCATGGACGATATTTGATATGTCGAAGGGAGCTTGCTCTTTCCCGCAAGCGCTTAGTAGCTCGATGGAGTCGGTGTAGATTCCGACGTAGCGACATCCTGCCTTCTCAAATTCTATTAATCCACGTAAAAGAGCTTGAGCTTCTGCTTGCAGAGCCGATGTTGTTAGAACCTTATCATTACCTTCGAATGCTTTGCATCCATTGATTGTGCCCATCCATATGATACCTACTTTAGGATGATATCCTTTATTGCCTTTCTATGCATCGTCTACTAGGATGTTGCAAAAATCCCCTTGACAAGTTCCTCCCGAAATTAGTGGCCCTGTTTGGTAAATAGAGTTAAGAGTTTGTTATTAGAGTTCTAACTTTTTGTTCAGCAGATTTGACTGTGGATTTGACAACTTTTTATTATAAATGTGTTTGGTAACAATTAACTAATTGCTAAAAGTTTATTGCCATTTGTTTGTGTAAAATGATATTTATAGGCATTTTAATACATATGTGTGGTATTATTATTAGAGGCAAAAAAGTCATTGAACATAATTTTACCTAATCCTCTAAAGAAAAAGCTCATATTAGAAAGTTTTTCATTTTGAGAGATTGTATTCCAACTCTCTCTAAAACTCTATTTTTCCAAACACCCCTTTTCCAGTTTTTGACTCGTCAAAACTCTAAAAGTGCTCCAAAACTCTCTTTTTGCTCCAAAACTCTATTACCAAAGACCCTCAGTAACTCATTAGGAAGGAAAGCTCGTAGGAGCAAATTCTTCGAATTTCGGTTTATAAGCACGACCCTTTCCTCTTCTTCCTTGATTAACTTGTCTTCCCCTGCCAAGATTTAGACTGTTGTCACCTCTGATGTTCTGAGACCACATTATTTCTATGAATCCAGATTGCCCATAGTGTGCCGGTTAATTCTCTGATCATGATTGAGCCATAACCGTCTTCTTTCCAAAATAGCTTTAGGAAGTTTGAATCCAATTAGAAAAAGGTATATGACCCGCGCTATCAACTCTAATTCCCAAGGAAGAACAACCCCAAACACATGTCGTGATCTCACAATCTCTGAATAAATGACTTTCAGATTCTTCAAACATATTACAGAGATCGGAATTTTCCTGGACTTGAATATTAATCTTTCTCAGATTAATATCAAGTGCTAGAGCGCAATTTATCAATCTCCAAATGAAAATTTTTCATTTAGAACGAATGTCTGCAGCCCACAATTTATGACAAAATATCATTTCTTCAGCTGAGGTGTTTAATTTTCCAGATTGCTTGAGAATGAAAGTGTAAACGTCTTTACCTCTAATTTATCCTGACCTCGACTCGCTCCACATAAATTTGTCCTGGTGTTCTGCTATAGGAAGGTGAGTCGAGAAATTTTTGAAAGTTGAGAACCTAGAGAAAGTTCTCCAACTGAGAGAGGAGTTCCGGCTTTTCTTACCGATTTTGAAAGTCTTTTACAAATTCAATGCCTGAATCATATAAGGAGACACATTCCAAAAGTAGAATTCGATCTCCTCGAATCCATCTATCAGTTAGAATTTTTGATTCAGAGCCATCACCAATTCTCTTTAGGATACCATTTCCGTATTCCTGGATTGACCTACACAAACCTCAAAAATGCCAAGAAACTCTACCCAATTTCTTATCCCGTAGTACCATGTCCACTGGGGAGGCTTTATACTTTGAGCATAGAACCCTAGATACCAAGCTCTCTCGATTTGTGTGAATCCTAACTGCTTGTTTAACAAGGAGAGATTTTTTAAAGAGATGAACATTCCTTATATCGAGTCCTCCTCCTCCTTTTGGAAGTTTGATTACGTCCTTTCTTTTCCAAAAAATAGGTCTAGAATCGTGGGAGCCTCCCCATAGAAACCTTGCAAAAATAGAGTTCATTTTATCTGCCATCGCTTTAGGAATTAGGAAAATTCCAAGGGTGTGCTGGCTCAAAGCTGCTAGAATGTTGTTGATTAACATAACTCTTCTTGCACGGTACAAGGAAAGGTGCTTCCAACAACTAACCTTCTGTTGCACCTTTTCAATCAAAGGCTTATATTTACTGGAGCTTTTGCCATCCACTTCTACATTACAACCCAAATATTTGCCTAGTGTATCTGCAGAAGGTGTGCCAATAATACTTCCATGAACCTTTTAAATCTACTAGGGGTGTTACCCGTTAGGGATAAACATAACATGAGATTCAGTGTAGTTAATCACTTGACCTGAGAGACGGCTGAACTTAGATAACAAATCTTTAATCACGGCACAGGATTCTGGGGTAAACTTGAAGATGAATAAAAAGTCATCCGCAAAGAATAGGTGAGAGATGGAAGGCCCAATCCTCAATAATCTAAACCCGGTAAACCATCTTGTTCTGCCTTGGAGATCATATGTAGGGGTGTGCAAAATCGGACCGGACCGGTTGGACCGGTGGACCGAAATTTGAAAATTTTTTGGACCGGGTCCGGACCGGAAAAATTCCGGTCCGGTCCGATTTTGGACCGGTTTGACCAGAATTTATACTTTTTTCTTAAAAAAAAAATTTTATTAGGTTTAAAAATATTTATAAATTCAATATATTAAAATATAATAATTCTAAAAGCAATAATCTTAAAGGCAATAAATATGAGGTTTTAACTTTCTTACTTTCTAAGTTTTAAACTTTTTTTTAACCTTTAAACTTATTTTTTTTTAAAAAAAAAAAAACAGGAATTTCGGTCCGCCGATCCGGATCGGAAAATTCCGGGTTTGGATCGGACCGGACCGGAAACCCGGAATCCAAATTTTCATGGACCGGGGACCGGACTCCGGTCCGGTCTATTCCGGTCCGGTTCCGATCCGAATTCCCGTCCCTGTCCAAAAGTGCACACCCCTAATCATATGTGGTAATATTTCCATCACTAAGATAAAACGATATGAAGAGAAAGGATCTCCGTGTCTCAAACCACACTTTGGATGAGATCTTACATTTGGTTCACCATTGACTACTACAGCATAAGAAATAGTGGAGATGCACTGCATGATCCACTGGCGACATATGAAAGGGAAGCCCATCTTGTCCAACAGCCAGGCTAAAAAATTCCAATTTACTTTATCATAAGCTTTAAACATATCCACTTTGAGAACTGAAATGAATTGGTTACCTTTCGTACGCTGCTTAATAACATTAACCATCTCATGGGCAATGAAACAATTGTGATAATCTTCGATATTATCTCTATTCTATATGTCAACTCCCATTTCTTTTGGTATCCGCCCTCTTTACCCAAATTACCCCCAACGTCAAATCAAAATTACAGAATCTACCACAATTTAAATTTAAAAGGGAAAAGTAAGAAAAAAAAGAAACGGATCAGAGCAGTTACTAAATTACCTACAAAATCTACCCCTCTAAAACTTTTGAAGTTTAGGGGAAAAAATTAAAAAAAAAAAGGGGGGGAATCGTTCACAAGCAGTTACCACTCTACTGCATTATAAAATTAAACAAGTCGAAACCAAATGAAAAAATACATGGCAGTTTCTTGCTTCATATTCTCCCTCTTCCCACCCTTCTATTATCACAATCTTACTTCAATCCCCTGCAAAACATAAGAAAACAAAGACAACACATCATAATTCGATACAAGAAACACAAGCCCTTAAACTATTCAAGTCTAACATTTAATTTTGGACACAATGAGAAGTGAGTCAAAAGGAACAAACAGAGCAACAGTAAATTCAATTAGAAAAACGACAAAAGATAATTCTTACTGATATCTCAATGCAAATAATTTAGGGATATTATCTCAGATAACCCTGATATATTGGCCTTTTTCCCAAATAACCCTGACATATTTTTTTTTTCTTAGATGACCCTAAACTTGTATTTTGTCATTAAACCTGACGGAATAGTTAACGGCGTTAACTATTTTCAAACAACCCAAACTTACTGCCTTTTTTTTAAAAAAAAAAAACCAAACTCATCTCTTTCTCTCTCTTGTTCTTCATCTCTTCTCAAGCATTCATCAATGGTTTCCACCACCTCTGAAACCACCACCCTCCAACCGGAACTCCAGCCAACCCCGAACACCCTCGGCCCATCCCCGGACACCCTCGGCCCATCCCCAAACACCCTCGGCCCAACCCCAAAACCCAAAGAACCCTCCCACGTTTCCCTCCCTCACTCACGCTTCTCACCTACCACCCCCGAACCCAGGCGACCCAACACTTGAAATCGCGCACAACCAACGCACCCAACCACCCTCCAATGGCGCACCACCGCCGAACCCAACCACTCTCCCTTGGCGCACCACCCGGCGCGCCCCTCGCGCACTCCTCGCGCACCACTCGCGCACCACTCGCGCACTCCTCGCGTGCCCTCGTGCACTCCTTTTAGCCACCGACCTACCTCCCCCACCTCCGTCGCACCACAACCCACCTCCCACCACCACCGGTGCGCAGCCGCACTCGGCGCCCCTCCACCGCCCTCGGCGGGTAGCCGCCTCATCCCTCAAAGAAAAACCCTAGGTTTTGCAATTGATTTGGGGATTTTTGCATTGATTTCAGGATTGTTACACTTTGAATTTGTTTTGTGATTTCTTGGATTTCTTGAATTTGTGGCGTAATTAAGTGAGTTCTTGAATGTGTTTTGTTTTGTTATGTTTTGGATTAAAGTTATGATTTGGAGAATTGATTGAGAAAAAAAAAGAGAATGATGGGCTTGAGAAGAGATGAAGAACAAGAGAGAGAAAAGATGAAGAACAAGAGAGAGAAAAGAGATGAATTTCAGAAAGTCAAACAAAATTAGAGAGTACTTAACGCCGTCTCTAATTCCGTCCAATTTAACGACAAAAACCAAGTTCAGGGTTATCGGAGGCATGAGTACACAAAGTCGGGGTTATATTGGAAAAAGGCCTATATGTCAGGGTTACCTGAGATAATATCCCAATAATTTAACATTATGTGACAATACCAAAGACTCAAACTTTTTCTCAAAAATTTCTGATTTGCAGCCTACGACCTGCACTAAATGAACTGATAATTTGCACACTCTAAGTCTCAAACTTTTCTCATTAATTTTAAAAATAACTAATTATTCAGCCCCATCCAGTCATCCATAAACTTTCAAGATCATTAAGTTTCTTAAAAATCATTCCAAAACAAAAATTCGATAAAAAAAACAAATTGTTGATGGAGTTAAATCACGCATGAAAATAATCATAATACAGTTGCCCAAGAGAAAAAAAAAATACAGTTTATTGAAGGAATCAAGATTGATTAAGATTTCCAGATAATCAAAACAACAACTAGCAACATAAAACTTCACAATATATAATCAATGCGTTAACATAAAAATATCAAGGAGATAACAGTTTTATGTTTTAAAATTTGCAAGTGATCTACAAATTCACGAACCCCAAATGTCTAAAAATAAAAATCTAATAAGAGAAAAGTGGCTTTTTCAATATCAATTGAGGTTCCCCAACACATGAAGAAAAATATGGAAGAGAAAAATTGGTATTTTCAAATGCAAAAAAAAAAGCATTCAAACTCACCTACAAGGCAACAATCGAAGTTTTAATTGTTGAGTTCCTCAAAATCTCTTACATCCCACATGCAAAACTGTACTTCAGATCTTTCTTTCTCAACCTTGAATTGTTGCCAAATAATGGGAATCGAAAACAAAGGGAATTTTCATTGTAGGTCTAAATATTCTAACCGCTTTTAATTTTCCGGTCAAATGTAAGGGAAACAACGGCGAAAACTCGGGCTTCAATGACAACGAAGTAGCCATACGTGAGTAAAAAAAGGAGTTAGAGAAACAAATAATGGGCATTGAAAATAAGTGAAAGAAATTTTGTGGTTAAGAGAGAGAGATGGGAATAGGACATTATTAGGACTATAGGTGGAGGAGGAGAGAAATAAGTTGATTTTAAGACTTTGTAGCACGTTCAAGGATTCTGTGCTAAGCTAACTTTTAATTGAGATCAGGTTTTGCAAAACTAGCGGTTCTAGTAGCGGTTAGCGGTTGCAGTAGTTGTAGCTGTTGGGGGTAGCGTCTAGCTGTCTACTAGTAGCTGTCAGCGATCAACGATTAAATTAATTGTTTAATTAGAAGTGTTTGGCAAATGTAGCTGTTGAAATTATAAAAGACAATAAATGACATTTATTCTAACATGAAATGAACTACAATATTTTCATATGTTCGTTCAATAGTTAAATTCAAGATTTATTTTTTCAAAGAAGTTACACAAAAAGGAGTATGACTTTTTAGGTGCTCAAAGAAATGTATAAATCTAAGAAAATATTTAACCCTCGAAAAATTTATATTACCAATTTTAACTAAAATACTTGTAAAATATCTTATCTTTAAAATAAATACATCTCAACTATTATTAAATAAACAATGAATTGCTATAAAATAAAACAATAAATAAACGGTAAAAGGAAAAAAGAAATAAAAAAACATTAGTTAATAATTCTACCTTATGTTATTATATAGTGTTTATTTGCTAGACCGCTACCTCTAAATCTCAAACGTTACTTGTAGTAACGTTCCACAACCGCTACTCATAATCTACTTCAATCAAGTACCCGCTACTTCAACCACTACCTTACCAAACACTCATAATTTTCTTAAGTAGCGTTTTAATCTTGTCCAACCGCTAACCGCTACCTCAAACGCTAGTGCCAAACAGGGCCAATCTTATCTTATAGAGATTATAAAGAATTATGGTCAATCATATTTCCCTTCAAACTTTGTTAGAACTAAACTACATTAATAAAGTATATACAATTACAATTCTAATTTTCCAATAAGAGAGGCTAGCGTTTTCAGTTAATTTGATGTTGTTTTCATGGGTAGTAATGAGCTTATTTTAATTGTCATTTACTCTTTTATTCTTTGTATTTTATGATAAATATGTTTTTTTGGAATATGATGCTTTTTATGATCCAAATTGTTCTTCATTATTCACGATTTCTTTAAATTTGAGATAATCATGTTTAGGAATGTTTGGCATAAATGTATTACCCGTATGTAAAGAGGTTATTATAATATAAAAGCCATAATCTGCAGGAAATTAAAATAAAAAAGGTAATCATATTCATATAAAATGCAAATAAAATACTAAATAGTTAGGTGAAATAATATTATAAAGCTCTAAATTGCACTCAAAAGGATATAAACAAAATAAAAGATATACAACAACAAAGGTTATAACCGACTTATAATGAAAGACGTTAAATATCTAGAAGAACCCATACAGTAAAGTTATTAGTCATTGTTATATAAATTAAAAATAATTCTATTGATTCTTAAAAGTTAAAGTTAGAATAGATGTCAAAAATATTTAAATATCATAAAATATAAAATCCTTATAAATACTCATACAATAATCTATTACTCATCATTGTTAAATAAGATGAAAGTAGAGTTATTAGTATTTAAACAAGTGATAAACATTATTCTAGATGTTCATTTACTTTCTTTGTTGCATTGTTGCACTATTAAGATATTTTTCATCGACAAAATATTGTGGCCAATTTTTTCATACATATATAGTATTTCAAATTAGTTGCGATTAATTACACAATTAATTCTTGATATTTTTTTTTTGAGGTAAGAAGAATTCACTTGCAAGGAGGGGGGGTTCTTGCAAGGGATGAGAATCGAAGAAGGGTCTTACAACCACTAGGCAAACCTTGATCCTCCATTTATTTCTATTATATATTGTAAGAGGGCGGACTTGGTGTACACTCTTTTTACCATTGTACCCCTGATTAAAAAAAAACAACTATAACTTCTTAAAATTTGGGTTTTTTCTAATTAAAAAAACCAAATATATGTAGATTTATAGGTCCGAATTGACTTGCTTCTTCCGATCTTTCCAATTTTTGAATGAGACATATGTGAGTGAAGTTCCACTCTTTTAAGAGAGAACCATTCTCGAAAAAATGGGAAACCGCTCGCCAAACATCATCACCGACCACTGACAAGAATTTTTGATAGAAAATTGCAGGAATTCCGTATGGACCTGGCGCTTTGAGAATTCCCATCTGGAACACCACCCCTCATACCTCTTCTTTAGAAACTGGAAGCTAAACATCCGCAATTTGTTGTTGAGTTAGCTTAGGCACTGACTGTTGTATATTATCGAGTTCCTCCCAAAAATCATCGGATTGCTGCGATCCCTGATAAATATTGGTAAAGTAGTCAGCCATGATATGTTGAACATCTTCCTTTTTAATTTAGACGCCCATGAACCATTTTGATTCTTTAACATTAGAATTTCATTTCTTTTCCTTCGGGATTTAGCTTTTCTAAAACACCACTTTGAATTTGAGTCTTCCCAAGCTAGCCATTTACCTTTTGATCGTTGTTGCCAGTACTTCAGTTGACTCAAAACTTTATCCATTTGCTCCTTCCTGACTAACTCTTCAACTACAGCCACTTCCTCTTCAAGCAGACGAGCTTGAATTTCCCCACATTCTGCAAGATAGTCCTCCCAAAGTAAATTGTGTTTGGATTTGATATCTTTGCTCCATTTCAAGAGGTTGAATCATGTATTTGAGCAGCCCTATACATAGGAGAATCATTGACGACCTGACTCCGCTGATTATGCACTAGCTCTTTTGCTTCGCTGAAGTCAAAGCACCAGGCATCCATTTTGATCGGGCCCCTCCTACGATGCTTCGCCGGATTAGTGTAGAGAAAAATTGGGCTATGATCCGATACTAAAATAGGTAAGTTCAAAGTTTTTGCTTCCGGGAAGAAGTGAAGCCAATTTTCCGAAGTGTAGACCCTATCTAGTCTTTCGTAAATCTTATACGGTTCCGAGCGACTGTTGCACCAAGTGAAATTTTGGCCATGATAACTAACTTCTGACAATCCTAGCTGACTTCTCCGTATTGAGAAATGCTCTCTACCAGTAATTGACGTTGACCCTCCCAGAAACTCAATCTTGTTGAAATCTCCCATAACTACATAATCCAGGGAATTTTGACTTAGCTCAACTGCGATCATATCCCAAATTTTCCCTCTAAATTCTGAATAGGGCGAACCATACAGCAAAAGTAGCTTCAATTCCTACATCAAGTTAGAGTTTGCATCCATAATGCTACAAGCAAAATGATTCTTAGAACTTCTACACATTGTCAGCTTCACATCATTAATCCAATATAAAGTTAAAGCACCTGCACCATTAACAACATCGGTGGTGGCAACATAGGAGAAATCTAAATATAGCTAGCTTATTTACAAGATTTTCATTATCCTTAGTTTCCATTAGAAATAGCATGTGCGGAGAGAATTTGCGGACTAACCATCCCAGAAACGGATTCGTAGGGTAGTCCGCTGACTTTAGACCCCTACAATTCCAGGGTATTATCTTCATATATCCCCCGGAGATTGTTTAGGCCTAGTGTCCAAGCCATCATCTCCAAAAAAACACCATATATTTAAATTTCTTGAATTTTGACATAACTTCTTTTTTTGCAGCAACCCAGTTATGAACTTCCATGGCCACCTCATCCGCAAAATTTTCAATTACCGGCTCAAAATATTCAAACTTGCGTTTTTTCTCACAAAGCAAAGCCTGAACAACTACCCTCTTAGGCTTAGGAGGGCGACTTACTCCCCTTCTAGGAGCCTCACAAATAACTTTCTCCTCGAAAGTAATGGGATTATCATTTGAAATGTTATTATGAGTCAGAAACTACTTGCTTACCTTTGTTCGCTTGATCAACTGGACTCAACGTGCTGCACTTCGGATCGAGGCCCAATTCCGGAGTGAACTTAAATTTCTCCCCATCCACTCAAATTATGCCATCAGCCACAAAATCAATTGCATCAAGCTTTCGCTTCCCCAACGCCGTATCACTATGAGAAACCGTCACTATGTCCGTGAAGCTCGGAGCACTCATCGCCAGGATGATGCGAAGATCGACAAGCTCCGAAGCCGGCAGAACCGCAGCAAAGAAGTGGCAAGAACTCCAGGAGCCTGATTGAAGAGAGGCGTGAGAACCTGGTAGTTGAAGAGGGGTTTGAGGAGAAGCCCTTAAATCTTCTGCCACAAAGGTCCTCAATAACTCAACCCAGTTAACTAACTCATTAACAAGAAAGGAATCAATCGAAGGCATCCACCTATTTACACCTCCATCCTCTGAATTAAAATAAGAAGAATAGTTTCCTGAACAAACTAAACTCTCCTAGAAGTTTCTTAAGTCTTTGTGTTCAACATTGTCATGATATTGCATAGTGGGCTGATTCTCATTGGGCCTAGGGATAGGTGCTGTTGGAGTTTCTTGAGAGATGGAGTCGTCCATGTTGTCGAAAAAGGAGGGAGATAATGGTAATATTGGATGAAGGGAAATTGAATTAGACTGAGGGGGTGATGTGGAAGACTCCATACTTTCTTCGACTCGTGAAGCATGTGAGGAGGAATGAGTTGTCAAATGCTTATATATTGAGTAATTTAGAGCAGTTGGCTCTCCGACAACAATTATTAATGTGAAACAAAGCTTGGGGCATTTTTAATTTGCATTTGGGAAAGATTTGATGAAGAAATGCTACGTTGGATTTTCGCCTGCAGTGCCGCCATTTTAAGATGTTAGACATCATGATCTGATTCTGCCACAAGAAATTTTAGCCAGCCTAATTTCTCCTTCTTTTTCTTGAAAGTTCCTTTATTAATTGAAATACCTAACATACCCTTACTAGCCCTCTTTTCCTTTCTCCTTATAAATTTAGATCTCATATTCACATCCCGGCCATCAGTATCGGCCCATTCCATCACCGAATTACTTTCTTCTTCGAGCTTTAAAGCCCACCCATTTACATGCTTACTTCATTCACCCCTCTCATACACCCGGTTTCTGAGCCCAAAGGAAAAAAAAACCTTTTTGCTGGGCATGAGCTATCACTAGGCCTATTGTTGCTACTCCCCGAACTTGAACTGTTCGATGCAGATGGACTCTTCATGACTTCATCACTATTACTACTGCTATCTATATCCCCGTCATTACCTTCGTCTGAACTGCTCCTTGAATTCCAAGACTCTGGTGACCTTCTGGGATAATCCAACCTTACAACAGTAGTTAGAAATTGGGGAATGATAGGAAGGCCGATTAATTTATTTGTGTACAAGGGGGCATTGGGTTGTCCTAGCATCATAAGAACTTATTGCTTACATGCTTCAGCAATAGCACTCTCCACACCTCCTTTGGCCTTCTCCTATGACTTAGAAACTGGGGAATGATAGGAATTGGGGAAATTAGGGAAATTGGGGAATGATAGCACTAGTACAGAATTGACGATTTGCGTCGGATGCGAGGCGCCCATTTGCATCGGACATGGGTCCGACGGCACAAGTCTCGTCGCAGATCAGGATACAGGATCTGCGTCGGACAACGACGCGACGCAGTTTATTAGCTATCTGCGTCGGACCCTACCTACCATGCGACGCAGATGGGATATGCCAAGCTACAGCACCCTAGACTCATCTGCGTCGCACATGGCTAACATGCGACGCGAGATGAGTCTTTGCCAACCCAAGCTGTTTGCCAGCTGTGGGCCTTATTTTTACACTAATTGCAATGTCTTGCGTCGGACATAAGTCCTCATCCGACGCAAATGGCTAATTTTTTTTTAAAAAAAAAATTAATTTCATGAGCCATAAATTACAGAAATCAATGGAAATTTCAACAAAAAAATGAAACACTAATTACAAAAAAAAGTAGAAGTAGTGTTTTTTTACAAACACTAATTACAAAAAAAATACGAAATTACGAAAAAATCAAAAAAGAAAATTACGTAAAATAAAAGAGAAAATTATTACGTAAAAACGGATGAAAGCCATTGCAAATATGAACCATTGATATAATAGTTGGATCTTCTTCTTCAACTCGTCGGCTCCATCTCACGGATAAAAAATAAAAAATCTACAAAGCAAAAACATACAAAATTAGGGCGCAAATTAAGGACCCAAAAAAAAAAGAGAGAGAAAAATTGCTTCTTTTATCTGTTTCACTGTTAACGGCACAAAATCGCTTGAATTAACACAAATTGAAGAAAAACCCATAACACAAATGCACACTAAAGCAATCAGTAACCTCGGAAACAACAAGTAGTGGAGTAAAACAAAACTAATAACAAAAACAAAAAAACCCAATAAAAACCTAACCTCAATAGCAAGCGAATTGCTCAGCAAATAAGTCAATCTAGAAACAGCAGCAAACATGAAACACTCCGCCAATCTTAGAGCTTGAGCATCACGATTATGTAGCAACGAAAATTAGCATCGAAAATTAGCAACGAAAACATGGATCCGCAGACTGAGTGGCTTGAACAAACGGAATTTCTTGGCATAAAACCACCACCGGAGAAGACGGCATTGCCGTCGAATTGGCTCGCACACACAAAAAAAACCCCCCAAATAAACTCAATCAAAACCCTAAAAATCACCATACTTCAAATCTTAACAAAATTACAGAGAGAGAGAGTAAAAGTACCAAAATCGAACTTAGAAAATGAATTGAGGAATAAAACGGCTGGATCATTTGGATTTGGGGAGGGAGATAGAAGTTGGAGAGAGAGAGAGGAGTTGGGGAGAGAGAGAGAAATAAAACGGCTGGTGGTGTGGGGAAGAGATTAGGTTTGAAAGTCTAAAAAATATAAAACAGGCTAATATCATTTGCGTCGGACGGGCCCAAATGTCCGACGCACATGACTTAATGATCCAAGTCATTAGCTTTTAGACGAAAACGATCTGCGTCGTATCCAATTAGCATGCGACGCAAATCATGGGATCCAGCCATGTGCGTCGCACTCTAGCTGTGTCCGACGCACATGACTTTCGTCATCTGCGTTGCGTTTTCATCAAAGTCCGACGCAAATGAACCTATAACCCATATACTGTCATTTTTTGCGTCGCACGTTCTCTTATGTGCGATGCAAATAGGCTATTTGCGTCAGTGCTTCTGGCGTGCGACGCACATAGACTGATGCAAATTTGCATTTCTCTACTAGTGTAGTTAGAAATTGGGGAATGATAGGAAGGCCGATTAATTTATTTGTGTACAAGGGGGCATTGGGTTGTCCTAGCATCACAAGAACTTATTGCTTACATGCTTCAGCAATAGCACTCTCCACACCTCCTTTGGCCTTCTCCCATGACTTAGAACAAGAAGAGCTTTTGTGGCCAATACGTCCACACCTTTTACAAAAAACGAAAACGCCCTCATATCTGAAATTAACCCAAATTGCCCAGCCTTTTTGCACTTCTATAGATAAACCCGAAACCAACAAAATCATAGTCTTAACACAAACAAGAGCACGATGAAATTTCCTTACACCTAGCTTCTGAGAGTGCTCATCAAAATGAAGAACCTTTCCGACTTGAGAGAGAATTAGGTTAGCTATTGGCGTGGAACTTAAAACCATAGGTAGGCCCTCCAATTTTATCCATAAGGCTCTCTCCGAGAAATTGAACGACTTGAAGAATCCACGGGTCTCCATGCCTTGAGCATAAGAAGGGCTCCTCTGAAATTCATCATTCCATATGTACAAACCCAGAAAATCTGCTTTATCTTGAAACTCCCTACTGTGAAAGAAGAACAACTTCTCTTCATTAGAGACCGTAATACACCCCTTTGTAATCCACGTATTCACCCATACCTGAACTTGCCTCACTAAAAACTCTCGAGAATCTATAAACTTTCCAACTAGAATCAGAGAAACATCACCCAATGGATTAATGAAGTCTTCAATAGGAGTTTTAATGAAAGGGCCTTTCTTTCAATGCCAAATCACGAAATTAAACGTAGATTGAGAAGCTGGTCGCTCCATTAAGAAAGGGATAGCACAAGTGATCAAATATAGGAAAGGGATTTAAAATTGCAAGGATATAATAGAAAAGAAAAACATCCTCAATATTAAGAAAGATTGATCATTGCAAGCATAACGGAATAAAGAAACACAGCGGAATGATGGATAATTTAACAACTGGAAGAGGTTTTTGACACACAAAAAATACGGAAGTGGGAAAAAATTATAGAGAGAGAAACCAAGAGAGAGAACCTCTCGACTTAACATCGTTGTCTATTCATTAAAGTATATACCTGCTTGGGATTACCTAATGATTTTGTAAAATTGGTGCGTGAATGTGTAACTACTCCCATATTTTCATTGATATTAAATGGCTCAATGATAAGGTTTTTTCACATCTAGTAAAAGTTTTGAGACAAGGTGATCCCATGTCACCTTTGTTGTTTGTGAATTTGCATGGAGTATTTGTCAAGGATTTTGAACAAGCTGAGTGAATTGGAAAAATTTCAGTGTTATCCTAGGTGTAGAGAGATGAAACTCACTCACATGTGTTTTGCAGATTTTTTAATTCTCTACTGCAAGGGGAATATCCTTCTATATATCTGATGTTGAGAGCTTTCAAACTCTTTTCTAATTCATCAGGTTTGAAAGCTAATGTATATATTGAAGATAGAGGGGGGGAAGGGTTAAGTTAGCGTGAACATTGAGAGTAAAGCAAGAGGGAGGAGAGAGAGAGAGAGAAGGCAGACGATGACACTCATTTGAAGTCCATGTTACACCATAAGTTATGGTGTAATAATTTCACTACTTAAGATTTTCCTTTTGTCTTAACTAACCTAATGTTGCCTAATACTTTATGCTAACAAATCGATTTTTAATTTCTCACACTACAAGGCATATTTAATTCATTACCGAAAACTGTAATCACAACTAGTCCAAGTATTGTATTAATTTCGGTAAAATCCCTTTTAATCAATGTAGCTTTGAGAAATATAATGACCGTCAAGCAACACAAATTTTCAACATTGTATGTTGCATGCAGTATTGTGGCGCAGAGCAAAAAAAAGTTGCCTCGAGTAAGGGTGAGCAAAACCATATGAAAATCCGATAATTAAATCCGGGTTCGATTCAATTATTTGGAGAATCGACCGAAAAATATTTTGGATTAGATATAACATACTAATTACAGATAATATACGATGTCCGACATATATTCGGAATTGCTATCCGGATAATGTACAATGTCCGATATATAGTCGAAATATGATCGAATATCCAACGTAATAAGTACACAAATTTCATATTTGCTTCATGCCATTGAGCATTTTGGAACAATAAATTAAAATTTTAAGTTCGGTAAAATTTTTGGAAATCTAATATTCGCTAAGTTCGCTCCAAAAACTTTCGAATATCAGACGTCTGAAATATTTCAGATTAGATGCAAATACCAAATACTGTCGATTTCTAATGAAATATCCAATCCATACTCACTAGGAATGGCAATAGGTCAAACTTGGACCGAATTATGCATAATTCGACTCCGATCCTACAAGAAGTCGGATTTTAAATTCGACACCGACACTAATTCTGACATCTGACTCTGATACCGACACCCGACTCCGAAAATCCGAATCCGGTCTGACTTAAAATCCTAACATCCGACTCCGACCTGATCCGACTTTTTTTTTTCTCCCCACTTTTTTTTTATAGAAAATGTTCTAGAATACAAATAATATAACCAATACTATTTTTTTAACAATCATATGAAAATCTTATATAGTATAAATAATTGAATCATTACTATTTTGTTGAACAATCATTTCTTCAATGGAAAAATCTAATATAATACAATTGCCTCAAAGTCGGAGTCAAACTGTACATATATAATATATGAATATAAATAAAAAAGGATTAATTGCCAAAGTCAGATTCCAATGTCGGATTTTTTATGGGATTTGACTCCAACTCTGCTCCAACTCGGAGTCGGACATTTTAAACGGAGTCGAATTCGGATTATTTTTTTGTCAGAGTCGCCTCGAATTTTTTCCTTCGAATCAAAGCAGATCAAGATCGAATTCGGACTGGATAAATTACTCACCCCTACTTACACTATTCAGTTTTCAGGCGGGCCACAACCCATTCAATCCATCTCTCAATAATTAAATATACACGTTTATATGTATACAAGACCGGTTATTATTTAAATTTATATCCACATCTAAATGGAAACAAATCATACACAAAAAAAACAAAATAAATTATCCAACTACCGACACATAAGCCAACTCCAAGCCAATTCCCCCCACTAAATTTTCTCATTCAATCCAAAAAAAAAACCTCCATCACCCAAAAGTCACCCCCTTCTCCAAACCCAAAGTCCTCCACTAGCATACTGCCATGGCAACAGAAACAAAGCTAGAACTCCTAGAAGAGCCAGGACTCTCACAGGAGGGACCTACATGGAAAGAGCTCCTGGGGTCCCACAACTGGGACGGTCTTCTGAACCCACTTAACGACGATCTCCGTCGTCTCATCCTCCGCTGCGGTGACTTCTGCCAAGTCACCTACGATACATTCATCAATGATCAAGCGTCTGCCTACTGCGGTGCTAGTCGATACGCTAAGGCCGATCTTCTACAGAAAACTGCCTTTCCTGGTGGCTCAGACAAGTACGACGTCGTAGGGTTCTTGTACGCCACCGCACGTGTTTGTGTTCCTGAGGCATTTCTGCTCAAGTCTAGGTCACGTGAGAAGTGGGATAGGGAATCTAACTGGATTGGTTATATTGCAGTTTCGAAAGATGAAATGAGTAAGGAGATTGGGAGGAGAGAGATTTATGTGGCGTGGAGAGGAACTATTAGAGATTATGAGTGGGTTGATGTGCTTGGTGCTCAACTTCTGTCTGCTAAACCTCTGCTGCGTCACCAAGAAGGACCTCCTGGTAAGAGATTCATGTTTACCTTTTTGTTTTGTTTTTTACCGTCTTGAAGAAGTTCATTTCAACGTTAATATCTTCAATTATGAACTAATAAATATTCTAAATGGTTAATAACTTAAAAATACATAATGAAACGAATCTAACAAGATCGCACATATAATTCTATCCTTATATGCACACTATGTATGCGAAAATCATTATTGAAGTTAAATTAATAGCGTAATTACATCTAGAATTAATTCGTAAAAAAAATTGTTTACAAAGTTTCGTAAAAGAAAAACATTTTTATAGTGCAACAGTGTAATGACAAAGAAAGTAAATGTACATAGTAAATAGAGTTTTTCAGTTGTTTTTGGCCATGTTTGGTAAATTCGCTTTTTTCGCGGGCTTTTGGCTTTTTGGCCAAACAAACAAAAAAAGTGTTTGGTTATTGGGCTTTTTGGTTGCTGAAAAGTTCCGCTTTTGCCAAAATGAAAAAAGCTCGCCTGGAAGAGCTTTTTTGACTTTTGCCATTGTTTACCACAAACTCTCTAATAAAAAGTAAACAACACCACAATTAATTTTGCCAAACACTTTGCAAAAACAGTTTGCTTAAATGTACCAACTTAAAAAGCCCAATACATACAGCCTAATGCTTCATAGCCAAACAAATGCCCAACTAAACTGCCAAAAGCCCAATGTACAAACAACAATGGGTGATCACAAACAACCCCTTTATCTTTCTTAGCTTCATTGTGCTTTTCTGACCACATGCACTCCTCTACCCAATTGACATGCATCAAATAAGTGACACATCCATTATAAAATGCAAAGACAATGAAAAAATAGTGTAAATGACAATTGTAATAAGCTCAGTATTAGCTACCTAATAAGACAACAAATAAATTAATTACAAATACAATCCTCCCCCATTTAGATTGTGTATGATCTATCAAAATCAATATAGTTTCGTAAAAGTTTTAGTGAATGGGTGGCGGTTGCATATCCGGAGATTGGAAAAAACTCCGAATAGTGAACAACATGAGTTTTAGTTACTTTATTTTCAAGGACATAAAATTTTAACAAAAATAGTGAATAGCCAACATGAGTTTTAGTTAAATTATAATGTTAGTAATTTTATATCTTCAATATTTCATTAAATATATATAAATATCTACACAATGATTTCAAGGGACGTATTATAAAATCTTAAATTTATAAAACTAAAAAAAAATCCCACACAATCTGCACGGTTCTAAAAGCTAGAATTAATATTATAGAGAGATAAAACAATTTTTTAACTTTGTAATCATACGATAAGCTCAATTTCTTCAACCTACCCTACCAATAACTCAATATTCGTCACATATACGGATATACCCCATATCTCTCTTTAGCCTACCCAATTTCTCTCCCTAAAATTATACTCCCTTACCTCTCTATCCTCCCTCCCACCACCACAACAAGCACCTTTCACCACCTTCATGCAACATCCCAACTTTATTCTCTTCCGCCCATCTTGTCGCTCCCCTCAAGATCTCCCAACTCAATGATAAACCTTTACTGCGAACAAGGGTCTCAAAGATGATCTTCTAGGGTTGATTGCTTTTACCCAAAAGCAATAAGGGTTGCACGAAATCTACTCTCGAGATACAAAGAAGAGCAACAATGTTCACACTCACTATGAACACTGTCCAATAGAAACAAATATATTGTAGCATTTGTGATAAGGGGTGCTAATTGAGCGAGTTGATTGCGAGCAGGGTCTTGCTCGACTCCACTTGAAAACTCGCAAACCCTACTCGACTCAACTCGAAAACTCGTTAAGCTCGCCAAACTCTTGCTCGACTCGTGCTCGTTAATTTTTTCGCAGCTCGACTCACAACTCGACTAGACTTGAGCTCGATTAGCTCGACTCGACTGCTTGCTAGCTCGACTCGAGCTTGACTCGCTCGTTAAGGTTTCAAACTCATGTTACTTGTTTATGAAGTATGACCATGGACCATAAGGTAAACTTTAATTGGGCTTGGTAACTTGAACCTTATTTCTCAAATTTTTAAAAACTTTTATATTAAATAAAATAAATTCTTAAAAAAATATATTAGAAAATATTATTGAGCTGCTCGCGAGCTTAACGAGTCGAGAAGGACCCTGCTCGACTCGTGCTCGCTAAGGTTTCGAGCCGAGTCGAGTTCGACCCGACCAACTCGAGTCGAGCTTTGATCGAGTCGAGCTCGAGTTGCTCACGAGCTGCTCGAGTCGATTAGCGCCCCTATTTGTGTTGAAGAAAACTGATTGAAGAATCTCTCAATCTTGTGCTTTTATGTATGGAGTATTTCTCTTAATCCATTCATCATTGGAGAAGTCTCATAAATATAAAGTGTCTAAAGTATACTCTAAAACATATTTCAAAAAACCTATTGCTCAACCGACGAAATAACGAAAAACCGTTTAGAACCTAAAGATCCTCCCTCTTTGACGTTTTTCACTATTCACAAATTTCACTTTAAACGTTCTTTGTGTACTATTCTTGCTAGTTGCTAGGCCATCATTCATGACCATTCTACTTTCCCTGAGAAAAGCTCTCTCACCAAATTCTTTGACTCTTTGCTCCTTTTTTTATGACAAACCTTTTCGTTAGATAATAGATAGAGTGTATGTTTCAAAGTAAGCTTTTTAGTATTGATAAAAGATGTTATACATTAATTATGATAAAAAAAAAGGAAAAATGGATCAGAATACCCCCAACTTTGGGTGGTCCGCTTTTAATACCCCCAACTTTGGATTATTTTTAAATACCCCCAACTTTGGAGGTGGTCCGCCAAAAATGTACCCAAATGACTTGTAACCTGTTAACAAGGTAATTTTTTTATTTTTTATTTTTCTTTTATTTTTATTTTCAATTTCTACTCCCCCCACACCCTAGCAGCCCCCACTCCCCACTCCCACCACCCCAAAGAGCCCCAGCCCCCCACCCCCCCGCAGCCACCCCCTCCCCACTCCCCACCACCCCAAAGCCCCCATTACCCCCACCCCCGCAGCCCCACAGTTCACAATTAAGTATCCCCCGCCTCGGATAACCCACCGCCCTCTTTTCCATCCTTCTCGTAATATTCCCTAATTGACACCAATGTCTTCCCTTTGAAATCTTGAACCGTCACTCTTCGCTTATCCGACAACGGCAATTTAAAATTTCAACTGGAAAATTAGATCATTTCAAGCCACAATTACACAAACACCTCATCTCCGACAAACTAGGGTTTACGATAATCATAATTTTCTTCAAAATCAAAGTATACAATCTGCAAAATTT
Organism: Beta corolliflora; assembly: GCA_947648045.1. Classification (NCBI taxonomy): domain Eukaryota; kingdom Viridiplantae; phylum Streptophyta; class Magnoliopsida; order Caryophyllales; family Amaranthaceae; genus Beta; species Beta corolliflora. The sequence goes on from CANSZD010001333.1 coordinate 62,084, forward strand.
CGAAAAAATTAGGGTTTAAGAAATTAAAAACAAGAGAAACTAACTCCACATATGATGAGATCGCCGTCATCATCGTACTCTTTGCCGTCAGAACGTCTGTTATTACTGTCTTCTTCTTCTTCATCTTCTTCGACTTCACCACCTCCAGTAGCTCCTTTAACGGCGTCGTTTTGTCGCCGTTTGTGCTTGTGCTGTTCTTTGAAGAAAACCTTCGACAACTTGTCGGACAAACTTCTTACGAGAAGGTTCTGAGAGAGAAGGTGGCAGTGGGTGGTAGGGGTGAGGGAAGGTGGCAGTGGGTGGTGAGTTTGCCAACATCGAATTCCGACATCTTTACCTTGTCGACGCTTCGAAGGATTTCCAATACTGTTTCTTCTACTTAATTGTGGGGGTGAGGGAAGGTGGCGGTGGGTGGGGGGGGGGGGATGAGCAGAGGAGAGAGATGAGCAGAGGAGGTGGGGGGGAGGGGGGGGGTGGGGGTTGGTGAATTAAGGAGGCAAAAATTGGATCACAAGTAAAGCACGTGAGTATTTACCGATTCTTCCGGTGAAAGCAGGTAAAAGGAGTATTTTTGGCGGACCACCCCCAAAGTTGGGGGTATTTAAAAATAATCCAAAGTTGGGGGTATTAAAAGCGGACCGCCCAAAGTTGGGGGTATTCTGATCCATTTTTCCTAAAAAAAAAAGAACTTTGGGTCTCCGTCAAATCATGGTTGAGAGTGATAACTTGTGTGTCATCACATCCTTGAAGCAATTGGCTATAGGAGCGAGCACTTTCTTTCTTATTTTGGAAGACATTTTTCTCTTAGTTAATTCTTTTGAATGCGTTCATTAGTCTTTTGTTAAACGTACTAATAATAAAGTTAGCTTATTTATTAGCTTATCTCCAGCCTTCCTTTTGTTGTTATTGATTGTGCTCGCTTTAATTTAATGAAGTAATTCTCTCTTGGGCTTCTATTACAAAAAAAAAAAGATAAAAAAGAACTTATACGCTAATATTAATCATACAAATGGGATAGATAATGCACCATATACTTTTCGTGTTTTTTAATACATGTAACATGTTGACTTCCACACTTGTGAATGCACTACTTTGATCGATATTATCTTTAGTTATCAATTCGTCCAACTTATATAAATTGTTATTCTGAAAATACATTTTGAGACTAATGACACAACTTATTATATACTCCATCTATTTCTTTTCAATCTAGACAATTTTCTTTTTGATCTATTTCTTTTTTATCTACAAAACTATTGCTTTTTCTATTTTTGATAACATGTCTCGTCTATTTTCTCCTCTTGCTCAATCCATGTGATCCACTTTTTAGTAAAATAATCCACCTTAAATAGTTTCTCCCCACCTTCTTTTTCATGAATGATTCTTCCCACTTTTTTAGTTTGTCTCTCTCACTTTCACTTATAGACTTACTCCTTGATTTTCTCCCAAAGTAAAATGAGTAAATTAAAAAGAATTTGAGGGACAATATGACAACAATTGTGTTAATATATTAGCATTAAAATGCTGCTAAAGTTAATTAGTATTTGAATAGTGTAAAATTTCAAATGTTATATATAATTGGAAACAGAGTTAGTATGTCATAACAACATTGTTCAATGGAATTGCAGATGACCAATCAACCGAATCTATTGGTCCAACGAAAGCAACAACTGATATTGGGACAGGTAGTTTTAGACTTTAGTACGTAGTTAAGGTACAAGTGTATACTCTATACGTCCTCTTAAATAATTTCGTTAATCGTTTATAAAGTTTTATCCCTCGATCATCCTACTTTGGCAGGGGAAATTTTTTCCTTCCCGTATCCCGACTGTTGTCAACCATACGATTCGAAGAAACCAGGTATGGGGCGTAGTAGTTGAGTGACAAAAACTAATGAACATATACAAGAATTTATTAGGAAACATTATAGAAAGTTGATAATAGTGAGATAAATTTAACATCTTATAAACTAAATTTGTTTAGAAGTACTATATATTAGTCAAATAATTTGGGTCAATGTTATTATATAAATAGTGCGAAAGCCAAATCTTTTATACTAATAGAAAGGATTTTTTGTGGGGAAAGACCAATTAAAATAAGGTTTTTGTGGGGAAACACCACTTAAATTTTTTGTGGAGGGAATGACCAAATAAAATACTTCCGTTGGCCACTTAACACTACATTATGATCTTCAGGCCAAATTGTCAACTTTCCGGCGTTGGCAATTTCTTTCCCGCCAAAACCTCATTTTTTTGTTTTGTCTTATTTCGCCCTTCTTATTATTTAAAAGCCCTAATTTCCCCAATTTCCTCCAATCTCCCCAATTTCCCTCATTTCACTAAAGCTGAAGCTCTCATCCTCAACCTCAACCTCGGAGCGGGTATTAGTACTAGCTAGAGAACTCGAAGCGTGTGCACTCGTCCGAGTTCGTAGAGGAGAAACGGGTGAACCTAGATCGGAAATCAGGGTTGTTGTTGTTGTTGGTAAATGAAAATCTGGGACAATGTGAGTGAGTGAGGAGAGAGGAAGAGAGAGAGAGTTAATTAGTGAGAAGATGGAGAAGTGGGTAAGAAGGAGAAGAAGAAGACGACATGAAGATTTTATAGAGAGAGAGAAAAAAGATGGGGATCTCGTGAAATAAAGAGGAGAAAACAAAGAATGTGTGTTGACAAAACAAAACAAAACAAAAAACCGAGGTTTTGGGGGAAACCAATTGTCAACGCCGGAAAGTTGACAATTTGGCTTGAAAATCGTAATGTGGTGTTTATTTGCCAACAGAAGTATTTAATTTGGTCCTTCCCTCCAAAAAAAAATTTTAAGTGGTGTTTCCCCACAAAAACCCTATTTTAATTGGTCTTCCTCCAAAAAAAAAAACCGTAATAGAAAATTGGTCGTAGTATTGCCGTCTTGCCGATATCATCATCAGAATAGTGATTTATGAAAAAATTGATTGAAGATCCTTTGTCTAATAAAAAAGCTAGAGAAAATACATCATAGTTATTAGTTAAGGAAAATGAGGTAAAATGTTATTTGGTACGACCATAATCCATAAACGTTTGATCACGGTGTTTATGCCGATTTTGTACCAAGTACGCAAAAGGTGTTAGGGAGCCAACAACAAGAGCAATATACTTAAACAAATGCGTAATAAATAACGATTAACAAGAACACAATTAAAAGAGTAAAAAGACAAACGATTGTTGACACGGAAAACCCGAATGACGGGAAAAACCGCGGGTGATTCTCTTGATCACCAATCCACTATAGTTGTGCCGCCGTCAATAACATCTCGTAAGTACAACAGTGACTAGTACAAGATTGCAGAATTTTAATGGAGGAGAAGAGAATGACTGATTATTAGTGTTGGGAGTAATTAATAGCTAATGAATGACTGTAAACTAAGTTACATTTGGTATATATAAACTCTAAGAGCAGCCCTTGTTACCGTTGACTATGCCTTAGAAATAGGATGCTCCCTAGCTCCCTTGTAACTGATTCTCCTTTATTCCCTCAAGTAGTTGAAGTGGTGGGGCCCAGCACACATCTCACACGCCCTGGATAAGTCAAGCCCCTTATCTCCTAAATTCGAAATTAACAAATATCGCCACTATGAAAAATGGGGTCCAACAATTGCCCCTAATTGATGTTGTTTCTCAACTGCCTTGGGGAACTACAACAATTACTCGGCCCAAGAACTGCTTTCAACCGCCTAACTGCACACGTCCCCATGGTATAAAGCACACACCACCCCTTCAACTCCCCCTTGTGACTTCAAACTTTTCAAAAAATATTTTCTCTTTTCTGAAGAACCAAGAGCTACTCCCTCCTCTTTCTGCGGCTTCTCTTCGGCGAGCAAAAGCAGTAATAACTCTTCGTCTTCTTGTTTCTGTTTCTTTGAATTCTTCACCCATGGCCCCTAAAGATGCTGTCAAAATTAGAAAAGCTAGCAAATCCCCCAAACCTTCCGAAATCAGTGGGGAGGTGATTGTTATCAATGCCGGTGTAATTGGAGGCCCTAGTGTACCTAGCACCTTTATAGAAGAAGAAATAGATGACTTTGTAGAAAGAACTGGGTTACCCCTCCGAACAAAGGTCCGAATTCCTGAAAAGGAAGAACGTCCTGACGACTGCCCCATGGGTTGGGTAGTCTTTTACGAGTATCCCTTCAAAATTGGCCACAAATTCCGCCTTTGCCCTCTCATGACTGAGTTTCTTGACACCCTTAAAGTAAGCCTTGGACAAATTATGCCCTTGGCTTGGAGGATTATCCATGTAATCGATGTTTTGGCTAAGGGTATGAACATGGATTTTGGGTTAGTGGATTTGCTGCATGTGTATGAAGTGAAAAAGGTTGAAAACACGAGGTACACCCTGTTCTTGAGATCTGGGCGTTTATCCCTTGTGGGTAATACTGGGGCTAATGACAGAGGATGGAAGAAAAGGTATGTATTTGTAGAAAAGGCATCGTTGGGGAAAGATTACTCTTTTTTGTGTGACGGCTGGAATTCCGGAGGTATAATTTTTGGCTTATTTTGTGAATTTTTGTTGGCTTAGAAAATTGACAACGTCTAATTTTGTGGTGTATTACAGAGATCTTACCTTTGTCGTTGGAGGAAAGCGACTACTCCCGTACCAAACACAACCGGATTTTGAAGACTTACTCATCGGAGGAACGTGCAATTAGGGCCAACTTCAATCTTGTGCCTGCCGACGTCGACGAACATCCCCAAGACCCTGACAAACCTTCCAACAACAGTTCTCCTTCAATGGCTTCAGGTAATGTGTATGTGTTGACGTCGTCACCTTTTATCTGATGTAACTCCATGCTCATAATGATGTACTGTCGCCAGAAAACACCAAGTCCACCAAAAGCAAATCTCCGGTGGTTGTTCTGATGGAAGCGGTAATGCTGGAAAGAACCTTGAAAAGGAAGAGGGCCCAAGCTAGCATGCTCGCCCCTTCTGCCGCTGTTACTCCTACCGTCAAGTCGCCTGCCGGCGTCAAACTTGGCGATACTGACGTCGTCAGAGAATCAACGCCGACTAAAGAAGGAAGCTTCAGTATTTCTCTCCCCAAGGGGTTTTTAGAGCACACTACTCCTACTATCTGGCCTGACACTGAGAAATTGGCCTTCCCTGCACCGCAAAAACGTCTCGCGAAGCTTCCAATTAACCAAATTGCCGACGAAGGGTTGGCGCTACAACTACATGTAAGTTAGTGTTCACTTAGTAGTAATGTATCTCCTGTCCTTCGCAATGTTTGACCTGTGTTATTTCCTTGCATAGGCCATCCAAAATTCTTTGGCCATCCGCAGCTCTGCAATCACTCTGGACAAGGAATGCAAAACCCTTCGAGCGAAACTAGAGAGATCTATTTCTGCTCAGTCGGAGGCCGAGAAGGCGTTGACGATTAAGACTGCTGAAGTGGCGTCGCTTCAAGAAGAATTGGGTGCCAAAGTTGTGGAAGCAGCGTCACTCAAGGAGACACTGGACGTCCGTACTGCTGAGTTAGAAGCCAGGGTGACGGCGTTACAAGAGGAGCTTATTGACGCCGCCAGCCTTTATACTTGGAGGACCAAGGCGAGGTTGATGAAGCAGTTCCTAGATGGCCAAACAGCGTCATGGACTCCAGAGGACGACATCAAGATGTTCTTTGACGCTTACGGGTCTGACGCTGATCTTCTTCCTGACGGCGTTGCTGCACATGCTGAAACGACGGAGACAGCTGAGTCGATCCCTGGTGGTGAAAACAAAGATGTGATGGACACAAATTAAACAATGATTTTCGATGTTTAGGTTTTGCATGGTGATGTGCCACCGACATAGGACAATTTCCCTTTTGTTTAATTACATTTGGTGCTAGAACACTGATTTACTTTCAAACAATCGCAAGTTTTAAGTTGCGTTTTATTTGACTTATTGCCGTAACGGCGGATATCAAACTTTTCTTCTTTGTGTGTTTTACTTGCCCCATGTATGTTTTGTCGAATGTCGTTGTGTGTATGTATATATGTAAGTAGGTACCTTTAGTGTTGGGAGTTATTTGCAACATTAATTGTCATGAAGGGCTAAATCACCACTTCCAATTAAGTATGCTTAGCTTGTCTGTAGTGTTGATGACTTCTTAAGGTGTGTGTTCCTTATTGTATAGTAGTCACATTGTGTTTGCCTGACCGCCGTCGAGCTCCGGCACACTGATGTAAGTTGTCGCCGTCTTCGAGTGTGACGGCGTCAGGTTACTGTGTGTTGTCTGATTGAAAGTATCCTTTGTCGATGCGTCTTTGTCGTACATACCTGTCTTCATGAACAAAAGTGAGATGGCCGTTGGATTTACCAACGGCCCTCCGACGCTCAAGTCAGTATGTTGCTTATGTCAATGATACTGTTAAAGGACTGAAAATATGTTGAGAACAAAATGACATGATTAAAAAGAGGTATGTTTCAATCAATTATCTACCTGTGACGGCGTCCCTTTTGTCATCAACATTAATTTCAGAAATGATAAAGTATCAGATGGACGGCGTTCCAACTGCGTGGGACTTGTTTACCTTCCTTTGTGCACAGCCTGTAGGCGCCGTTGCCTACTACTTTCTGTATACGATATGGTCCTTTCCAAGCTGGTGCTAGTTTACCTGCATTAAGTTCTTTAGTGTTCTGGAATACTTCTCTAAGTACCCAGTCACCTACCTTAAATGCCTTTGCTTTAACATTCTTGTTGAAACTTCGGGCCACTATTTGTTGTTGTGACGCCATTCTTACGAGTGCTGCCTCTCTCAACTCTTCGCTAGTAACGAGGTCGTGGTGTATCTCCTCTTCGTTTCTTTCGGGCGTCAATAATCCATATCTTGCCGTCGAATGCACGTACGGGGGTAAAAGCGCCCGCGGCCCAAACAAGTGAGTACGGCGTTTGCCCCGTTGCCGTCTTGGGAGTGGTTCTGTTTGCCCAAAGAATTGACGGTAATTCCTCCGCCCACTTACCTTTGGCCGCTTTCAAGCGTCGTTTGATGATCTTTATAATTGACTTGTTACTTGATTCAGCTTGTCCATTGGTTTGTGGATATCTCGGCGTCGCAGTACTTAGTTGTATATTCCATTTGGCCAGAAAGTTACGCGTGGGTGTACTGATGAATTGTGAACCGTTGTCGTAGATTATCTCTGATGGTACGCCGAACCTGCAGATTATATTTCGCCAAATAAAAGTAATGACTTCTTTGTCGCGTACCTGGGTGAATGAATCAGCTTCAATCCATTTAGAAAAATAGTCCGTCATTGCTAACATGAACACCTTCTGCCCCGGCGCTTGAGGCAGTTTGCCGACAATATCCATCCCCCACCTCATGAATGGCCACGGGGTAATGGTTGGGTGTAGCTTTTCTGCTGGTTTATGAGACATGGCAGCATGTCGCTGGCAAGCATCACATTTCTTGGCGTATTCGGCAGCGTCACGCCTCAATGTCGGCCAGTAGTATCCCATTCTCAAAATTCTGTTAGATAGACTGCGTCCGCCGGAATGGTTACCGCAGCTCCCGTCGTGCATCTCTTGGAGTACTTGCTTGCTTTCGTCGCCGTCGAGGCAACGTAAATAAGGTCCTGCAATATTCTTTCGAAAAAGTACGTCGTTAATCAGAACATACATCGAAGATTTAAAGCGTACCTTTCTTGCTTGTAGCTTGTCGTCCGGGAGTATGTCGTCCTTGAGATATGAGATGATCGACGCCATCCAACTAGTTGACGGCGTCACCGTGATTTTGTTGACGTCGTCGTCGTTTGCTGATCGGTCGATTGCTGGCGTCGCTAAGTGCACTATGGGTATATTCTTGAATCCTGATTTTCTCATGGCCGAGCCAATATTGGCCAATGCGTCTGCTTGCGTATTTTGATCCCTTGGGATCTGTGGGCGGGCGCGGATGGTGTCGTTGTGTTCACCGCACCCGGCCAAAGATAAAATTTCTCCTACTCTCTTCTACACTAAGGTAGTATAGCGGAAGTAGGGGTCGTATCCACAGGGAAACAGGGACGAGCTTAATATTCAGCGTGATTCAATACCTAGATTAAGCTAAAGGCCGAGAAACCTAATAATAATTACAAAGGGGGGTTTCGAGTAGATTTACTAACAAACTAAAACTAACTAGCAAGTAAATAAAATGAGAAATCAATTATGGAAAGATCTTGAATCCGATTAACATCCACTTCAATTCATTATCGATCCTCGAACCTCCACTCTAATTATTTCCATAATTATCTATTGTCGAGAATTAATCTCGTGTTCTCCTTATTCTTAGTTGAATAGCACGATCAGCGTGACTATAAAACCCTAACTAAAGGATAACCTAGTCCGATCTGCGTCTAAGTTCAATCCAATAGCAGCAATAAACACAGAGAACCAATAGACCTGCTAATGTCATACACGCGATAAACATTCAACAGTTGATTCAATTTCCCTAAGAAATAACCAAGAAGATCAGCATCTAAATTACTCCCTAGTTTGCTACCAATTGATAAAAGAATAAAACAATCCGATTCTATTCTTAAATCTAGCATTAGATTAATCACACAATCAAACTAGTAACGTTCCTAGCATAATTATGCAATAATCATGGAAAGCAAGCATAGAAATTGAACCATAATCAAGGAAAAGAGAAAGAGAGGAAAGATCTCACAATAACGGTTGAAGCTTCATGTTAATTGATCCAAGAACGATTCAAGCTACAATCCGATAGCAAAAAACCAAACCCATAGTTGAAATCCCTAAAAACTAAACTAAGAATTGAAATCAAAAACTAAGAAATGAAAAACAAAGAAATAAGAAATGAAGAACAAAGAGGAACGAAGAAGGAAAGATGAAAAGAGAATCATGAAGAAGGAAGGATGAGGAGAGGAGCTCTCCCCTCAAGCTTGCCACTCCAAGGTCTACATTTCAGCTCTCCTCTTCGTGCTCCACTTCGTCTCCTTCTCAAAAGTTAGGTTTTAGGAAGCTTTTAAACCCCGCACAAAATCGTGGCCCCAAGCCGACTTAAGCGTCGCGAGTCGCGCCACTGATCGCGAGTCGCGAAGATCGCACTGCCAAACCGCACAAAATGGCCTGGACATGGGTCGCGAGTCGCGAGGGCATGCTTTGCTCGCGAGGTGCGAGTAAGCTCGCGAGTCGCGAGCGCTGTCTTGGCCGGGCGTCGTGGCGGGGCTTGCAGGCGCTGGGCCGGGCCGTGCGAGTGGCCGGGCCGTGCGAGCTGCGTGCGTGCGATGGCCGGCCGTCGCTTGGTGGGCGATGACGCTAGCCGCCGCTTGGTTGACGTGAGCTGTGTAGGTGGTCGAAGTTACGCGCATGCTTGGTGCTTAGAGCTTCCGATGATTGCCCATTATGGTACGATGCCAAATCTCCCAAGCTCTCCAAAGACACTTCAATCAAACATCATTCAAATCCATTTCATCTTGAAAGCTCGGAATACATGGCGTTAACACAAATTATCTCGCAAAGCTCCGAATTTCCGCTAAAGGCTAAATAAAACACGAATGTTAACAATTACAATCAAACCCTTAGCAAAGTGCACCTCAAATATCACTAAAACGTCGTATAACTTGAGCGTATCAAATACCCCCCACACTTGAACTTTACTCGACCTCGAGTAAACTCAAAAGTGAGAATCACCAAATAAATCATCACTCAAGCTAACGACACCAACCTACACTCCCCATCTACTACATCATCATCATCACATCTTAACAACATCCGCTCAAAAACCTAAACGTAAGGGGACGATGATTCCCCCACACTTAGATTCGAGCTCACCCGAAAAATACAAAGACGCGACAACAATAATCACCAAACGACAACCAAAATGTGAGCTCAAATCCCGAAGGATCTCAAAAGGAATTGAACTCACTCCAACGCCACAATCAAAATGACAACTCGCCTAAAACCTCAAAAGATAAACTACTACTACAACAACTAACTTAAAATAGCAAGCCATGGAATCAAAGACAAAAAGGGATAAATTCCATGCTTACTCCCAAAAACAAACAATCAAAAGAAAGTGAAAGCCAAAACAAATCTCCGGCAAATGAGTCTTCAAAATACATAATTCTCTCTTAATCTCTCATTTTGCCTAGGAGCCCTTTCGAGGTTTTCATCCTAGCTTCTCACATTTCTTTTTTCATCTCACCATCTTACCCGCTCAATATAAGCCACTTTTTTTGCATAGGTTGCCCTTTCGGGTTTTCAACCTATCCGGGCCCCCAATTTTTGCCCGAGTCGCCCGCCCTTGCGGGTTTTCAACTCAGCGGGATTCATTTTCATTGTTTTTTTTTTTTTATATTTTTTTCATTTTTTTTTTCATTTTTTTTTTTTCAAATTGAAATAAATACAACATAAATACAACATAGATACATGAGAATGAGAATACCCTCCCCCCTACTTAAACTACACATTGTCCTCAATGTGTCGACAATTAGTAGAAAAAGTAAACTGAAAAATGGGGGGAGAAAATCGAAAATCGGGTAAATCGAAGATCGAATGCTCAAAACTCATGACATACAATCCGTCAAACTCAAATTTCTTAACAACACCAACTCAAATCTCCGAAATCAACTCACAACCCTCTCCCTCAAATCACTCAAACAAATGGCAAATTCAAAAGTTATAAATTTTTGAGATTGACACCTAGCTCAAGAGATCGAAAAGATACAACAATCTCACTCCTCTAGTGTTACCAACTCCTAGCTATTGAACTCCTCCCAACGGGTTTTCTTTTGTGGACTTGGGCTCAAAGTGGATTAAGATTTGTTGTGGTTCTTTTGAGTGGGTGGGTGGTGGGTGAAAGAAAGTTTATTTTGGTGGTGGAAATTTGATGAGAAAATAAAGAAAAAGAAAGAAAATAAAAAGGGTCTCGGGTTGCCTCCCGAGAAGCGCTGTTGTTTAAAGTCGTTAGCTCGACTTAATACCTTAAGCTCAATCATTAGGTTGTGCTCCATGTGTGACAATGGTGGTTCTATGTCAATCTCCACTTCAAATACCTGCAAAATTGATTGAGAAGGACTCTTGCAATGCATTGTTAGTATCTAGCTTACTACATCATGGTTGAGCATATAACATCAGATTATATCCAAAACCTAGCATTAAGTCAACAACAAACATCAACTAGTAGTACTCCTAGCTAATCCAAGTCATGACCATTAATATCAATAATTAAAGCTAGACAATAACCAAACAATAAGCCGTCAAAAGCTTCAATCAATCATTCCCAAGATAGTTTAAGCAACAAGTTCCATGCTTCTTGTCCAAAATACGAAAGTGAAATACATAGAGCTCAATGGAAGATGAAAACTAGAAACTCAAACAAAAAGGGAATTCTTTATATGAGTGGCCAATCAAAAACAAAGAGCACAAGCAATACCATCCAAAAATCACGCTAAATACAAACAAGTAACACCGTTTCCCCGGCAACGGCGCCAAAATTTGGGCGGGCGCGGATGGTGTCGTTGTGTTCACCGCACCCGGCCAAAGATAAAATTTCTCCTACTCTCTTCTACACTAAGGTAGTATAGCGGAAGTAGGGGTCGTATCCACAGGGAAACAGGGACGAGCTTAATATTCAGCGTGATTCAATACCTAGATTAAGCTAAGGGCCGAGAAACCTAATAATAATTACAAAGGGGGGTTTCGAGTAGATTTACTAACAAACTAAAACTAACTAGCAAGTAAATAAAATGAGAAATCAATTATGGAAAGATCTTGAATCCGAAAAACATCCACTTCAATTCATTATCGATCCTCGAACCTCCACTCTAATTATTTCCATAATTATCTATTGTCGAGAATTAATCTCGTGTTCTCCTTATTCTTAGTTGAATAGCACGATCAGCATGACTATAAAACCCTAACTAAAGGATAACCTAGTCTGATCTGCGTCTAAGTTCAATCCAATAGCAAAGAATAAACACAGAGAACCAATAGACCGCTAATGTCATAACCGCGATAAACATTCAACAGTTGATTCAATTTCCCTAAGAAATAACCAAGAAGATCAGCATCTAAATTACTCCCTAGTTTGCTACCAATTGATAAAAGAATAAAACAATCCGATTCTATTCTTAAATCTAGCATTAGATTAATCACACAATCAAACTAGTAACGTTCCTAGCATAATTATGCAATAATCATGGAAAGCAAGCATAGAAATTGAACCATAATCAAGGAAAAGAGAAAGAGAGGAAAGATCTCACAATAACGGTTGAAGCTTCATGTTAATTGATCCAAGAACAGTTCAATCTACAATCCGATAGCAAAAACCAAACCCATAGTTGAAATCCCTAAAAACTAAACTAAGAATTGAAATCAAAAACTAAGAAATGAAAAACAAAGAAATAAGAAATGAAGAACAAAGAGGAACGAAGAAGGAAAGATGAAAAGAGAATCATGAAGAAGGAAGGATGAGGAGAGGAGCTCTCCCCTCAAGCTTGCCACTCCAAGGTCTACATTTCAGCTCTCCTCTTCGTGCTCCACTTCGTCTCCTTCTCAAAAGTTAGGTTTTAGGAAGCTTTTAAACCCCGCACAAAATCGTGGCCCCAAGCCGACTTAAGCGTCGCGAGTCGCGCCACTGATCGCGAGTCGCGAAGATCGCACTGCCAAACCGCACAAAATGGCCTGGACATGGGTCGCGAGTCGCGAAGTTCCTCGCGAGTCGCGAGGGCATGCTGCTCGCGAGGTGCGAGTAAGCTCGCGAGTCGCGAGCGCCGTGGCCGGGCAGCGTGCGCCGGGCCGTGCGAGTGCCGGGCCGTGCGAGCTTGCGTGCGATGGATGGCCGCCGCTGGTGGGCGATGGCGACGCTAGCCGCCGCTTGGTTGACGTGAGCCGTGTTGGTGGTCGGGTTACGCGCATGCTTGGTGCTTAGAGCTTCCGATGATTGCCCATTATGGTACGATGCCAAATCTCCCAAGCTCTCCAAAGACACTTCAATCAAACATCATTCAAATCCATTTCATCTTGAAAGCTCGGAATACATGGCGTTAACACAAATTATCTCGCAAAGCTCCGAATTTCCGCTAAAGGCTAAATAAAACACGAATGTTAACAATTACAATCAAACCCTTAGCAAAGTGCACCTCAAATATCACTAAAACGTCGTATAACTTGAGCGTATCAATCTGATGAATGTTAAAATTTGCAAACAATTTTACCTTTGACTTGGCTGCCTCCAGGTACGCCGTCATTTTAGAGTCCTTAGCGGCGAATTCTCCTTTGATTTGGCTAACTATTAACAATGAGTCGTTGTATACCTCAATGTTGGTGGCTTGCAGATCTTTAGCTAAAGTCAAACCAGACAATAATGCTTCATATTCCGCTTCATTGTTTGTAGCTTTAAAATCACAACTAATAGCTCGGGCTATAGTGTCCCCTTGTGGCGACTTCAGCAATATGCCTAATCCGGCGCCTCGAAAGTTCGAGGATCCGTCTACATGTAACACCCACTTAGTATTAATTTTGTTAATATCAAGCATACTTACCTCACTTTGTGCCGATGCCTCTAATCGTGGGCTGAAGTCAGCCACAAAATCTGCCAAGGCTTGTGATTTTATCGCCGTTCGTGGCTGATATACGATATCATAACTACTAAGAGTAATGGCCCATTTGCTCATTCTTCCTGTCAATTCTGGACGTCTCAAGATTGACTTAATAGGGTAGTTAGTTTTTACATGTATGACATGTGCCTCGAAATAATGTTTCAATTTTTTAGAGGCAGTGAATAATGCTAAAACGAGCTTTTCTAAAGAGGAATACCTGGTTTCGGCGTCGATAAGGGATTTACTTACATAATAAATGGGCGTTTGACCTGTTGCATCTTCTCTAGTCAGGACGACACTGACTGATAATTCACTGACGGCGACATAAAGTTGTAGCGGCTCGTCTGCCGTCGGCTTGGATAATAAAGGCGGCGTCATCAAATACTCCTTGAGTTCTTGCAATGCTTGTTCATGACGCTCGCTCCATTCAAAGCCCCTTGTTCTTTTTCAAGATATCGTAGAATAGCCTACACCTATCGGAGGATTTGGAAATGAACCGATTCAAGCGGCGACGCGTCCGGTTAGTTTCGCACTTCTTTAATGTTCTTTTGGGGATTGGATGTTGATGATGGCCCTTATCTCGGTCGTGGCTAGCTTCTATGCCTCTGTTGCGTCACGATGTACCCCAAGAACTTCCCTGCAGACACTCCAAAAGAACACTTAGTAGGATTAAGTTTCATTCCACACCTTCGAATGACGTCGAATGCTTGTTGTAGATGTGAGACGTGGTCACAAGCAGCCTTGGATTTCACCAACATATCATCGATGTACACCTCCATGGTGTCTCCTAGCTGGTCTTTGAACATGGCGTTCACTAGACGTTGGTAGGTGGCACCAGGCGTTCTTCAACCCAAACGGCATAACTTTGTAGCAAGAGATGCGGCGGTCGGTGACGAACGACGTCTTCTCCCGATCATCTGGATGCATAAGGATTTGGTTATACCCGGAGAAGGCATCCATGAACGCGCAGCTCATGCCCCGGCATAGCGTCGACGAGGGCGTCAATGTGTGGCAATGAGAACGGATCTTTCGGGCAAGCTTTGTTGAGATCAGTGAAGTCGATGCAAACTCGCCATTTTCCATTTTTTTTTCCTACAACAACGACGTTAGCTAGCCAATCGGGATATTTAACTTCCCTTACCTTTCGGTGTCAATTAACTTTTGGACCTCGTCATTGATTATCTCGATTTCGTTCGAGAGCGAACTTGCGTCTCTTCTGCTTGATTGGCTTGTGATGTGGGTCGACGTTGAGTTTGTGTGTTATGACGTCGGGGTCAATACCTGTTACATCTTCGTGCGACCATGCAAAACAATCAGCATTAGCTGTAAGAAATTCGATTACCTGTTTGCGAACGTCGGGGCTTAATGACGCTCCTATCTTGACTGTTTGATCTGGTTTGCCGGCGTCAAGGATGACTTCGTCGACTTCTTGCTCGTCAAAACCCCGCTCCCAATGTCTCGGCGACCGTAATTGCTATGCTTCCATCTTGCGAGGTTTGAGGGACGTCTTATAACATTCTCGAGCTATCCGTCCGTCCCCTTTGATCTCCCCGCACTCCCCACTTGGTAGGGAATTTTAAAGACTCGGGTGATATGAGGAAGGGACGGCCTTCATGTCTGTGGATCTAGGGTCTTCCCGTGATGACGTTGTAAGAGGATGGACGACCACGACGTAGAACTTGGTTGGTATGTTTACTCCTTTAGCGTAAGTGGGCAACGTCACTTCGCCCATGGTATGCTTCGCCGCGCCGAATCCGACGAGGACGGTAGATTTCCGGATGATATCGCGCTCGTCGATACCCATGTCTTCTAATGCGTCTTTCATAAGGACGTTGGCTGAACTGCCATTATCCACTAGCACACGTTTTAGTAAACAATTGCTAACAGTTAGAGAGATTACCAGTCCGTCGTGGTGGATGTCTCGGTCGTCTCCGAGATCGTCTTCGTCGAATGTAATGGGCATAGCTTCGAGTTCAGGCGTCACGAGGATGACGAAGTTCCTTGGGGATGGCGTCTTGATTTGGGGACGTCTCTCGCATGACGTTTGGCCGCGTAATAGGTTAGTCCACAAATATCCGATCCACCTCTAATAACATTGATTACCTTCACATGTGTCGGCGACATAGGGGGTTGCGCGTCGTTCGTCATATGTTGACGTTGTTGCTTTTCCTTCTCGGTCAACAAGGTCTTTTAGATGACCCGTTTGAGGAGGTGCGACACTTCGCGTCGTAAGGCAACACATTCATCGGTGTCGTGTCCGTGGTCTCCATGGAACTCGCACCATTTAGACTTGTCACGTCGGGGTGCTGCTTTCATTCCTGAAAGGCCACTTAACAATGTTACCTAAAGAACGTAAAGTATTAACAATACCTGACACGTCGACGCTGAACCCATATTCGGCAAGTTTGGGCGGCAAGCCGGGGTCACTCTTCCAATCTCTTATGGTCCCACTCGACGGACGCCGTGGATCCGCTTGCGAACGGCCGTATGGCTTTGGACGCCACGAACTTTGTTCTGGCGTCGATTTCCTGCCGCGGCGTCATTGAATGCTTTTCTTGATTGCATGTCTTCCTCCAACCTGATCTGAGCCAAAGCTTTGGCATGGGCGTCCTCGAACGTTGGACAAGGATATTTTGTCAGCTCTTTGTACAAATCTGACTCTTCATCCAATCCTCGTCGGAAAGCTTCAATCGCCGTCCTCACGTCACAGTTGGGAATTGATACCTTCTCCCTGTTAAACCTGTTGACAAACTCTTTCAAAGATTCGTCAGATTTTTGCACAATTTTGTGCAAATCACTAGCTTGTTTCTCCATCTTACGGCTACTAGCAAATTGTAAATTAAAAGCGTTAATTAATTGAGCAAAGGGAAGAGATAGTGCCGTTAAGCGAGATGGATAAACCATCGAAGTGGTCCGGTCCACAATGTTGACCCGAAGCCTTTGCATACAAGCTTCGCGCATGTTTCGAGGAATTGAGATGGTTATCATCCGTTGCTTGTATTGAGCGACATGGTCATTGGGATCTGAGGTGCCGTCGAGCAGCTTCATGGTTGGAACAGAAAACCGCTTCGGAACCTCGATCATTGCAATAGGATCAGCAAAGGGCGAATCCGCATAGCTATTCGGCGTCGCTTTCTCCATAGGGCGGGGGACGCCGGGGATTCCGCGATCATGTCCTCTAGTTCTTTGGAGGCGTTCTTGGATCGGATCACGGTAGGGGACGCCGTTGGCCTCCTTGAAGCGCGGCGACGGCGACGGCGTCATCGTCAGCATCGCCGTCAGAATCTTCATCGTCCAAAGGAACGTTACGGTTCAGTGGAGTCTCGAACGCCTCTTCATCTAGATTGGGCATCCTGGGGACGCCGTCAACGTTGCGGGACCTAGCTCCCTTGGAATTTCGCTGGGCGGATTTCAGGCTCTGATTCTCCATGCAAGACGCAACGTAGCTTTCCTTCAGCGTGGCCATTGCTGCCTTAACGCGGTTGAGTTCGTCGATGACTTCTTGAGTTGTCACCCATTCTTCTGCCATTGTCAACACAGAAAAGAAGGAAAAGGCACAGACAAACTAATGGAGAGAATAGAAAGTAAGAGAGAATAATGACAAGTGTATATAGATCTTGCTGAGGGCCCCACGGTGGGCGCCAAATTTGTTTATGCCGATTTTGTACCAAGTACGCAAAAGGTATTAGGGAGCCAACAACAAGAGCAATATACTTAAACAAATGCGTAATAAATAACGATTAACAAGAACGCAATTAAAAGACTAAAAAGACAAACGATTGTTGACGCGGAAAACCCAAATGACGGGAAAAACCGCGGGTGATTCTCTTGATCACCAATCCACTATAGTTGTGCCGCCGTCAATAATAACGGCTCGTAAGTACAATGCGTGACTAGTACAAGATTGCGGAATTTTAATGGAGGAGGAGAGAAAGAGCGATTATAAGTGTTGGGAGTAATTAATAGCTAATGAATGATCGTAAACTAAGTTACATTTGGTATATATAAACTCTAAGAGCGACCCTTGTTACCGTTGACTATGCCTTAGAAATAGGATCCTCCCTAGCTCCCTTGTAACTGATTCTCCTTTATTCCCTCAAGTAGTTGAAGTGGTGGGGCCCAGCACACATCTCACACGCCCTGGATAAGTCAAGCCCCTTATCTCCTAAATTCGAAATTAACAAATATCGCCACTATGAAAAATGGGGTCCAACACACGGTTTAACAATATATATGTTATATATGTTAATAGTTTGCCATAGTTAAATTTTATCTGATTAATTAGTTATTATTTTTGATCTTACCAGAAATTGACGGTGATGATGAAGGCGAGAACGAGGATCCTAAAGTAATGGCAGGTTGGCTAACAATATACACATCTGAAGATTCAAAATCTCCGTTTACAAAACTCGGTGCAAGAACACAACTTTTGACTAAGCTCGTGACGGCTTATAGATCGGCATAAAGGTGAAGACCTCAGTATCACATTTGCAGGACACAGCTTAGGAGCAACATTATCAGTCGTAAGTGCTTTCGATGTTGCTGAGAATCTCACAATAGAGATCCCAGTATCAGCTATTGTTTTTGGATGTCCGAAAGTTGGCAACAAGAATTTCAAGACAAGATTCGATTCGTACCCTAATCTTAAGGTCCTCCATGTCAGGAATGTGATCGATTTGATTACTCTCTATCCGTTTAAACTCTTGGGGTACGTAAATATAGGTATCGAACTTGAGATTGATACAAGGAAATCAAACTTCCTCAAAGACTCTAAAAATCCTAGTGACTGGCATAACTTACAGGCTATATTACACATAGTGAATGGGTGGCATGGAGTAAAGGAGGAGTTTAAGCTCGTAATCAAACGAAGTATCGCGATAGTGAATAAATCGTGTGACTTCCTTAAGGAAGAGTATTTGGTGCCTCCATCTTGGTGGGTTGAGAAAAACAAAGGCATGACATTGAATGAGTCAGGGGAATGGGTTTTTGGTCATCCAGAGGAAGATCCTACTCCTGAATTTGACTAAGAACACTAGTAGAAAAACGACGATTTGCGTCTCACCATCTGCGTCGCACAACAGGACAAACGTCGCAGAAGACTCATGTGCGTCGCATGCTATAGGGGTGCGACGCAAAAGACTAACTTTGTGCGTCGGATCTAACTAGGGTGCGACGCAAGACAATTATCTGCGTCGGATCCCTACTCACGTCCGACGCAGATAATTCTACCCCAATTTTCACTCGCACATAATCCCGCCCAAATAAATTGGTCCAAGATATCTGCGTCGGACTTTTGGGCCATCCGACGCAGATAATTCTACCCCAATTTTCCCCACTCGCACATAATCCCGCCCACACTCGCACATAATCCCGCCCAAATAAATTGGTCCAAATCATCTGCGTCGGACTTTTGGGCCCATCCGACGCAGATGGTAGGCCCACTATATTAATCCCGCCCATAGAAGCGAAACCTAATTCCAGGTCTTATCTTGACCGCGCCGCTTCTCTCTTTTAATTACAGTTCTTCAATCTTTCATCTCCCTTCTCCTTCCTTAAAACTCTCATCTTCTTTCTCTCTCCTCCACTAAAAAAAAAAACCCCCTTTTAATTCATCTTTTCTTCTCAAAACAAATTTCTCACTTCTCAAAATCGAACAACAAAAGTTGACGAATTTGGTACAAACGAATTAACGAACGAAGATTTTGATTCGTGCGAGTTCGACGAAAAATGGAAACCCAGGTGTTCAAAGAAGTTGCGAGTTCGATGAATTACGTTTATTTTCAGTTCGAAGATTTCGATTCAGACCATTTTATTTTCAGTTCTCGATTTTCAGGTACCATTTTATTCTGAATTTCTTTGTTTTGCCACATTTATGTTTATTTTTGAAAGAAAAAAAATTGAACCTGGCATGAATTTGGTAATATAAACGACCCAGTATAAATTGCTTGATATTATTATTTCCCCTCTATTTTTTCAGTTTTTTACATCATTTCAAATGAAACTTTAGATGACGGTGAAGATTGAAGATTTAGTATTGTTGATAGCTTTAGATTTTAGGGTTTTTTTTGTATTAGATCTAATTTTGTTTCTTAGGGTTAATTTTTTTTTAATTTCGTTTGAGACACATGAAATTAAGTTACCTAGATTGTATTGTCAATTTTGTTGCTTGTTGATTTCAATGGAATGATTTTAAACTCTACAATAATTAAGTTAAGTCCTATTCTCTTCATTTCAATTTTTGTTATGTTCTGATTATCCATCTAAGCCCATTGACAAGCAAACGAAAATTAAAGAAAATGTGAACCAGTAATTCACCGAAAGAAAAGCACAATATGTTTACCATGTGCGTCGCATGTTGCAACATGTCCGACGCAGATGAATGTTATGTGCGTCGCATGTTGCAACATGTCCGACGCATATGACAGCCAAATAGGGTGAGGAGTCATGTGGGTGAGGAGTCATGTGCGTCGCACTTACACACTGTCCGACGCAAATAGCTTATGATATGCATCGTGTCCAATCCGACGCAGATCATGTCTCTCTCATCTGCGACGAGGTCTGTGCTGTCGGACCCATGTCCGACGCAAATGGGCGCCTCGCATCCGACGCAAATCCTCGATTCTGTACTAGTGGAAGCACTTGGTTTCTGTTTCAAGATTTTTCTGCTTATGATTATTTTTTATTTAATCTTGAATGTTTGTAACATGTCTAATTTGGTTGCTTCCCTTGCTTTGTAACTAGGTTGTCTCTCTAGTTTCTATATGATTATTATGTTTAGCATGAGATACTACTTTTGTGTAAGGTTGAAAGGCTAAACTTGTACCAAAAGTAAGAGTAATAACATGCAAAATGTAGTCTCATGTGTATGGACATAGGTACAACAAATTAAAAAAACATGTTAATGGCACTACAATTGTGTTGAATATGAAGCTCTAAGCAATAATATTAAATATTATTCCTCCACAATTTTAAATTATCGTCGTCGTAGTTAAACAATGGAATTTCTCTAAAATACATTACTTTACAATACGGTCTTATAAACCAAAACTAAAGAATGATAATCCTAGTTTTGATATGTCCAACAACATTATAATCAACTACAATATTCTTTATGGAAGTCAAGTAAGTATTCAGCTGGGAGTGAATTGAGCATCTAAAACTGACGATTCTTTTTAATTCTATTTTTTTATTTCATTTTTTGGGACACCAATTGTTGGCTATATTTGTCCCACGAATAGTGGAGTAATGAATGATAAATAGCAATTTGAAGACCATCATAATGTAACAAGGTTCGATCGACTCCTAATAAGCCTATCTAGCTCCTCTTTCTAGTTGATAAGAGGTTTTTAGTGTGTCATAAAGGCACCAAAAATCGCTTTTCAAATAAAATTTGTAACACCTAACAAACAATTACTAAGAACGTAGTAAAGGCAAGTCAAGGATCGATCCACAGGGAAATTGGGATTAATCAAAATTTAACAAGTCTAAATTACTTAATTGATGGATTTTTGGGGTTTTTGAATTATTTTCTAACAGCTAATAACTAACTATTATCAAAAAACTCGCAAATAATACGAGATGAAAATATCAGTAAGGAAGACACTAGAGTTAAGGTTACAAGTATGAATCAAAGCGGAACAACGATCACTAATGCAATTGTGTTTCAAAGGCAACAATTATGCAAGGTTTAGTTTTCCTCTAAAATACTCGAGTCCTCTCTCGAATGGTCCTCAAGAATAATCGCTTAATCAATCAACTAAATCCTCTTTCGACTGGTCTTTAGTCAATTGATTAAGAGATCCAATAAATACGGAAAACCCCTAATACAAGAATCTCCTTAATTTCTACCCAATATCTTGGCCTAGAAATTAAGTGAACTGTAGAGGAGATGACTATGAGATGATTTACAAAGTGAACTAATGAACTCTATTTATACTAAGAATAATATTAACGTTGCCTTTGTAGTCGTTTTCTTCCTGAAGCATTATTAGCCCGGATCCTATTATGTGGGGAGAGAGGAATATCTTCTACAAAGCAGTTACGACTTCGCTCCACTTCTCCCTCAATGCAACGCACTCCTCCTAGATTATAGGAAGCCTTCGACTACTGCCCAGATCAGCAATCCGACCTTACTTCATTGACACAATAACATAGTGCCCATGTCAGCTCTGCATCGTTCCTATCTTCTGTCATGAGTCCATATCTTGCAGTTGGCATGTATATTCTACTGGGATAACTGCTTCACGACCAAAACTAAAGAATAAGGAGTTTGGTTAGTTGCATTTTTTGGAGTTGTTATATATGTCAGCCCAAAGTATCATAGGCAACTCATCATCCCATCTTCCTCCGACTTCTTCATTGCGCTTCTTGATGTTGTTGACGACGATTTTGTTGCTAGACTCTACTTGCCCATTGGTTTGCGGGTATCTTGATGTAGATGTGCCAAGTCTGGTGTTACATTTTGGCAGAATTTGCGCGTTTTGCCAGTTATGAATTGTGATCCATTGTCGCAAATGATTTCTGAAGAGATGCCAAACCTGCATAGTATGTTGCGTTTAATGAAAGATATTACCTCTGAGTCAGTGACTTGCCTGTACGCTTCTGCTTTGATCCACTTTGAAAAATAATCTGACATTGCTAGCATAAATATTCGTTGCCCTGGAGCTTGTGGGAGTTTGCCAACTATATCCATCCCCCACTTCATGAATGCCCAAGGTGCTAAGATCGGGTGGAGTTACTCAGCATGTTGATGCGAAACTGCAGCGTGTCTTTGACAAACGTCACATTTGCGAGCATATTCCATGGCATATTTCCTCATAGTGGGCCAAAAGTAGCCCATCCTGAGTGCCTTGTTGGATAGGCTTCTGCCCCCGGAATGGTTGCCGCATTCGCCATCATGCAACTCACGCAAAACGGTGGGTACGTCTTTTTTCTTGAGGCATCTTAAGTAAGGACCTCCAACTGACTTGCAAAACAATATGTTATCAATTAAGATGAAGTGGGATGCTTTTACCTTGAAAGTTCGTGTGTCTCCAAGTTGCTTAGGTAGGATGCCTTCTTTTAACTATTGGATGTACTCCTCTGCCCAATCTACTTCATTGGGGGCAACTTCGGTATTGGTTTCATTCACCTGATGGCGATTTGTTGTAGGTTGCATAATATGCACAATAGGGATGTTGCTTAAGTTCAGTGCTGCTGAGACTGCACCTAGATTGGCTAAGGCATCCACTTCGACATTTTCCTCTCTGGGAATTTGCTTGATGGTGAAATAAAAACTTGCTAGGAACATCTTTTACTATGTTTAGGTACTTCGCCATTTTATGATCTTTTGCTGCTTAATTAAGATGCGTTAAATAAATTAACAATTAGCAAGGAATCACAACTTACCTCGATGCGTTTGACTTTGAGTTCTGCTACGGCATTCAAGGCGACAATCAAAGCCTCGTATTCTACCTCATTGTTAGTTGCTTTGAATTCTCAATGTATAGCTTGGGCTATTATGTCCCCTTGTGGCGATTTTAGTACAAATCCAAGTCTTGCTCCATTTGCGTTTGATACTCCATTAGTGCATAATGTCCACTTAGGACTTATTGTTTGCTCTAGCAACTGTAACAACTCTTCATCAGCCTCAGTTTGCAGATTTGGACTAAAATCAGCCACAAAGTCTGCCAAGGCTTTTGACTTAATGGATGTTCTTTGTTCATAGCTGATTTCATATCCACTTAGGTGTGCAAGCCATCTGGTCATTCTACCTGATAATTCTGGTTTATTCATTACAGATCTTATAGGATAATTAGTTTTTACGCAAATAGGATGACATTCGAAATAAGGGCGCAACTTAGCAGAAGCCATAACTAAAGCAAGTATGAGTTTTCTAATGAAGTGTACCTAGTTCTAGCATCTACCAAAGTTTACTTTCATAATATATTGGAGATTGGACTCTATCTTCTTCTCTTACCAAAACGACACTTACAGTTGCGTGTGTTACAGCTAGGTAAAGTTGCAATGCATCTTTGTCTTTTAGTTCGGCCAAGAGAGGTAGCACCATCATGTAGGTCCTCAAATTCTGGAATGCCTCTTCATGTTTGCTTATCCATTTGAAGGATTTGTTCTTCCTTGTTACGTCATAAAGTAGTTTGCATCTGTCCGACGATTTGGATATGAACTTGTTTAGCGTCACAACTCGTCCAGTCAGCCTTTGCACATCTTTGACGCATCTTGGCGATTGCAAGTTGTCAATAGCTTAATTTGCTCTGGACTTGCTTCGATTCCTCTCTGAGTTACAACGTATCCAAGGAACTTGCCGAACGCAACGCCAAAGGAACACTTGTTTTGATTCAGCTTCATTTGGTAGCGCCTGAGGATTTCGAATGCTTCTTCAAGATGCTTGATGTGGTCGCCGACTTTTTTGGATTTGACTAGCATGTCATCAATGAACACCTCCATGGTGTCCCCAATCTGCTTTTCGAACATTTTGTTTACTAACCTTTGGTAAGTTGCGCCTGCATTCTTCAAGTCAAAAGGCATCACCTTATAGCAATAAATTCCTCGATTTGTTATGAATGCCTTTTTTCTTGATTTGCAGGATGCATGAGGATCTGGTTGTGCCCACTAAAAGCATCCATGAACATTAGCAACTCGTGGCCTGCTGTGGCATCCACCAAGGGGTCAATGTGAGGCCATGTAAATGGATCTTTTGGGCAAGCTTTGTTGAGATCTGTAAAGTCCATGCAAACTCGCCATTTCCCGTTCTTCTTTGGCACCACCACCACATTCGTAAGCCAATCTGGGTAATTTGCTTCTCAGATTTTGCCAGTTTCCAGCAGATTTTGCACTTCTTCGTTGATGACTTGATTGCGCTCAGGTGCAAACTTCTTGTGTTTTTGCTTGACAGGCATGTGGTTAGGAATAACGTTAAGTTTGTGAGTTATTACCTCAGGGTCAATGCCAACCATGTCTTCATGAGACCAGGCGAAACAATCTGAGTTTTTCTTTAGGAATACAATTCGGTGTCCTCGCAATTCTCCCTGCAGATCTGCTCCAATCCAAACAGTCTGCTAAGGGATGATTTCGTCTATTGGTTCTGCTTCAGTTTCAACGTACTCCTCGACGATCCGTCATTGCTGTAGTTGCTATACTGGCATATTGTTTGTTGTGGACGGCTTTAGGGCTGTCTTGTAGCGTTCCTTTGCCAAGTTTTGGTATCCTTTTATCTATTGCACTCCTCATTTGGAAGGGAACTTGATGGTTTGATGATAAGTAGATGGTACCGCCTTCATATCATGAATCTAAGGCCTGCCAACAATAACATTGTAAGAGGATAAACAATCAATGAATAAGAATTTTACCTTGATGTTGACGCCTTGCGCATATGTGGGCAAAGTGATTTTGCCAAGTGTATTTTTTGCCTCGCCACTTAATCCCATGAGAACTATGAACTTTTTGGTGATGTCCTCTTCGCTTAGTCCCATGTCTGTGACAGCATCCAGCATGAGGATATTTGCCGAGTTGCTGTTGCCAACGAGTAACCTCTTCAGGAGGCAATTCCCAATTGTGAGAGAGATTACTAGTCCATCATGGTGCGGGTCTGCTAGATCGGTGGCATCTTCTTCGTCAAAATAGATAGGCATGCAATTTGATTTTCTTTTCCTTTTCTGTTCATGGCAACTGGTTTCTCCACGACGCTTTCTTTTGCGTGGCGTTTTACGGCTGAGTGTGTTAAACCACCCACATCTGATCCTTCGGATATAAGATTGATAATTTTAGTTGGTTGCGGTGTAGCTGGCGGCCTCTCTCATGTTGTCGCCTCACGCTGAATAGTTGTTTTTGCCTTGTCAGTCATGAGGTCCTTAAGAATAGTTTCCTTAGCAAATGTGCAACTTCTCTTCTTAACGCAATACATTCATCTGTTGTATGCCCAATGTCTGCGTGGAAATTGCACTATCTTGATGAATCTTTTTTGTCTGATGGTTTGTCTGAATTTTTGGGCCTCCGACGGCGTCGCCCAACTTGCCAAGGTTGCTCACCAATACTACGGGACTGACACTAAAGTTGTATTCTCTAATTGTTAGCGGATGGTTTGGCTCTCTTCCCCAACTAGAAGAGGAACCGACCACGTCGACATGTTGCGCAACATCTTTGTAGTAAGGCTTGTATCGGTTGTCTCGCCTATTGTTGTTGCTTGGGGCTTTTCTGCCGCCTCTATCGAGCTCTGCTGCACCTTTTCTGGTATCGACATCTTCTTCGAACCTGATTTGCGGAAGATCCTTGGCTTGGGCATCTTCAAAGGTTGGACAAGGGTACTTTGTCAACTCCTTGTACAGTTCGGATTCTACGAGCAAACCTCTTCGGAAGGCCTCTATAGCTGTAGGAGCATCGCATCTTGGAATGGAGACCTTCTCGCGGTTGAATCTATTGAGGTAGTCTCTCAGCGGTTCGCCATACCTGACAACTGACTCGGTACAAGTCGGCTGGTTTGCTTTTCCAAGCGCTTACTCGCGGCAAATTGAATGTTAAACATGTCCACCAAACCTGCAAAAGTTGAAATTGCACCATTAGGTAGATTAATGAACCATTGAAGAGCAGGACCTGATAAAGTTGACCCAAAGCCCTTGCACATGAAAGCTTCGTGCATCTGTCGCGGGACTGGGATGGTGATCATTCTTTGCTTATATTGCGCAACATGCTCGCTAGGTTCCGTCGTTCCATCATAGAGCTTCATGGCAGGGACGGTGAAGCGCTTCGAGATCTCGACCAAGGAATGACATCTGCAAATGGCGACTCGGCATAGCCGGGTCAAGGCAGCTTTCTCCACTGGTCTTGGCACCCTAGGGATTTATTGGATCATTTCTTCAACCTGCCTGAGACGCTCATATAGCGGATCTGCGGTTGCGCTTGCAGACATAACATTTTGCGCATTATGCCCGGTCGGGTTGCCTACCCCACTAAATGGTTGTTGTGGGTGATCTACTCCTGCTTTAGGCGTGGGCCAGATGGGGATCGGTTGCTCTTGCAGATTGCCAGCTCTTGCATCCTCGTTGAAGGGGAAATCCATTCAAAAGCGTTCGACGCTCAGCCGGGATATTCTTCAACCGTGACGGTTGGTACTTTGTTGTTGACTCGTTACGCCCTTGCATCTTCGCCGTTTTCATGGATAGGATCTTCCATGTCAAGTTGCTTTCTGCTACGGCCGAGGTCATTCTCGGCGTTGCCTCCGGGAGTTGGACCCGATTGATGCGTAGGATAGCATCTGGGTGCGAAGTTCGCCGGTCTTCTTTTTCGAACTGGATATCTTGAATGGCGATTTCTTCCCTGAAAGATTTCTTCATATTGTCAATGGCTCCCATGATTTGTGCCATGGCTTCGACCCAGGCACCTCGGGAAGGGGTGTTGGGAGTTACGGGGATCCAGTTTCATTGATTTCAACCATGATGCTAGACAAGTTGCTTGGATTGATAAGGTTGCTTTTTAATTACCAGCCCCACGGTGGGCGTCAAATTATTTTAGGCAAATTTCACACGAAGGATAATTTGCTTGAAGAGGGGGTTGATAATTAACTTGCGATATGAAATAAATTACGTAAAGTAAAGTGCGAAATATGGTGATGGACACAAAGCAAGTTTTTACGTGGAAAACCCTTAGAAAAGAGGGAAAAACCACGGGAGAATAGGTATCCTACCAATTCACTAAGTATGCTTAAGTTTGCATGTGAGTACAAGAGAGTTGCTAAGCTAGTAAGTGAACTATAGAGGAGATGAGTATGAGATGATTTACAAAGTGAGCTAATGAACTCTATTTATACTAAGAATAATATTAACGTTGCCTTTGTAGCCGTTTTCTTCCTGAAGCATTATTAGCTCATATCCTATTATGTGGGTAGAGAGGAATATCTTCAACAAAGCAGTTACAACTTCGCTCCACTTCTCCGTCAATGCAACACGCTCCTCCTAGATTATAGGAAGCCTCCAACTACTATCCATGTCAGCAATCCGACCTTCCTTCATTGACATAATTACATAGTGCCACTTAACCTTGCAAATATACACAATCTCATCAAATAATCTGCTACCACGTGGCTAGGTAAATCAGCCCCTAACAGTACCCTGCTCTGTAATTCTCGACCTCTTAGACGACAACCAATAACAAAGACAGACCTACATACCCCTGCACAGTACACAATGACTGTTCATCACTAGGAGACCATTCTGCCTCACTAGTCATCATCCTCAAACAAAAACAAACAATAAACTATATAATTTCATTGTATGTAGAATGCCATTCAAGGTCTTATATTAAATTGCAAGAATTTAGGGTCTCAACCCATAAATTCCAAACTGCAAGAACTTTAGGGACTCAACCCGTAAATTCCATTTTCAAACAACTTCAAATCTTCTCAAAAATACTAATAATAATGTTAATAACATTATCTCCGAAAATATAATTTAACTCATCAAAAACTAAAAAATAACATAAATACTTACAATTGCTTGAAAACAATTTTAACAGCCCAAAATAAATAATTTCATCTGAAAAAACCCACCAATTTTCATACTCAATACCATTATAAAATAATCATACCTTGTAATTTAACCAATCATGTTATATCAACTAGTAAGGATATAACTATAACACTAATATTAATAATAATAAGAATAGGAATTCCCTGAGAATTCTCTCTAGCTTTTCTCTCGACACTTGAAGTGTCGTCGCCATGGCAAGGAAAAATGGCGGGAAAACTCAGGAGACTGGAAAATCGAAGGAGAAAGCTCGTGGACCTTCATCGGATTCGCAGGCATTGAGAACTAGAATGATGGATGAAGTATTAGGTATCGAAGCTCTGGATTTTGGATTAGGAACTGTTCTTACTCCAAAAACCTCAATCTAAAATCTACAACAACAATCGAATGTTAGGCATACATTCAATGAGTGGTTGCAATCTTTGCATCCGAAAACGCAGAGTAGACAACAGGAGGCAAACGAAGGTATGAATGCTATCCCAATCTTACAGCAATTTGATGAGGTTGCGGATAATGTAGAAAATCTGAATGATATAGAAATTCCGAATGAAATTGATAAATTGAATGTTCAATTGGATTATGAACATGAAATTGAACCTGTTAGAATTGAATTGGAGGATATAGAAGATGAAATTAACTATTAATATGTTATGTTGTTGGAGCCAATCCACCGTCTCATGTCATGGAAGGATTCGTGAGGAGGATTTGGAGGAATTTGAATGTGGATAAGGTTGCAGCTGTTAATAGGACATTATTAGGACTATAGGTGGAGGAGGAGAGAAATAAGTTGATTTTAAGACTTTATAGCACGTTCAAGGATTCTGTGCTAAGCTAACTTCTAATTGAGATCAGGTTTTGCAAAACTAGCGGTTCTAGTAGCGGTTAGCGGTTGCAGTAGTTGTAGCTGTTGGGGGTAGCGGCTAGCTGTCTACTAGTAGCTGTCAGCGATCAACGATTAAATTAATTGTTTAATTAGAAGTGTTTGGCAAATGTAGCTGTTGAAATTATAAAAGACAATAAATGACATTTATTCTAATATGAAATGAACTACAATAATTTCATATGTTCGTTCAATAGTTAAATTCAAGATTTATTTTTTCAAAGAAGTTACACAAAAAGGAGTATATGACTTTTTAGGTGCTCAAAGAAATGTATAAATCTAAGAAAATATTTAACCCTCGAAAAATTTATATTACCAATTTTAACTAAAATACTTGTAAAATATCTTATCTTTAAAATAAATATTTAAATTACATCTCAACTATTATAAAATAAACAATTAATTGCCATAAAATAAAACAATAAATAAATAGTAAAAGGAAAAAGAAATAAAAAAACATTAGTTAATAATTCTACCTTATGTTATTATATAGTGTTTATTTGCTAGACCGCTACCTCTAAATCTCAAACGTTACATGTAGTAACGTTCCACAACCGCTACTCATAATCTACTTCAACTGCTACCCGCTACTTCAACCACTACCTTACCAAACACTCATAATTTTCTTAAGTAGCGTTTTAATCTTGTCCAACCGCTAACCGCTACCTCAAACGCTAGTGCCAAACAGGGCCAATCTTATCTTATAGAGATTATAAAGAATTATGGTCAATCATATTTCCCTTCAAACTTTTTTAGAACTAAACTACATTAATAAAGTATATACAATTACAATTCTAATTTTCGAATAAGAGAGGCTAGCGTTTTCAGTTAATTTGATGTTGTTTTCATGGGTAGTAATGAGCTTATTTTAATTGTCATTTACTCTTTTATTCTTTGTATTTTATGATAAATATGTTTTTTTGGAATATGATGCTTTTTATGATCCAAATTGTTCTTCATTATTCACGATTTCTTTAAATTTGAGAAAATCATGTTTAGGAATGTTTGGCATAAATGTATTACCCGTATGTAAAGAGGTTATTATAATATAAAAGCCATAATCTGCAAGAAATTAAAATAAAAAAGGTAATCATATTCATATAAAATGCAAATAAAATACTAAATAGTTAGGCGAAATAATATTATAAAGCTCTAAATTGCACTCAAAAGGATATAAACAAAATAAAAGATATACAACAACAAAGGTTATAACCGACTTATAATGAAAGACGTTAAATATCTAGAAGAACCCATACAGTAAAGTTATTAGTCATTGTTATATAAATTAAAAATAATTCTATTGATTCTTAAAAGTTAAAGTTAGAATAGATGTCAAAAATATTTAAATATCATAAAATATAAAATCCTTATATATACTCATACAATAATCTATTACTCATCATTGTTAAATAAGATGAAAGTAGAGTTATTAGTATTTAAACAAGTGATAAACATTATTCTAGATGTTCATTTACTTTCTTTGTTGCATTGTTGCACTATTAAGATATTTTTCATCGACAAAATTTTGTGGCCAATTTTTTCATACATATATAGTATTTCAAATTAGTTGCGATTAATTACACAATTAATTCTTGATATTTTTTTTTTGAGGTAAGAAGAATTCCCTTGCAAGGAGAGGGGGTTCTTGCAAGGGATGAGAATCGAAGAAGGGTCTTACAACCACTAGGCAAACCTTGATCCTCCATTTATTTCTATTATATATTGTAAGAGGGCGGACTTGGTGTACACTCTTTTTACCATTGTACCCCTGATTAAAAAAAACAACTATAACTTCTTAAAATTTGGGTTTTTTCTAATTAAAAAAAAATATATATGTAGATTTATAGGTCCGAATTGACTTGCTTCTTCCGATCTTTCCAATTTTTGAATGAGACATATGTGAGTGAAGTTCCACTCTTTTAAGAGAGAACCATTCTCGAAAAAATGGGAAACCGCTCGCCAAACATCATCACCGACCACTGACAAGAATTTTTGATAGAAAATTGCAGGAATTCCGTATGGACCTGGAGCTTTGAGAATTCCCATCTGGAACACCACCCCTCATACCTCTTCTTTAGAAACTAGAAGCTGAACATCCGCAATTTGTTGTTGAGTTAGCTTAGGCACTGACTGTTGTATATTATCGAGTTCCTCCCAAAAATCATCGGATTGCTGCGATCCCTGATAAATATTGGTAAAGTAGTCAGCCATGATATGTTGAACATCTTCCTTTATAATTTAGACGCCCATGAACCATTTTGATTCTTTAACATTAGAATTTCATTTCTTTTCCTTCGGGATTTAGCTTTTCTGAAACACCACTTTGAATTTGAGTCTTCCCAAGCTAGCCATTTACCTTTTGATCGTTGTTGCCAATACTTCAGTTGACTCAAAACTTTATCCATTTGCTCCTTCCTGACTAACTCTTCAACTACAGCCACTTCCTCTTCAAGCAGACGAGCTTGAATTTCCCCACATTCTGCAAGATAGTCCTCCCAAAGTAAATTGTGTTTGGATTTGATATCTTTGCTCCATTTCAAGAGGTTGAATCTTGTATTTGAGCAGCCCTATACATAGGAGAATCATTGACGACCTGACTTCGCTGATTATGCACTAGCTCTTTTGCTTCGCTGAAGTCAAAGCACCAGGCATCCATTTTGATCGGGCCCCTCCTACGATGCTTCGCCGGATTAGTGTAGAGAAAAATTGGGCTATGATCCGATACTAAAATAGGTAAGTTCAAAGTTTTTGCTTCCGGGAAGAAGTGAAGCCAATTTTCCGAAGTGTAGACCCTATCTAGTCTTTCGTAAATCTTATACGGTTCCGAGCGACTGTAGCACCAAGTGAAATTTTGGCCATGATAACTAACTTCTGACAATCCTAGCTGACTTCTCCGTATTGAGAAATGCTCTCTACCAGTAATTGACGTTGACCCTCCCACTTTTTGATTTAGAAACTCAATCTTGTTGAAATCTCCCATAACTACATAATCCAGGGAATTTTGACTTAGCTCAACTGAGATCATATCCCAATTTTTCCCTCTAAATTATGAATACGGCGAACCATACAGCAAAAGTAGCTTCAATTCCTACATCAAGTTAGAGTTTGCATCCATAATGCTACAAGCAAAATGATTCTTAGAACTTCTACACATTGTCAGCTTCACATCATTAATCCAATATAAAGTTAAAGCACCTGCACCATTAACAACATCGGTGGTGGCAACATAGGAGAAATCTAAATATAGCTAGCTTATTTACAAGATTTTCATTATCCTTAGTTTCCATTAGAAATAGCATCTGCGGAGAGAATTTGCGGACTAACCATCCCAGAAACGGATTCGTAGGGTAGTCCGCTGACTTTAGACCCCTACAATTCCAGGGTATTATCTTCATATATCCCCCGGAGATTGTTTAGGCCCAGTGTCCAAGCCATCATCTCCAAAAAAACACCATATATTTAAATTTCTTGAATTTTGACATAACTTCTTTTTTTGCAGCAACCCAGTTATGAACTTCCATGGCCACCTCATCCGCAAAATTTTCAATTACCGGCTCAAAATATTCAAACTTGCGTTTTTTCTCACAAAGCAAAGCCTGAACAACTACCCTCTTAGGCTTAGGAGGGCGACTTACTCCCCTTCTAGGAGCCTCACAAATAACTTTCTCCTCGAAAGTAATGGGATTATCATTTGAAATGTTATTATGAGTCAGAAACTACTTGCTTACCTTTGTTCGCTTGATCAACTGGACTCAACGTGCTGCACTTCGGATCGAGGCCCAATTCCGGAGTGAACTTAAATTTCTCCCCATCCACTCAAATTATGCCATCAGCCACAAAATCAATTGCATCAAGCTTTCGCTTCCCCAACGCCGTATCACTATGAGAAACCGTCACTATGTCCGTGAAGCTCGGAGCACTCATCGCCAGGATGATGCGAAGATCGACAAGCTCCGAAGCCGGCAGAACCGCAGCAAAGGAGTGGCAAGAACTCCAGGAGCCTGATTGAAGAGAGGCGTGAGAACCTGGTAGTTGAAGAGGGGTTTGAGGAGAAGCCCTTAAATCTTCTGCCCCAAAGGTCCTCAATAACTCAACCCAGTTAACTAACTCATTAACAAGAAAGGAATCAATCGAAGGCATCCACCTATTTACACCTCCATCCTCTGAATTAAAATAAGAAGAATAGTTTCCTGAACAAACTAAACTCTCCTAGAAGTTTCTTAAGTCTTTGTGTTCAACATTGTCATGATATTGCATAGTGGGCTGATTCTCATTGGGCCTAGGGATAGGTGCTGTTGGAGTTTCTTGAGAGATGGAGTCGTCCATGTTGTCGAAAAAGGAGGGAGATAATGGTAATATTGGATGAAGGGAAATTGAATTAGACTGAGGGGGTGATGTGGAAGACTCCATACTTTCTTCGACTCGTGAAGCATGTGAGGAGGAATGAGTTGTCAAATGCTTATATATTGAGTAATTTAGAGCAGTTGGCTCTCCGACAACAATTATTAATGTGAAACAAAGCTTGGGGCATTTTTAATTTGCATTTGGGAAAGATTTGATGAAGAAATGCTACGTTGGATTTTCGCCTGCAGTGCCGCCATTTTAAGACGTTAGACATCATGATCTGATTCTGCCACAAGAAATTTTAGCCAGCCTAATTTCTCCTTCTTTTTCTTGAAAGTTCCTTTATTAATTGAAATACCTAACATACCCTTACTAGCCCTCTTTTCCTTTCTCCTTATAAATTTAGATCTCATATTCACATCCTGGCCCATTGTATCGGCCCATTCCATCACCGAATTACTTT
This sequence comes from Beta corolliflora, assembly GCA_947648045.1. Taxonomy (NCBI): domain Eukaryota; kingdom Viridiplantae; phylum Streptophyta; class Magnoliopsida; order Caryophyllales; family Amaranthaceae; genus Beta; species Beta corolliflora. Next base: position 95,843 of record CANSZD010001333.1, read on the forward strand.
CTTCTTCGAGCTTTAAAGCCCACCCATTTACATCTTTACTTCATTCACCCCTCTCATACACCCGCTTCGGGTTTCGAGCCCAAAGGAAAAAAAAAAACCTTTTTGCTGGGCATGAGCTATCACTAGGCCTATTGTTGCTACTCCCCGAACTTGAACTGTTCGATGCAGATGGACTCTTCATGACTTCATCACTATTACTACTGCTATCTATATCCCCGTCATTACCTTCGTCTGAACTGCTCCTTGAATTCCAAGACTCTGGTGACCTTCTGGGATAATCCAACCTTACAATAGTAGTTAGAAATTGGGGAATGATAGGAAGGCCGATTAATTTATTTGTGTACAAGGGGGCATTGGGTTGTCCTAGCATCATAAGAACTTATTGCTTACCTCCCTTCAGACAATAGCACTCTCCACACCTCCTTTGGCCTTCTCCTATGACTTAGAAACTGGGAATGATAGGAATTGGGGAAATTAGGGAAATTGGGGAATGATAGTTAGAAATTGGGGAATGATAGGAAGGCCGATTAATTTATTTGTGTACAAGGGGGCATTGGGTTGTCCTAGCATCACAAGAACTTATTGCTTACATGCTTCAAAGAATAGCACTCTCCACACCTCCTTTGGCCTTCTCCCATGACTTAGAACAAGAAGAGCTTTTGTGGCCAATACGTCCACACCTTTTACAAAAAACGAAAACGCCCTCATATCTCGAAATTAACCCAAATTGCCCTCACTTTTTGCACTTCTATAGATAAACCCGAAACCAACAAAATCATAGTCTTAACACAAACAAGAGCACGATGAAATTTCCTTACACCTAGCTTCTGAGAGTGCTCATCAAAATGAAGAACCTTTCCGACTTGAGAGAGAATTAGGTTAGCTATTGGCGTGGAACTTAAAACCATAGGTAGGCCCTCCAATTTTATCCATAAGGCTCTCTCCGAGAAATTGAACGACTTGAAGAATCCACGGGTCTCCATGCCTTGAGCATAAGAAGGGCTCCTCTGAAATTCATCGTTCCATATGTACAAACCCAAAAAATCCGCTTTATCTTGAAACTCCCTACTGTGAAAGAAGAACAAGTTCTCTTCATTAGAGACCGTAATACACCCCTTTGTAATCCACGTATTCACCCATACCTGAACTTGCCTCACTAAAAACTCTCGAGAATCTATAAACTTTCTAACTAGAATCAGAGAAACATCACCCAATGGATTAATGAAGTCTTCAATAGGAGTTTTAATGAAAGGGCCTTGCTTTCAATGCCAAATCACGAAATTAAACGTAGATTGAGAAGCTGGTCGCTCCACTAAGAAAGGGATAGCACAAGTGATTTAAAATTGCAAGGATATAATAGAAAAGAAAAACATTCTCAATATTAAGAAAGATTGATCATTGCAAGCATAACGGAATAAAGAAACACAGCGGAATGATGGATAATTTAACAACTGGAAGAGGTTTTTGACACACAAAAAATACGGAAGAGGGAAAAAATTATAGAGAGAGAAACCAATAGAGAGAACCTCTCGACTTAACATCGTTGTCTATTCATTAAAGTATATACCTGCGTGGGATTACCTAATGATTTTGTAAAATTGGTGCGTGAATGTGTAACTACTCCCATGTTTTCATTGATATTAAATGGCTCAATGATAAGGTTTTTTCACATCTAGTAAAAGTTTTGAGACAAGGTGATCCCATGTCACCTTTGTTGTTTGTGAATTTGCATGGAGTATTTGTCAAGGATTTTGAACAAGCTGAGTGAATTGGAACAATTTCAGTTTTATCCTAGGTGTAGAGAGATGAAACTCACTCACATGTGTTTTGCAGATTTTTTAATTCTCTGCTGCAAGGGGAATATCCTTCTATATATCTGATGTTGAGAGCTTTCAAACTCTTTTATAATTCATCAGGTTTGAAAGCTAATGTATATATTGAAGATAGAGGGGGGGAAGGGTTAAGTTAGCGTGAACATTGAGAGTAAAGCAAGAGGGAGGAGAGAGAGAGAAGGCAGACGATGACACTCATTTGAAGTCCATGTTACACCATAAGTTATGGTGTAATAATTTCACTACTTAAGATTTTCCTTTTGTCTTAACTAACCTAATGTTGCCTAATACTTTATGCTAACAAATCGATTTTTAATTTCTCACACTACAAGGCATATTTAATTCATTACCGAAAACTGTAATCACAACTAGTCCAAGTATTGTATTAATTTCGGTAAAATCCCTTTTAATCAATGTAGCTTTGAGAAATATAATGACTGTCAAGCAACACAAATTTTCAACATTGTATGTTGCATGCAGTATTGTGGCGCAGAGCAAAAAAAGTTGCCTCGAGTAAGGGTGAGCAAAACCATATGAAAATCCGATAATTAAATCCGGGTTCGATTCAATTATTTGGAGAGTCGACCGAAAAATATTTTGGATTGGATATAACATACTAATTACAGATAATATACGATGTCCGACATATATTCGGAATTGCTATCCGGATAATGTACAATGTCCGATATATAGTCGAAATATGATCGAATATCCAACGTAATAAGTACACAAATTTCATATTTGCTTCATGCCATTTAGCATTTTGGAAATCTAATATTCGCTAAGTTCGCTCCAAAAACTTTCGAATATCAGACATCTGAAATATTTCAGATTAGATGCAAATACCAAATACTGTCGATTTCTAATGACATATCCAATCCATACTCACTAGGAATGGCAATAGGTCAAACTTGGACCGAATTATGCATAATTCGACTCCGATCCTACAAGAAGTCGGATTTTAAATTCGACACCGACTCTAATTCTGACATCTGACTCTGATACCGACACCCGACTCCGAAAATCCGAATCCGGTCTGACTTAAAATCCTAACATCCGACTCCGACCTGATCCGACTTTTTTTTTTCGCCCCACTTTTTTTTATAGAAAATGTTCTAGAATACAAATAATATAACCAATACTATTTTTTTAACAATCATATGAAAATCTTATATAGTATAAATAATTGAATCATTACTATTTTGTTGAACAATCATTTCTTCAATGGAAAAATCTAATATAATACAATTGCCTCAAAGTCGGAGTCAAACTGTACATATATAATATATGAATATAAATAAAAAAGGATTAATTACCAAAGTCAGATTCGAATGTCGGATTTTTTATGGGATTTGACTCCAACTCTGCTCCAACTCGGAGTCGGACATTTTAAACGGAGTCGAATTCGGATTATTTTTTTGTCAGAGTCGCCTCGAATTTTTTCCTTCGAATCAAAGCAGATCAAGATCGAATTCGGATTGGATAAATTACTCATCCCTACTTACACTATTCAGTTTTCAGGCGGGCCATAACCCATTCAATCCATCTCTCAATAATTAAATATACACGTTTATATGTATACAAGACCGGTTATTATTTAAATTTATATCCACATCTAAATGGAAACAAATCATACACAAAAAAACAAAATAAATTATCCAACTACCGACACATAAGCCAACTCCAAGCCAATTCCCCCCACTAAATTTTCTCATTCAATCCAAAAAAAAACCTCCATCACCCAAAAGTCATCCCCTTTTCCAAACCCAAAGTCCTCCACTAGCATACTGCCATGGCAACAGAAACAAAGCTAGAACTCCTAGAAGAGCCAGGACTCTCACAGGAGGGACCTACATGGAAAGAGCTCCTGGGGTCCCACAACTGGGACGGTCTTCTGAACCCACTTAACGACGATCTCCGTCGTCTCATCCTCCGCTGCGGTGACTGCTGCCAAGTCACCTACGATACATTCATCAATGATCAAGCGTCTGCCTACTGCGGTGCTAGTCGATACGCTAAGGCCGATCTTCTACAGAAAACTGCCTTTCCTGGTGGCTCAGACAAGTACGACGTCGTAGGGTTCTTGTACGCCACCGCACGTGTTAGTGTTCCTGAGGCATTTCTGCTCAAATCTAGGTCACGTGAGAAGTGGGATAGGGAATCTAACTGGATTGGTTATATTGCAGTTTCGAAAGATGAAATGAGTAAGGAGATTGGGAGGAGAGAGATTTATGTGGCGTGGAGAGGAACTATTAGAGATTATGAGTGGGTTGATGTGCTTGGTGCTCAACTTCTGTCTGCTAAACCTCTGCTGCGTCACCAAGAAGGACCTCCTGGTAAGAGATTCATGTTTACCTTTTTGTTTTGTTTTTTACCGTCTTGAAGACGTTCATTTGAACGTTAATATCTTCAATTATGAACTAATAAATATTATAAATGGCTAATAACTTAAAACTACATAATGAAACGAATCTAACAAGATCGCACATATAATTCTATCCTTATATGCACACTATGTATGCGAAAATCATTATTGAAGTTAAATTAATAGCGTAATTACATCTAGAATTAATTCGTAAAAAAAATTGTTTACAAAGTTTCGTAAAAGAATTTTTTTATAGTGCAACAATGTAATGACAAAGAAAGTAAATGTACATAGTAAATAGAGTTTTTCAGTTGTTTTTATCTTTCTTAGCTTCATTGTGCTTTTCTGACCACATGCACTCATCTACCCAATTGACATGCATCAAATAAGTGACACATCCATTATAAAATGCAAAGACAATGAAAAAATAGTGTAAATGACAATTGTAATAAGCTCAGTATTAGCTACCTAATAAGACAACAAATAAATTAATTACAAATACAATCCTCCCCCATTTAGATTGTGTATGATCTATCAAAATCAATATAGTTTCGTAAAAGTTTTAGTGAATGGGTGGCAGTTGCATATCTGGAGATTGGAAAAAACTCTGAATAGTGAACAACATGAGTTTTAGTTACTTTATTTTCAAGGACATAAAATTTTAACTAAAATAGTGAATAGCCAACATGAGTTTTAGTTAAATTATAATGTTAGTAATTTTATATCTTCAATATTTCATTAAATATATATAAATATCTACACAATGATTTCAAGGGACGTATTATAAAATCTTAAATTTATAAAACTAAAAAAAAATCCCACACAATCTGCACGGTTCTAAAAGCTAGAATTAATATTATAGAGAGATAAAATAATTTTTTAACTTTGTAATCATACGATAAGCTCAATTTCTTCAACCTACCCTACCAATAACTCAATATTCGTCACATATACGGATATACCCCATATCTCTCTTTAGCCTACCTAATTTCCCTCCCTAAAATTATACTCCCTTACCTCTCTATCCTCCCTCCCACCACCACAACAAGCACCTTTCACCACCTTCATGCAACATCCCAACTTTATTCTCTTCCGCCCATCTTGTCGCTCCCCTCAAGATCTCCCAACTCAATGATAAACCTTAACTGCGAACAAGGGTCTCAAAGATGATCTTCTAGGGTTGATTGCTTTCGCCCAAAAGCAATATTCTGACTCTATACTTGAGCAAGGGTTGCACGAAATCTACTCTCGAGATACAAAGAAGAGCAACAATGTTCACACTCACTATGAACACTGTCCAATAGAAACCAATATATTGTAGCATTTGTGATAAGGGGTGCTAATTGAGCGAGTTGATTGCGAGCAGGGTCTTGCTCGACTCCACTTGAAAACTCGCAAACCCTACTCGACTCAACTCGAAAACTCGTTAAGCTCGCCAAACTCTTGCTCGACTCGTGCTCGTTAATTTTTTCGCAGCTCGACTCACAACTCGACTAGACTTGAGCTCGATTAGCTCGACTCGACTGCTTGCTAGCTCGACTCGAGCTTGACTCGCTCGTTAAGGTTTCAAACTCATGTTACTTGTTTATGAAGTATGACCATGGACCATAAGGTAAATTTTAATTGGGCTTGGTAACTTGAACCTTATTTCTCAAATTTTTAAAAACTTTTATATTAAATAAAATAAATTCTTAAAAAAATATATTAGAAAATATTATTGAGCTGCTCGCGAGCTTAAAGAGTCGAGAAGGACCCTGCTCGACTCGTGCTCGCTAAAGTTTCGAGCCGAGTCGAGTTCGACCCGACCAACTCGAGTCGAGCTTTGATCGAGTCGAGCTCGAGTTGCTCACGAGCTGCTCGAGTCGATTAGCACCCCTATTTGTGTTGAAGAAAACTGATTGAAGAATCTCTCAATCTTGTGCTTTTATGTATGGAGTATTTCTCTTAATCCATTCATCATTGGAGAAGTCTCATTAATATAAAGTGTCTAAAGTATAAACATATTTCTGAAACCGGCTGTTCAACCGACGAAAAAACGAAAAACCGTTTAGAACCTAAAGATCCTTCCTCTTTGACGTTTTTCACTATTCACAAATTTCACTTTAAACGTTCTTTGTGTACTATTCTTGCTAGTTGCTAGGCCATCATTCATGACCATTCTACTTTCCCTGAGAAAAGCTCTCTCACCAAATTCTTTGACCTGCTGCTCCTTTTTTATGACAAACCTTTTTGTTAGATAATAGATAGAGTGTATGTTTCAAAGTAAGCTTTTTAGTATTGATAAAAGATGTTATACATTAATTATGATAAAAAAAAAGAACTTTGGGTCTCCGTCAAATCATGGTTGAGAGTGATAACTTGTGTGTCATCACATCCTTGAAGCAATTGGCTATAGGAGCGAGCACTTTCTTTCTTATTTTGGAAGACATTTTTCTCTTAGTTAATTCTTTTGAATGCGTTCATTAGTCTTTTGTTAAACGTACTAATAATAAAGTTAGCTTATTTATTAGCTTATCTCCAGCCTTCCTTTTGTTGTTATTGATTGTGCTCGCTTTAATTTAATGAAGTAATTCTCTCTTGGGCTTCTATTACAAAAAAAAAAAAAAAAAGATAAAAAAGAACTTATACGCTAAGATTAATCATACAAATGGGATAGATAATGCACCATATACTTTTCGTGTTTTTTAATACATGTAACATGTTGACTTCCACACTTGTGAATGCACTACTTTGATCGATATTATCTTTAGTTATCAATTTGTCCAACTTATATAAATTGTTATTCTGAAAATACATTTAGAGACTAATGACACAACTTATTATATACTCCATCTATTTCTTTTCAATCTAGACAATTTTCTTTTTGATCTATTTCTTTTTTATCTTCAAAACTATTGCTTTTTCTATTTTTGATAACATGTCTCGTCTATTTTCTCATCTTGCTCAACCCATGTGATCCACTTTTTAGTAAAATAATCCACCTTAAATAGTTTCTCCCCACCTTCTTTTTCATGAATGATTCTTCCCACTTTTTTAGTTTGTCTCTCTCACTTTCACTTATAGACTTACTTCTTGATTTTCTCCCAAAGTAAAATGAGTAAATTAAAAAGAATTTGAGGGACAATATGACAACAATTGTGTGTAATATATTAGCATTAAAATGCTGCTAAAATTAATTAGTATTTGAATAGTGTAAAATTTCAAATGTTATATATAATTGGAAACGGAGTTAGTATGTCATAACAACATTGTTCAATGGAATTGCAGATGACCAATCAACCGAATCTATTGGTCCAACGAAAGCAACAACTGATATTGGGACAGGTAGTTTTAGACTTTAGTACGTAGTTAAGGTACAAGTGTATACTCTATACGTCCTCTTAAATAATTTCGTTAATCGTTTATAAAGTTTTATCCCTCGATCATCCTACTGGCAGGGAAATTTTTTCCATCCTGTATCCTGACCTGTTGTCAACCATACGATTCGAAAAAACCAGGTATGGGGCAGAGTAGTTGAGTGACATAAACTAATGAACATATACAAGAATTTATTAGGAAACATTATAGAAAGTTGATAATAGTGAGATAAATTTAACATCTTATAAACTAAATTTGTTTAGAAGTACTATATATTAGTCAAATAATTTGGGTCAATGTTATTATATAAATAGTGCGAAAGCCAAATCTTTTATACTAATAGAAAGGATTTTTTGTTGGGAAAGACCAATTAAAATAAGGTTTTTGTGGGGAAACACCACTTAAACTTTTTGTGGAGGGAATGACCAATTAAAATACTTCCGTTGGCCACTTAACACTACATTATGATCTTCAGGCCAAATTGTCAACTTTCCGGCGTTGGCAATTTCTTTCCCGCCAAAACCTCATTTTTTTGTTTTGTCTTATTTCCCCCTTCTTACTATTTAAAAGCCCTAATTTCCCCAATTTCCTCCAATCTCCCCAATTTCCCTCATTTCACTGAAGCTGAAGCTCTCATCCTCAACCTCAAAGCGGGTAGTAGTACTAGCTAGAGAACTCGAAGCGTGTGCACTCGTCCGAGTTCGTAGAGGAGAAACGGGTGAACCTAGATCGGAAATCAGGGTTGTTGTTGTTGCTGGTAAATGAAGATCTGGGACAATGTGAGTGAGTGAGGAGAGAGGAAGAGAGAGAGAGTTAATTAGTGAGAAGATGGAGAAGTGGGTAAGAAGGAGAAGAAGAAGACGACATGAAGATTTTATAGAGAGAGAGAAAAAAGATGGGGATCTCGTGAAATAAAGAGGAGAAAACAAAGAATGTGAGTTGACAAAACAAAACAAAAACCGAGGTTTTGGGGGAAACCCATTGTCAACGCCGGAAAGTTGACAATTTGGCCTGAAAATCGTAATGTGGTGTTTATTTGCCAACAAAAGTATTTCATTTGGTCCTTCCCTCCAAAAAAAAATTTTAAGTGGTGTTTCCCCACAAAAACCCTATTTTAATTGGTCTTCCTCCAAAAAAAACCGTAATAGAAAATTGGCTGTAGTATTGCCGTCTTGCCGATATCATCATCAGAATAGTGATTTATGAAAAAATTGTTTGAAGATCCTTTGTCTAATAAAAAAGCTAGAGAAAATACATCATAGTTATTAGTTAAGGAAAATGAGGTAAAATGTTATTTGGTACGACCATAATCCATAAACGTTTGATCACGGTTTAACAATATATATGTAATATATGTTAATAGTTTGCCATAGTTAAATTTTTATCTGATTAATTAGTTATTATTTCTGATCTTACCAGAAATTGACGGTGATGATGAAGGCGAGAACGAGGATCCTAAAGTAATGGCAGGTTGGCTAACAATATACACATCTGAAGATTCAAAATCTCCGTTTACAAAACTCAGTGCAAGAACACAACTTTTGACTAAGCTCAGACAGCTTATAGATCAGTATAAAGGTGAAGACCTCAGCATCACATTTGCAGGACACAGCTTAGGAGCAACATTATCAGTCGTAAGTGCTTTCGATGTTGCTGAGAATCTCACAACAGAGATCCCAGTTTCAGCTATTGTTTTCGGATGTCCGAAAGTTGGCAACAAGAATTTCAAGACAAGATTCGATTCGCACCCTAATCTTAAGGTCCTCCATGTCAGGAATGTGATCGATTTGATTCCTCTCTATCCGTTTAAACTCTTGGGGTACGTAAATATAGGTATCGAACTTGAGATTGATACAAGGAAATCAAACTTCCTCAAAGACTCTAAAAATCCTAGTGACTGGCATAACTTACAGGCTATATTACACATAGTGAATGGGTGGCATGGAGTAAAGGAGGAGTTTAAGCTCGTAATCAAACGAAGTATCGCGATAGTGAATAAATCGTGTGACTTCCTTAAGGAAGAGTATTTGGTGCCTCCATCTTGGTGGGTTGAGAAAAACAAAGGCATGACATTGAATGAGTCAGGGGAATGGGTTTTTGGTCATCCAGAGGAAGATCCTACTCCTGAATTTGACTAAGAAGCACTTGGTTTCTGTTTCAAGATTTTTCTGCTTATGATTATTTTTTATTTAATCTTGAATGTTTGTAACATGTCTAATTTGGTTGCTTCCCTTGCTTTGTAACTAGGTTGTCTCTCTAGTTTCTATATGATTATTATGTTTAGCATGAGTTACTACTTTTGTGTAAGGTTGAAAGGCTAAACTTGTACCAAAAGTAAGTGTAATAACATGCAAAATGTAGTCTCTTGTGTATGGACATAGGTACAACAAATTAAAAAAACATGTCAATGGCACTACAATTGTGTTGAATATGAAGCTCTAAGCAATAATATTAAATATTATTCCTCCACAATTTTAAATTATCGTCGTCGTAGTTAAATAATGGAATGTCTCTAAAATACATTACTTTACAATACGGTCTTATAAACCAAAACTAAAGAATGATAATCCTAGTTTTGATATGTCCAACAACATTAGAATCAACTACAATATTCTTTATGGAAGTCCAGTAAGTATTCAAATTTGGGAGTGAATTGAAGCATCTAAAAACTGACGATTCTTTTTAATTCTATTTTTTTATTTCATTTTTTGGGACACCAATTGTTGGCTATATTTGTCCCACGAATAGTGGAGTAATGAATGATAAATAGCAATTTGAAGACCATCATAATGTAACAAGGTTCGATCGACTCCTAATAAGCCTATCTAGCTCCTCTTACTAGTTGATAAGAGGTTTTTAGTGTGTCATTAAGACACCAAAAATCGCTTTTCAAATAAAATTTGTAACACCTAACAAACAATTACTAAGAACGTAGTAAAGGCAAGTCAAGGATCGATCCACAGGGAAGTTGGGATTAATCAAAATTTAACAAGTCTAAATTACTTAATTGATGGATTTTTGGGGTTTTTGAATTATTTTGTAACAGCTAATAACTAACTATTATCAAATAACTCGCAAATAATACGAGATGAAAATATCAGTAAGGAAGGCACTAGAGTTAAGGTTACAAGTATGAATCAAAGCGGAACAACGATCACTAATGCAATTGTGTTTCAAAGGCGACAATTATGCAAGGTTTAGTTTTCCTCTAAAATACTCGAGTCCTCTCTCGAATGGTCCTCAAGAATGATCGCTTAATCAATCAACTAAATCCTCTTTCGACTGGTCTTTAGTCAATTGATTAAGAGATCCAATAAATACGGAAAACCCCTAATACAAGGATCTCCTTAATTTCTACCCAATATCTTGGCCTAGAAATTAAGTGAACTGTAGAGCAGATGACTATGAGATGATTTACAAAGTGAACTAATGAACTCTATTTACACTAAGAATAATATTAACGTTGCCTTTGTAGTCGTTTTCTTCCTGAAGCATTATTAGCCCGGATCCTATTATGTGGGGAGAGAGGAATATCTTCTACAAAGCAGTTACGACTTCGCTCCACTTCTCCCTCAATGCAACGCACTCCTCCTAGATTATAGGAAGCCTTCGATTACTGCCCAGATCAGCAATCCGACCTTGCTTCATTGACACAATAACATAGTGCCCATGTCAGCTCTGCATCGTTCCTATCTTCTGTCATGAGTCCATATCTTGCAGTTGGCATGTACATTTCTGCTGAGATAACTGCTTCACAACCAAAACTAAAGAATAAGGAGTTTGGTTAGTTGCATTTTTTGGAGTTGTTATATATGTCAGCCCAAAGTATCATAGGCAACTCATCATCCCATCTTCCTCCGACTTCTTCATTGCGCTTCTTGATGTTGTTGACGACGATTTTGTTGCTAGACTCTACTTGCCCATTGGTTTGCGGGTATCTTGATGTAGATGTGCCAAGTCTGGTGTTCCATTTTTGGCAGAAATTGCGCGTTTTGCCACTTATGAATTGTGATCCATTGTCGCAAATGATTTCTGAAGAGATGCCAAACCTGCATAGTATGTTGCGTTTAATGAAAGATATTACCTCTGAGTCAGTGACTTGCCTGTACGCTTCTGCTTTGATCCACTTTGAAAAATAATCTGACAGTGCTAGCATAAATATTCGTTGCCCTGGAGCTTGTGAAAGTTTGCCAACTATATCCATCCCCCACTTCATGAATGGCCAAGGTGCTAAGATCGGGTGGAGTTACTCAGCATGTTGATGCGAAACTGCAGCGTGTCTTTGACAAGCGTCACATTTGCGAGCATATTCCATGGCATCTTTCCTCATAGTGGGCCAAAAGTAGCCCATCCTGAGTGCCTTGTTGGATAGGCTTCTGCCCTTGAAATGGTTGCCGCATTCGCCATCATGCAACTCACGTAAAACGGTGGGTACGTCTTTTTTCTTGAGGCATCTTAAGTAAGGACCTCCAACTGACTTGCAAAACAATATGTTATCAATTAAGATGAAGTGGGATGCTTTTACCTTGAAAGTTCGTGTGTCTCCAAGTTGCTTAGGTAGGATGCCTTCTTTTAACTATTGGATGTACTCCTCTGCCCAATCTACTTCATTGGGGGCAACTTCGGTATTGGTTTCATTCACCTGATGGCGATTTGTTGTAGGTTTCATAATATGCACAATAGGGATGTTGCTTAAGTTCAGTGCTGCTGAGTCTGCACCTAGGTTGGCTAAAGCATCTACTTCGACATTTTCCTCTCTGGGAATTTGCTTGATGGTGAAATAAAAACTTGCTAGGAACATCTTTTACTATGTTTAGGTACTTCGCCATTTTATGATCTTTTGCTGCTTAATTAAGATACGTTAAATAAATTAACAATTAGCAAGGAATCACAACTTACCTCGATGCGTTTGACTTTGAGTTCTGCTACGGCATTCAAGGCGACAATCAAAGCCTCGTATTCTGCCTCGTTGTTAGTTTGCTTTGAATTCGCAATGTATAGCTTGGGCTATTATGTCCCCTTGTGGCGATTTTAGTACAAATCCAAGTCATGCTCCATTTGCGTTTGATACTCCATTAGTGCATAATGTCCACTTAGGACTTATTGTTTGCTCTAGCAACTGTAACAACTCTTCATCAGCCTCAGTTTGCAGATTTGGACTAAAATCAGCCACAAAGTCTGCCAAGGCTTTCGACTTAATGGATGTTCTTTGTTCATAGCTGATTTCATATCCACTTAGGTGTGCAAGCCATCTGGTCATTCTACCTGATAATTCTGGTTTATTCATTACAGATCTTATAGGATAATTAGTTTTTACGCAAATAGGATGACATTCGAAATAAGGGCGCAACTTAGCAGAAGCCATAACTAAAGCAAGTATGAGTTTTCTAATGAAGTGTACCTAGTTCTAGCATCTACTAAAGTTTACTTTCATAATATATTGGAGATTGGACTCTATCTTCTTCTCTTACCAAAACGACACTTACAGTTGCGTGTGTTACAGCTAGGTAAAGTTGCAATGCTTCTTTGTCTTTTAGTTCGGCCAAGAGAGGTAGCACCATCATGTAGGTCCTCAAATTCTAGAATGCCTCTTCATGTTTGCTTATCCATTTGAAGGATTTGTTCTTCCTTGTTACGTCATAAAGTAGTTTGCATCTGTCCGACGATTTGGATATGAACTTGTTTAGCGTCACAACTCGTCCAGTCAGCCTTTGCACATCTTTGACGCATCTTGGCGATTGCAAGTTGTCAATAGCTTAATTTGCTCTGGACTTGCTTCGATTCCTCTCTGAGTTACAACGTATCCAAGGAACTTGCCGAACGCAACGCCAAAGGAACACTTGTTTTGATTCAGCTTCATTTGGTAGCGCCTGAGGATTTCGAATGCTTCTTCAAGATGCTTGATGTGGTCGCCGACTTTTTTGGATTTGACTAGCATGTCATCAATGAACAACTCCATGGTGTCCCCAATCTGCTTTTCGAACATTTTGTTTACTAACCTTTGGTAAGTTGCGCCTGCATTCTTCAAGTCAAAAGGCATCACCTTATAGCAATAAATTCCTCGATTTGTTATGAATTCCTTTTTTCTTGATCTGCAGGATGCATGAGGATCTGGTTGTACCCACTAAAAGCATCCATGAACGTTAGCAACTCGTGGCCTGCTGTGGCATCCACCAAGGGGTCAATGTGAGGCCATGTAAATGGATCTTTTGGGCAAGCTTTGTTGAGATCTCAGCAAAGTCCATGCAAACTCGCCATTTCCCGTTCTTCTTTGGCACCACCACCACATTCGTAAGCCAATCTGGGTAATTTGCTTCTCAGATCTTGCTAGTTTCCAGCAGATTTTGCACTTCTTCGTTGATGACTTGATTGCGCTCAGGTGCAAACTTCTTGTATTTTTGCTTAACAGGCATGTGGTTAGGATTAACGTTAAGTTTGTGAGTTATTACCTCAGGGTCAATGCCAACCATGTCTTCATGAGACCAGGCGAAACAATCTGAGTTTTTCTTTAGGAACACAATTAGGTGTCCTCGCAATTCTCCCCGCAGATCCGCTCCAATCCAAACAGATCGCTAAGGCTTCGACGGGTCGACGATGATTTCATCTATTGGTTCTGCTTCAGGTTCAACGTACTCCTCGACGATCCGTCATTGCTGTAGTTGCTATACTGGCATATTGTTTGTTGTGGACGGCTTTAGGGCTGTCTTGTAGCGTTCCTTTGCCAAGTTTTGGTCTCCTTTTATCTATTGCACTCCTCGTTTGGAAGGGAACTTGATGGTTTGATGATAAGTAGATGGTACCGCCTTCATATCATGAATCTAAGGCCTGCCAACAATAACATTGTAAGAGGATAAACAATCAATGAATACGAATTTTACCTTGATGTTGACGCCTTGCGCATATGTGGGCAAAGTGATTTTGCCAAGTGTATTTTTTGCCTCGCCACTTAATCCCATGAGAACTATGGACTTTTTGGTGATGTCCTCTTCGCTTAGTCCCATGTCTGTGACAGCATCCAGCATGAGGATATTTGCCGAGTTGCTGTTGTCAACGAGTAACCTCCTCAGGAGGCAATTCCCAATTGTGAGAGAGATTACTAGTCCATCATGGTGCGGGTCTGCTAGATCGGTGGCATCTTCTTCGTCAAAATAGATAGGCTTTTTAATTACCAGCCCCACGGTGGGCGTCAAATTATTTTAGGCAAATTTCACACGAAGGATAATTTACTTGAAGAGGGGGTTGATAATTAACTTGCGATATCTGCGATTCCTTCGAGCGTAGATCTCCTTGGCCTCGTCGTTTTTATGAATCTGGGGGTGCGAAACATCATATGGGTCCCAGCGCAAAGAAGGCACTTGAATCTACATTGGATGAGGAGTTGGGGGAGATGGAGGGGTTTCAATTGGGGGAGGCGAGGCCCAAATTACCACCCAAATTGGCTGCTGAAAACGTGAAAGAGGATAGTGACTGTCAGATCTTGGAGGATTTTACTTTTCACGACGACTCGTCGTTTGAGGGTGAGATGGAGATTATTGATATAGACAGTGAGGAGGAGGAACAAGAAAAATTAGGGTTTTTGGAGAGGATGGTGAAGTTAGAAAAATTTGTTGAGGATGAAGTGAAGCATGATGTGGTGGAGGAGAAGAAACAGGGAAGTTCTTCTGTTCGTAGGCCCTATATGCTGAGGTTTTGCAGTGAGATATGCAAGTTATTGAAAAAGTGGGGTGAGAATGAGGGTAAAGGGAAGGAGGTTGTTGTGGATAAAGGGGAGGGGATGGCTGGGGATGGTGGGGAAAGGGTTGTGGTGTTTGCTTTGCCAGCAAACCAGCCAGTGATCAAAAGAGGTAGAGGGAAGAGGAAGCTTACTTTAGCTGATTTGCCAGAAGAAGAAATGAAGTGGAGCGCCACTCCACTCCCTCTTGTGAAACATAGTGAGGCCAGGAAGAATAGGGTTGGGCCATGGACTAGAATTGATGAGGATGAATGGGATCCTGATTTGTTGCAATTCATGAAGGGACATGTCCCTGTATTCAGGAACAATACATGTGATTGAGTCCCACATCTGCCCACAGCATAATTTGGTTATTTCTTACTCCTATAACTCTTTTGATCATTTTTGTTGTTGCTTGCAATCCTAATTTATGTGGCTTAATTGTGATGAGTCCCTGAACTTTATGCCTCACTGTGTTGATTGACCCATGTTAGTATGCTGAGGTTGTTTCCTAATGATGCTAAAGGTTCATATTTTACTGTCCCTAATTTATGTGGCTTAATTGTGATGAGTCCCTGAACTCTACGCCTCACTTTGTTGATTGACCCGTGTTAGTATGCTGAGGTTGTTGCCTAATGATGTTAAAGGTTGATTATTGACTGTCCATTATTTATGTGGCCCAATTGTGACGAGTTCCTCAATTGTGTGCTGAGGTTGATTGAGCCATGTTAGTATGTTGAGGTTGTTGGCTAATGATGTTAAAGGTTGATTATTGATTGTCCCTTATTTCTGTGGCCCAATTGTGATGAGTCCCTCAATTGTGTGCTGAGGTTGATTGACCCATGTTAGTATGATGAGGTTGTTGGCTAATGATGTTAATGTTTGATTTTTTTACTGTCCCTAATGCATGCACTAGTTTAGAGTCCCTTATAGCCACCCAATCCATATGATGAAGGGACTCAAAACTCCGAAACAAGGTTTGATTTGCTCCATAGTTGACTTTGTTGAGGTAACAAACCTTGTATTCCATGAGTTAAATTAAGATACCCCTGATGGATTATTAGAGGTCAAATGATGAGCTATGTTAGCTAATTATACATTGTCTAATTTTATATGGTTGTGTGAAGTGCATTCAATGATCCATGATGTGAATTTGGTTTGCCACCTGCCTTATTGGATGTTTAGAGTTGTAGTGATGAGTCCCATGTTCACCATTAAATCCAAATGTTGAAGGGACTCATTTACTCTCAAAACAAGGTTTGATTTGCTCCAGAGTTAACTCTGTTGAGGTAACAGACCCTGTTTTTTATGAGTAAAATCACCATATCCCTGATGGATTAATGTAGGAACAAACTTGACCACACATTTTTCATACAAGAGAAACTGAAAATTAAATTCACTGAATAAACTTGACTGTATCTACAAACCTAAGTAAATATGCATACTTGTAATCTATACAAAAGTTTTTTCCTTACCTAACTTTAGATGCATACCAATTAACAACACAAAAGTTGGTATTCATCTACCTAAACCATTTTAAAACACAAAAAGTTGATGTCCATCCTATTTCAATTTACACAAAAAAATGCATATCAATTTTGATACTAAGAATAAGGTTTGTGCAGCAGTCAACCTTGTAATGTAGCAGTGAAAACAAAAACTTACATCTACCTTCTTCTTCCATGCATCACACCCTCTCACACAAACCCACTAGTCTGCATCCACTTCAAAAAACTCCATTGGATCATCTTCAACCAACTTGACCTTTTCATCCAAGTAGTCCACTGCATCATCAATAAGTTCCTGATCCACTGTCACATTCTTTGGTAGCAGCCCCAACCTTTCTAATCTCAACTTCCCATGGTGAGGGTTCTTGTAGTTGTTTCCCCCTTTGACTTTTAAAATTTCAACCACACAGTATTGTAGTTGTAACCATGTGAACTTTAACCGCTCAGGATCAAAGAACTCATATGATGCTTGCACTTTTTCAATCAACTCATCAATGTTTTTAGGAAATGACCTATACTGTAATGCTTGTATGGCATTAAAGAAACCTAGGTCTAAAATATTTAGATCAGGGGACTGGAGGGCTGACATACCAGTTTGATGTTGAACCCATTCCTTGTGGCTGCTTCCATGAAAGCTGGATCAGTTGGACTAATGTGTGGCCTTGCATTATCTTGTTGGATGATAATGTTTTTTCAGAGATGAGCATGCCATTTCCTCATGATTGCTGGTATGACTTGGTTGATAATCACATCCCTGATGACCACTTGGGTTATTCTCTCTATTGGTTTGGTCTCAATAGTGCCTGCAACTCTGTTTTTGCTTGTTTTTTTTGCTGCAACCCTTTCCACAAAAAGATAGATACCAAATTTGACATCATGGATCATCACACCTTGTTTGTCATACAATGGCCTTGAATTGACTGCCATAAACATAGCCTTGATCTTGAACCTCTTTAACTGTGTGCATTTGTATGGGTCATCTTCCATAGGCAGTAAGTAGAACCTTCTCATGTCTGGGTTTAAATAAAACCATTTTTCATCAATGTGAATGACATTCTCCATGGGTTCAAATACTGCTGGTTCAGTTGCAGTGATTGGTATGATGTGGGACAGAACCCACTTCATCCTTGCAAGCTTATGTGCCTCTGTGAGGGCTGAATGGTTGCTGGCAGTGTGAGATCTAAGCTTCCCCTTCATAAGTAGCCTGAATATAGTGGCGTGTGGAATCTTAAGGTACCCTGCAATTGCCCTCACAGTTGACCTGTAGCTTAGGGGACATGACTGAAGTATAATTTTTAGGTAAATTGTGTAAAATGTGAAAAGTTGATCTCTATATTTTTATCAAATAAAAAAAGTAAAACAATCAAAGTAAATGAACATAATTTCTCAGTTTACTCAAACCCCCGTTTCTTTTCTACCTCCGCTACTACATTTACATACCTGATTTCTTACTATGAAACCCCACCCGACCCCTCTGTTAGTTTGAAACTCCTAAAACCCGAACCCAAACCCTATCCCTCTCACCTAGAGGTGGCCACGGTCCGGTCCGGGCCGGTTCAGGGCCGGTTCCGAGGCCGGGCCGGTTCAGGCAACCATGAACCTAAACTGGACCGGTTAGTTGGCGTCGGCCCGGTTCGGCTGGCTAGCAAGATATGTCAACCCCCGAACCAGGTTTACAACGCGGTTCACTGCGGTTCAATGAGCGGGCCGGTTCAGGGCCAGACCTACGGTTCAATGCTTCCCCTTCTTTCTCTCCCTCTCTCCTTAGGAAAACAGGCGGTTCTTTGGCGGTTCAATGGGCGGGCGGTTCAAACCGCGGTTCTAGGGCGGTCCGGTCCGGTTCACTTCCTCCACCACTCGACCCACCGTAGCCCTGTCTTTTGAACGGTTCAGGGCCGGTTCGGAACCGGTTTTGGGGTGGGTCGGGCCGGGCCAGTCTGTTGCCGGGCCGGTCCTGGGCTGGGTCCGGTTGGGCCCGCCCAATGGCCACCTCTACTCTCACCCCGTCACTCTTTCTCTCTCCCCACCCCTCTTGACGGTTCTCTCTCTTTACACTGCTGTTGTTGTCCTTCTCCGTTGGTGCTACAGCGTGGCTGGTGCCGCCACGCGCTGGCGTTGCTGCTAGGTGGTGGTGAAGCATTAACCCTGTGTCGCCGTGCTGCTGCCTTGCTATATACTCTCTCCTCTTGTCATATTTAGGGAAAAAAAAATTAGGTTTTATATAATAAAAAAAAACTTTTAATTCATCCACAAAACAGCAATAAATTAAAATTGCAATTTGAATCAATATGGAACACTATAATAGCATAAAACTGAAGTTTTTTCTTTTTATTGAAGACGGTTTTATGCTATTATAGTGTTTCATATTGATTCAAATTGATCTGTTTTTTATGCTGTTATAGTGTTCCATATTAAAGGAGGAACAGTTTGCATTGCTCAAGAACTAAAATTTTGGTGCTAGACATTCGAAATCTTCAATCCTCCAAAGGTTCAATTATAGGCTAAAATGTAGGGGGTTTTAATAATTTTTTTTCCAATGAGTAAATTCTTAATTAAGTTAGGGGTTTATTTCTTCCCAAATTTAATCAGAGGTTGATGCTAGTTTAAGCTGATATTTTTTTATTTCTTTTATTTGTTTCCATTAATTGATTATCCACCATTGATGAATCAAATGATTGGCAGAGGAAGTCCTTTATTAGTGAGACTATGGACATTAAAATTTATAGTTTCATACTTACAAATTCTACTCACCTCCAAACATCATGTTGAAATTGAAATTCTGAATTGAAATTCTTTACTTTCCCAAACACATGTTTTGGAATTAAATTCTGAAATTGAAATTTATCATTTAAAATGAAATGCTTGGAATCAATTATTTATCTCTCCTCTGATTTTCTAGTGCTGCTACTTCCGTATTCCGCCGATGCTGCTTCCAGTGTGTCGTCGACGCATCTGCTATTGTGTTGCAGGTTGTTATGGATTATTAGCATTGCTGCTTCGTTCTCCCTTTTCCTTTGTGCTTCACCAAAGGTGAGATCTTTGGTTCCGACGTTAGTTGTTGTGTTGTTGATCTTGATTCATAGCTGATTTCTTGGTTGTCTGAGTGGTTCAGTCCGTCAGTCGGTGGTTGTCTCGGCAATTGTTGTTGCGTGTTCTGCTCTTTGCGTGTTCTGCCACGGGGAGTTGTTGCCGCCATGAGATTGGACATTGAATCTACGTGGACATTAAATGTTATACGGCTAATAAAAGAGATTGGACAGGACATATTTTATTATGATATTTGTAGAACGTACATTACAAATTACGATGAAGCAGTGCAAGAAACAAAGGCCATGTTTGGTAAATGCTTTTTTGGGCTTTTGGGCTTTTTTAATTTGGCCAAACAAATTTAAAAAAAGTGTTTGGTTATTAGGCTTTTTGGTTGGGTGAAAAGTTCGGTTTTTAAGCCAAAATGAAAAAACTGCTGAGTAGCTTTTTGATTGGCTTTTGGCATTGTTGCCCACAAACTCTCTAATAAGCAATGCAATACCACAATTAATTTTTCCAAACACTTTTGCAAACATGGCTTAAACAGACAACTTAAAAAGCCAATACATACGCCTTATCTTCCAAGTAGTCAAACAAGCCAACTAAACCACCTAAAAGCCAACAAATCCTAACAAATGGATCACAAACAACCCCAAAGTTTTCAGCTTCTATGTTGGTTTATTTAGGAGGTGGTGAGTGGAATTTTTGAGATAGTAGAACCCCTAGTATAAATGATATAATGGATGCTATGAGAATCCCTTTGTTCTCAACGATCTTCTCCAATACATATGTTTGTTTGCTCTTTTCGCCTTCGCTTGAATTTTCTTTCCCTTGGTCATGTCCCTATTTTAGGGGAAAGATTTTAGGGTTTGTGGAGTTTGGTGTAGTAATGCAATGGAAGTATGATTAGAGTATTTATAGTGATAGATTTAGGGTGAAAAACAATATATAAAAATATTGTTTCTGATTTTTTTAGGAAAACCATCCATAATCAATTGTAATTAATTGATTATTTCCTAAATTCACGTGTTTAAAATTGGGAATGATTTAAAATCAGTTGATCAACTTGCCCATGATTAAAGTATGCACATGTTTTGTTTCTAAATTATAAAGATTATAATTGATTGATTGAGGATAGCTTGATTGAAGGTGGCCCATTTAAATCGAAATCTATGTGGCGAAATCCTGATAAACGTATGACACGTGCCACAGACAATTGTTTGGACGATTTTTGCTTTGCTAAATGGCGAGAGCAAACATATGCATGACACGTAGGCTAAATTATCAAGGTTTTTTTTAGTATATATAGATTATATGAGTAGGTCTTTGATTAAACTGTCTTGCAGTTAGCCAACTATCACTCTGTCAAACGAGGCCCAAACACGTGGATGAAGGCCTTACACGCGACACAGACCCTAAGAAATCAAGTGCACGCCACTTCCTGACTTTTTCACCTAAAAGATTAACGTTTACCTCAAAAATAAAGAGAGTCTTAATTATTAACCAAAAATCACAACATTTGACCCTAAAATCATAACTATAAACCCAAAAGGCATAACTATTAACCAAAATACCATAACTCTCAACCCAAAACCATAAAAACAACCAAAATGTCATAATCTAAACTTAAAAAACAATTTTTTATCCAACGTGACCAATAATAAAAAACAACAACTTTTAGCCCTAAAATCATAACAAATAACAATAAAACAATAAATGTTTAATATCTATCCAAAAAACCATATGTTATCTCAAAAACTATAACTAATAACATGAAAACTATAACTAATAATGTGTAAATAATTACTAATAAATAAAAACCAGAACTATTAACCATATAATTTATAAATGTATTATTTATCCAAACCAATGAACAATAATCCAAATCAATAACTATTAACCCAAAATTAATAACAAATAACAGGATACCCATAACTATTTAGTATTTACCGGAAAAACCATATATTACCCAAAAAATGTAACTAATAACTAGAAAACAATAATTAATAACATGTAACAATTATTAATAACTAACAACCATAACTATTAACCTTATAGCTAGATTTAACAATTTATCCAACTGTAACTATTAACCTTTGAAGCTATAACTAATAACCAGAAAACTATAGATATTTACCCAGTATCATATAGTAGACGAAAACTAGAACTTATTACATGAAAACCATAACTTATAATAAATATAGCATAACTATTAACCTAATTATCATAATTAATTACCTAAATATCATAACTAACTAAACAATTGTAACTTTTCAACTCAAAATCACTAATCAAAATCATAATTATTTTTTCTAATACCATCATCATTGTCCAAAATCATAGATATCTACACAAATATCATTAGTATCTACCCAAAAGTGATAATTATTAACCAAAACTACTAACCCAACAATCATAACAATTTATCCAGATTTCGTAACAAAGAAATATAAAACTATAACTTTTTACCCCCAAAGGATGCATAACTATTAGCCTAAAATATTGTTATTTGTCTAAATATTAGAATTGTGTAGACACCAAATTTTGAACCCCTTTTTCGTATAAATAAAGATGTTGAAAAGAAATAAATATAACGAAAACCGTCAAGTATTGCGGAGCGCACGCCCCGTCAAAGAAATGTTTTGCCCCGGAACGCGAGTTTCATTCCATCGTATGGTTTTCTTTTTTCGCGTTTTAGTCATACAATTCCGGCGTAGGAATGTAATTTTCCGTAAGTCCTAGTCAATAACTACAACCACCGGTTTAATAAAATGATTCATAGTATAATCATGCTCGTCTTTACTAATTTGACGAGTTTTCGTAAATTGTTTTAAGTTAGTTTTTCGAAAAACAGAAAAATAACGAGTCGCAATTAGGCGCCGGAATTTTAGTCGTCTTTCAAAACCGGTAGGAATCAGTTTTCTTGGTGGTCAAGTCATTATCATTGGATAAAGAATAAGAATATATTCTTTAACCACCAATCACATCCTTTTATCCATTAGTTAAGGAATAAGAATCGTGAAAAAGAATGAGAATAAGAGTCAAATCCAAAGTGTAAGAGCCAAGAATTCGGATTTTTTCGGAAGATTCGAGTTGTACGCCAGGCACATGATCATGCACCAGACGCAAGATCATGCGCCCAGCACAACGGTTTCCTGCGCCAGACGCAGGCCAGTGCGCCTAGCACACGGTGTTGTGCCTATCGCAGGCTCCTGCGTTTGGCGCAGTGGTCCAGTCAGCACTTCCTTCACGTTTTTCGATGCATTTCTACGTATTAGAATGTGTTGAAATTCGGATTTTGATTCATTAGTGTAAAGATCAAAATCAAATCTAAAGAGAATAAGAATATTGGCATTTCCCATAAATTTGATGATGTAGGAAGATTTGAGAGGATTTAGTGATGTCATTAAGGTGATGTCATTAGTGTGATGTCATTAAGATAATTTGGGTTGATAAAAATTAGATTTTTGGGTGAAAAATCTGATTTTCTACCTTCTTCAAACCCTAATTCACCACCTCATTTACCTATAAATACTCCCCATTTTTTACTTCAACACACAACAACTTAACTCCACTACTTCTCACAACTAGAAATCTCAATACTACTCTCCTTCTCCTTAATTCCTCCCTCTAAGAAAATATCATTCAAAAGAAGAAAGCAAAGTTATAATTAGTAAGTAAAGAAGTTCATCAAAAGAAAAATACAAAAAAAGGGTTTAAGTTAGTAATTGAGTGGATTTAGAAACTCACTTAGAAGTTAAGAAAATCACAAAAAAGTAGATAAATTTGCAAAAGGAAGTGCATCATTGAGTTAGCAAGGTAAAGTTAAAGTTCTTGTTATTTTTCTTAATTATTTTCTTAATCACCTACTAACTTTCTCTTTGTTTCCTCTTATCATTTTTTAATTTTTGGAGTGATATGGGTATGTAGAAGTCATAATAGGTTCCCAACCTTAAATCACCCCACCTAGAATAGTCAACTCTAATGGGGAGACTCTTAGGAAATATGTGCCTGTGTGATTTTTGTTAATCAAGTTGTTATTCATAACCAAAAACATGTTTTCATAAAAAATTCAAGTAGAGTTGTGCATAAACATCTACATAAAAGAAAATGTGATGCTGTAATTATGGTCAGTTTTAATTTCGTACTTCATTTTATTTTTCGTCTGTATTATGTGAATAGTTTATAGGATGTAATATTTTCCTATGTGCTTGTGTGAATTTTTTACAGTTAATTAAAAATCATACAACATTGTTGTGTAAAACTGATTTTGTCCAGTACCACATAAACTTATTTCTTCAATAAAGTTTAAAATAAAATCATTTAGATAAAACTCAAAACATAAACTTTAAAGTAGACATTAGTAGATTTCCAAAAACATAAAAATTATGTTCATATGAATTTTATAAAATTTTATCTCATTTTTACAAAAACGTTCATGCAAATCACTAAATTCCAGAATACTGATTTTCTCTTCAGTTAAGAAAACAAACAAAAAAGGGTGTTAAAAATGTCCAATTCAAGTGAAAGTTTCCAGTCTAGTCCTTCAAAGTGTTTAGAATGTTCATACATAACTTCACTTCAAAATAAGTTCATCAAGTTGGATTTCAAAGAACAAATTTGATAAATGTCATGTTTTAACCGGTTTTAGCATAAAATTCACCATAATTGGAGTTGTCACTAAAAGATTGTGAAAGTTTGACACAACATAAAGAACTCACTGATCTATCCATAGGTATATCACATGCTCAATGTTACGCTTTCTACAGAAAGTTATGATTTTTATAATTCAGTACAAGGACAAAAGTGCAATCTGAAAAATGAAATAAAGTGGCTAACTCAAGTTTCATAAAAAAAAATTTTTTTTTCATACGAAAATGTTAATTAAAAGCCATGAAATTTTAACTTTCTCTTAAAATGGTTCAATTTTATTATGTAAATAAAAATCAATAAAAATTATCATAAAAAATCAAAATCAAAGAAGTTAATTAATCTCTAACTTTCACAAATTCACAAATAACCATGAATTCCAAAGCCTATTCAAGAGGATGAAGATAAAGGAGCATCATGGTGAAAATCAAGATTGAAGATTTTTATAGATCATAGAATTTGTACATTTTTGTTGTAATAATAGTTTCCTTTTAAATAGTTATTGCATCACTCATTAATGAAAATATGGAGATGTTTATGCATAATTTTCATAAATAATTCCACAACTCTTTTTTAAATGAAATGAGCAACCAATGTTACAAATATTGCATGTTGGGCCCAATATATCATAGTATATGAATTAAATGACCCAATCTCAATTAAGAGGAAAAATTGCAAATTTAACTAAGTTAAATTGTATGATGATCCATCTTACATTTTAAAAATTGTTCCGCATCTTTAAATGGATCAATTATATAATTTGACATAATTAGAAAGGTAATTATGATCTCCTAATTGATTTTAGGCCGTTTCACGCGTCTCACTTTAAATGGCTAAATTCCAATTAGCCAAACACAAATCTCCAAATTTCATCTCAAATTGATCATTTTTCTCAAAATGACTTAATAATCTTCAATTAAGATTATTTCTCAAAAATCCTTCAATTAGGAAACAAACCTCTTTCCTCAGACCTCTTGAAAATTATAAATGTGATCACTAACTAAGGTGGTTATTTCAATCCTTGATTAATTGTTAATTAGGGTGATTAACTCAACTTTTCATTTAATCACTAATGAGGGTGATTGTCTCCAATCTTTGATTAATCACTTATTAGGGTGATTATCTTAAAACTATTTTTAATCACTAATAAAGGTGATTATCTTTCCTTTTAAGTTTAATCACTAATTGAGGTGATTATCCTAACCTTCATTTTAATCATTAATTAAGGTGATTAATTTAACCTTCTCATTTAATCATTAATTAGAGTGATTATCTTAAACCTTAGTTAATCACTAATTAAGGTGATTAATTTAACTCTTCTCATTTAATCACTAATTAGAGTGATTATCTTAAACTTTAATAATCGTTAATTAGGGCGATTATTTTCCCTATTTAATCACTAATTAGGGTGATTAGCTTGAACCTTGAATAATCACTAATTAGGGTGATTACTTCTTTCCTTCCTTATTAATCACTAATTAAGTTGGTTATCTTAATCCTTCATATTTAATCACTAATTAAGGTGATTATCTTAATCTCATTTCAATCACTAATTGGAGTGATTACCTCATTTTCCAATAGATTTGTTTAATTCTAAAGGCGAGTTATTCATAATCTATCCCCTTTTCTTCCCCAATGGAATTGGCCATTTAGAGTGAGACATAAGATCGAACTACGATGGTTTTGATCCATGAGTGGATTCCAATCCCGCAGTGATTGGTACGTAGTGCAACTTCAGTGCTGAAACCTATCATGTACAAATGATATATTGGTCCTAAAAAACTAAAAATGGTTGATGTGTATATGTGCAAACTATGTGATTTTCTTTCTTTTTAACAGTCATGATTACTTTAAAATGGAAAAAACGCATTTAGTAAGAGCCCGTTCTATAGAACGAAAGAGGAGACGAGTTCCAGATGTTCGCACCTCTTAACCTAAACCCCGAACCCTATCTCATGGCATGGAAGAAAGCCTTATCCATATGAAGTCTCATCGTGTTAAATGATATTTCTTGAAATTGATTTTAAAATGATTTATTAAATAAATTTGTCCCTATTCAGATATTAATAGGGTGGCGACTTAAAAGTTTTCTAAAACTCATAGTCCAATGAGAGACTTTTGTGGGATTTAGACTGTTAATTAAGACATTCAAAAATCGGGTACTACAGGCTGGCGACTTCACTGGGGATAATACTTCCACTTGAAGTATATGAGGTTTAAACTGAACAATGCGTTATTTTCCATATGTATATATAATAAAAAAAAAAGTTAATCATGGCTATTCACAATTTAAGTTTTGTATATAGCATGCTTATGAAAATTATGTGTGCTTGGTAGTTTATCAATCCATACACGTGCACTCTTTTTAACCATTTTCTTCTTAGGTCTGATACCTCTGTCTATTGGTAAGGGTCAAAATTTTAGAATGACAAATTACGCGAGCTATTGCGACCGGCTCTGTCAGGAGCGTCCACCCTCGATGGACACAATGGAAGTGACTCGAGGCCACTTTAGCATAATCTCTCCTTAAATGAATAACCTTTTAGTTGACTTCTATGACACAAGGATCAATGCACAAATGTCCTTTATTTATTTCAATGATTGAATAATGTGAAAAACTTTCAAAAATTCCTCAGTCCGTTTTCAGTCGGTCGATATTTCAGTAATCATTAACTGTAGCTGAAATGCTGCCGAAATGGATATTGAAATATTAAGAGTATTCTTGTTTATTTATCAGAAGTGTCATGTAAAAAAAAAAGTGTGCTCACCTATTTTCAAAAAAAAAAAACTCACATTTACTTCATAATTCTTTTCATTCAAATTGGTTTTACCAAAAACAAAATTGATTTTTAAAAGAAAAAAAAATCCTATTTTTGAAAATATAATCCAAAAACAAAGAAAAATAAAAAGAGTCATAATCACGAGTTTAAAATGTGTCATGTTTAGGAATCAGAATGTAATTAAAACGTGGTTTAAAACACAAGAAGTTTAGTTAAAAAAAATGTGTGTCTAATCAAAAGGGATAATCACATTTAAAAAAAAAAAGAGAAAAATTCTTCCATTTCCTGCTAAGAATCATAAAAGAATTTCATTATTTTGTGACTAACATTGTTAGTGTGTACATTTCAGGTACTTCACATCTTTCAAAAGAAAAGGGAACTGAAGCTTGCATCACTTCACAATGTCTGATTCGGGAAAACAAACTCAAGCTGAAGCTTCAGCAAAGGGCAAATGTCGTTGGAGGTCTATTAACCAAATTTATGCAGACATCGAGGAACCTCTAGGAGCCATGTACGGTCGTCTGAAAAGACAGGGTCTTCTAGAAGCAAAGCATCACTATTACACTTTGCCACCTCCAGGGGTTGATATGGGTTTATATTGCAACTTTTGCCATCAATATGGACATGAAACAGACCGGTGTGTTGACCTTCGACATGCCATTCACCAATTAATAGAAGATGGAAAAATCCCTATTCCTCCATCGTGGATGCCTCCAATCATATCTTTCACTAAGGCCGATCTTCCTAAGAAAATTGATCCTCATCAGGCTTTATACATCACTTTAAAGAGCAATGGGCGTGAATTGACAAATGTGTTAGTAGATGACGAATCGACATTCAGCATCTGCCCCAAAGGAACGCTTTATGAGTTGGGGTATAACAATACATTATTGAGCCCTACTGATACAATATTAGGGGCATACGATAACTCTTCTGGAAGGACCATTGGGATGAATCTTCAGTTGAGATATAAAGACTGGGTTTGTGACGCAGATTTCGTGGTCGTCGAAGCTTTGACTTCATTTTCTTTGTTGTTGGGACGACCGTGGCTCCATGCAAACAAAGCTATCGCTTCTCCTGCACACCCAAAGCATAAATGCCCAACAACCTCGGGAATAGTAACCATACATGGGGATCCGGCACAACCAAGAAGTGTTACCCCTGAACCGCCAACTGTGGAAGATGAAGCAGATCCTCAAGAAAGTTCTCTCAACCCCTGCATGTTAGGGAGAAATATTCCATCAGTACCCCTAGGATCCAATACATAAACTCTTTACAACATCCCAATGACAATTGATCAGCTCATCGCCTACGCCGACATTTGTTGTGCCCAGAATATGCCAGTAGGATCTCTCAACACAAATCAGGCTGAAACCACTATTGCCATAACTTTCTCTGATAAAGATCTTCCCGATAACCTAACTCATAACAACGCTTTATATATTGCTGTCGATCATAGTGCCAGACATATCAAAGCGGTAATGGTTGACAATGGAGCTTCCACCAATATCTGTCTTCTCAGTACCCTTAATTGGCTCGGGTGTCCCCCTCCCCAAGGAGAAGCCTCCATAGGAACCATAGTTGCATATGATGGTTCAACACGGGAAATCATAGGATCAACAACCATGATCTTACGCATTGGAGCAGTCATACGAGAGGTTAATTTCATGATCATTGATTGCGAAGCTCCTTTCATTATGTTGTTAGGACGATCATGGCTCCACGAGAACCAAGCTATCATCTCAACATTGCACCAAAAAATGAAGATGATAACTCCACATGGGATAATCACAGTCCCAGAAGATATAGCAATAGGGGTGGCAATGCAAAATTCCCGCATACCTCATATATGTCACCTAAATCATGAGGAGAACGACAATGGTCACACAGAGATACTGATACGTGTCGTTTACCGTATTAAATTAAAAACCTATCTTAGACCTTCAAAAATATTTATAACTAGCAAAAGGGTAAGAAAGGGTCGATCCGACGAGAATATTATTAACTTCCTAAACTCAAATATTCAACTAAGTGATAAAAAATATATATTATATACGAATTTACACTTATCTAAATTATTTACACTATTCACATATGTACGATTAAGGGGGTTTCGGTTGTAACAAACTACTTAGACTAATTAAAATTAAAACTACTATTAGACTACTATTTACAAGTGACGACACACAAACTCTATTAATTCCCGATTCGATCATAGAATGTTTTAACATAATTTAGCTTCTTAACCTTTATAATTGAGACCACTTTAAAACTTAACTTAATATTTAGATTGGTGAATTATCGTCGCGATCAATTATTGTCTTACTCACTATAAACCTAGAATCTTGCTTAGATAGATGCAATTCTAATAAACTTATTTTATTAGCACAATTCATACACTTAAGACTACTAAGATGAGTCGCTCACTCTTATTAATCTCAAGCCGTCCTCCCTATTCAACTATTGAACGCCGCGCTTAATAATCATATAGCACAATCTGAGTATCTAAACAACTAATTGCGTCCAATTACAAGTAAAGATATCAAATTTCATAACTAACCAACAATAGTATGAATTGTATAAATGCTAAATTAAATAATTAAATTCAATCAACTCAGCGTTAAACCAATTACACTCAAATAATAGAGATATAAGAAACTGAAATCATGAATAAATTCAGATAGAATCAAATTCAATCACAAGAACAACTAATTGAAAGTAGAAGGAAGAAAACTCATGACTTTAGAACCGAAGTAATGCAGCCGCTGCCCTCAATTCGTCTACTTAATTGTGGGACTTCTTCAATCCCTATCAATTTGTCGATCTTCGATGAACCGGCTTGTATTCTTCAATCTCCCGAACTTCTCTGTATATGTGTGTGTGTGTCTTGAGCGTGATTCCTCTCCGTCATATATATTGCCCCCCCAAAACAGATTTGGTATTTAATAAAAGATAAAAGGGTGCCAAAAGATAGAATGAAAGATGATTGATATCATCTTGTTATCTTGAATTGCGTTGGAAAATGATAGAGTTTTGCTGGGTATTGAAGTGAGTTGCTTCTTTGCTCTTTTTCTTTGTTTTAGGAGATAAAGTTCTCTTGTTTTGTTGTTTCCAATTCTTCACGTGCAACTAACTTAGATGGAAGGCTTTTGTAATTATCTTATTTTTCCTATGATAAGAAAACAACACCTAATTAAGCTAATTATTTGATATAACATAATATGGAAATAAATAGCCACAATTTAATAAAAGTAGGTAAAAATATAAAAATAGCATATAGAGGACAAATATCAGACTAAAATTATGGAGTAAAAATATAACATATTACGTGCTTATCAGATACTACCCCTCAAATTGGTAAACTACTACTTTTACTGGCCTATTCCCGAGGAGGATCTTGATCAACCGAACTGGATACCAGACATGAGAGAGGTTAAGAGGGTTAAGAAGAAGTTCCATTGGCTTTACAAAGAGTCCTGGGCCGTTCAGTGTGAAGGAGAAGAGAGTTCAACACACAAAGTTGCTGCTATTCAATCTATCATGGAACCTTATATCTTCCTAGATGAAATTGATTATGAAACAAGAGCCTCTTGCATGCTTGTGTGCAAGGCATGTGCATCATGGCTCCTCAGCTGAGAAGACAACCCTTTATATGTCAAGAAGAAAAAGGAAAGGTGGAACAGACGTCTTCAGACAGGAGAGTACATAGCATGGCGCCCGGCAAACTGAAGTCTGAAAAAGTTTGAGAAGTACCTGAATCATTTAATTGCTTTTATATTGTACTTTGTAGGTAGAGCTACGTGCGGCTTGATCCCCTAAAAAAATTCCAATGTTGTAATGCATCTATCTTAGCTTCTTTACTATGTAATGTACTCAAAAGGGGTACGTAGGCAACTCATTTTCTGAGTGCAGCTGCAAAATTTTTTTATGTAAAATTTCATTTTTTTCAATATATCAGAACTACGTTGGGCCTGATTCTCCATTCAAAAAAAATCACAAGAAAATTTCTTCCCGAAATCCAAATCTACATATGGAGATACGTAGGCAACCTTCGGGTTCGGCCCCTTATGCATTTGATATTTTCTTTTATGGTTTCAGTGCTTAAAAGCAATCAATACATGCGGATCACCACAAAGAAGAACGATATCTAGGGCATTATAATTTGATAAAATGAGGACACAGGCCTCGTTATACCTCTTTTATCTTATTTCTGTAGCAGCAGGAAATGGAAGGATATCACCAAATTGATTTTGAAAAACGTTTGTGTCATATCCCGAAAAATACGAGTCTAAAAAGTGGAAATCTAAAATATAAAATAAAAAGGTCCAAGTCTAAAATAATAAATAACAAGTCAAATAAATCTAATGAAAAATCCAAAACAAATGATAAAGTCAAGGTTTCACACCTTTTAATAAATGATAATTGAAATTGGGGTTAAAAGAAAAAATAATTTTCAAAGATATAATATCTTTCATTCCCTACAAAAGAAAATAGAAGAAACAAAGTCTGGACAAATATCTGTGCTAACTTTTCATCTCATTTCACATGAACTTTGCCTGGGCCCGCTCAGGATCTAGGCTGATTCGCCGAAGTTCTGACCATAGTGAACGTTCTCTTTCGGTAATACTGTCATCCTTGTCTACACCAGCTGTATTCTCTGCTACACGTCTCATCAATATGTCTGAAATTCCGAACAATGAGCACCCGCATAACTCTACCCCTCCACCTGAGCTCCGAGGACTTGTCCAGGCCATGCTTGACCAACAGGATAATATTGAACAAACTGTGTTGGGCATAATGCGCCAAAGCGCCCAAATGCCTCCCCCTCATCCTCCTCTGGAGTCGGAAGTAGCTTCACCTTTTCAGCTTGAGCCTATGAACAATGAGAGAGAAATTCCCATTAAGCTCGAGGAAGAAGTAGTTAAGCTCAAGAAAGTCTTAAAAGACATGACCAAGGCTGAACCATGGATGGACATTCATGGGTTAACACTTTTCCCAAAGGCATGGTTACCTCATGGTTTCAAGATGCCTAATCTGACAAAGTTTGATGGGACTGGTAGCCCCACTAATTTCCTGAAGATGTATGTAGGGGCAATGAGTCCCTGGGGAGTGGAAGAATCTTTGATGGCTCAGCTCTTTCAGCAGTATTTAGATGGTGCTGCAGCACATTGGTTCCTCAATATTGAGAACACAAAGAAATCCACTTGGGCTGACATAGTCAGAGAGTTCTCGAAATAATACAAGTATAATGAAGAAATTGATGTTACTTGAAGGGATCTGGAGACCACCTCTCAAAACCTTAATGAGACATTTTCTTCATTCATCACTCGGTGGAGAAACAAAGCCTCCAAAATGATGAGTAGGCCTAATAAGGAAGAACAACTGCAAATGGTTGTGAAGAACCTTTTTCATGTCTATCAGAAGCATATGGCATACCAATATTTCCCGACCTTCAAAGCTTTGATTGCTACGGGAACTCTAGTTGAGGATGTTGTGAAAAGGGGAGACATCAAGAAAGATGAACCTACTGGTAACGCCACTTATAATGCAAAGTTTGGAAATAACAAAAGAGCCTCAAACAATGATTCAGCAGCTCCTAAGATAACTAATACAATCCATGCCATTGGCGCATCTTCCGCATTCTAGTTGCGACCACAAAGGAATTTTACCCCCTTGAACATGACTTATTCCCAAGCTCTTTCCAAGCTAAAAAAGGCCAATCTCATTCAACCATTGAATCCGCGCCCACCTCCTATAAAATCCTTACCCTGGTTATGACCCAAACTAAAATTGTGAATATCACCAAAGCCCGGGGCATAATACCGAAAACTGCACGACCCTCAAGCATCAGATTCAAAATCTTGTGGATGATGGAAAACTCTCTTTGGGATCCATTTCCAATAAACCAAATGACTCTCAACCCAACATCACAAAAAACCCCCTTCCTTATCATAAGCCCTCATTTGCCATTAATGCCATCTCTGGTGCTTCAGATGGATGCGATCCAGTCCAGCTAATCCGTAAGACAGTTCTCCAAATGTACGAAATGTCAATAGCCGCAGATTACAAGTGCCTGGTTTATGACTATTCCACTCAAGAAAAAGTCAAAATGATGCCTTGTAAAGACCCCAGTTTCACTCTCAACAAGGATCCATTCTCTGACATGTGTGGAACCTTGGATTATGATGGTGCTTTCTTCATTTTGGACTCTGATTCTGATGAAGATGCCTCTTCGGTCTTGATAATTGTGAAGATAAACACTGGAGGTCATTTCACCACTCCAAATACCTATCGGCGCCCCATCTGCCTCGATGATCTTAGTGATGAGGAGTACGTGGATATATTTCATTTAACTAGAGCAGGTCGCCATTTAAACCATCCCATTTGGAGGATGAAAATCCTTTGGAGGTATTGACAAGGAAAGAAAAGGGAAAAGATACTATGACAGAGGATAGTAATACAGAAGATGATGCTATCAAGCGCATGAAAGAAGTAAATGCTAATGTTTCCATCTGGAAGTTGTTAATGCATTCCCAGCCTCATAGGGCGGCCGTTCTAAAGCATCTCAATGAAGCCTCTGTAAGCTCTTCCATAACACCTGACCAGATGGTGGGGCTCATTCATGGGGTAGATCGAACTCTCATGTTCATAGACAATGATCTCCCTAACAATATCAACCACAACAATTCATTACACATCACTGTACGTTGTAATGGATGGGAGATACCTAGAGTATTGATCGACAATGGCTCCGTAATCAACGTTTGCCCTGTACGTGTGCTAACAAGACTTGGGTATTCAAAAGAGGATATGGTACCATCCAACCAGGTG
Organism: Beta corolliflora; assembly: GCA_947648045.1. NCBI lineage: Eukaryota > Viridiplantae > Streptophyta > Magnoliopsida > Caryophyllales > Amaranthaceae > Beta > Beta corolliflora. Next base: position 129,904 of record CANSZD010001333.1, read on the forward strand.
GTCCAAGCATATGATAATGCTAAGAGAGAAGTACTAGGTTTAATCAGCCTCCTCGTTGAATGTGGTCCCGTGGCAAGGAAGGTGAAATTCATGATCATTGACATTCAAGCATGTTTAAACCTCTTATCAGGAAGACCATGGCTGCATGAAAATAGAGCAGTAGCCTATGCTCTACATTAAAAGGTAAAGCTTTTCATTGATCAGGGTGCCGTGACTATTTTTTTTTTTTTTTTTTTTTTGAAAAGAAGTCCCAAAGGACACTATATTTCATTAATTAAATCCATACGTCATCTACAATTGACAAAACGATATTGAAAACAAATTGAACAAAATAAAATAAGAATTAATTGGTGAAAGGTTGAGAATCCAAATACATAGATATAAGAATTCGGCATATTCTCGTTTTGTTGTCTCATACAACTTTTTGAGTGGATCCGTCGTTGCTTCATAATTTTGTGGGGAAGAAAATTCTTGTGCTGATTTCGTAATCCGAATCCGATCAATATACATCGATCGTAGCCCTGCATAACTGGAGACCCTATTAAACGCAAATAAAACCTTGTATTTCGAAGGAGTTCGAAAAACCCTGTCTTTCGAAGGAGATCGAAAAAACCTTGTCTTTCGAAGGAGAATAACCCTTCCTTTCGAGGGAGACATTATTATAACCTAAGAAACAAAAAAACTTAAAAGAAACAAAGATTTGGGGCTTTCCACCGGTAAGATCCGATGGAAGCCCCTTCAAAATTGACAATGGAGGCTAGGGTTTAGGAGAGAAGAGAGGAAGAGGAGGCTAGGTTTTTTATGCATGTATGCGCTGTGACTATTTTTGGAATCCATAAATTATTACCATCTCCAACACCGGGAAATCGGTATTGTATCTGAACGAAGTAGAGGGCACTAGGTTGGATGGTTACACTATCCACTGTATTCTAGCAGGGCCTGAAAATTCATGGATTAGATGTAAGTGCTGAAGAAACAGAGCCAGAGTATAGTGAGGATGACGAGGAAGAAGTCGGAGTTCTAAGCATCGGCACTCATGATACGTCAGTTGAAGCACTAGACGAATCCTGTGTCGGCAATCCTCAAGACAACGATGATAATGAGTCAAAGAAGAGATCTAGGACTGACGATTTTGTAACACCCGACCCATCCGGGGTCGAGTATATTGTCACCAATGCGCATCCAGGGCCAACAACTGTCCTCAATAACCAACACAAGTTCTTTCGGCGCATTTTGTCCTCACTCATGCGCACCCTGAGAAACTTCCCAGGAGGTCACCCATCCCAAGACTACTCCCAGCCAAGCACGCTTAACTGTGGAGTAACTAAGGAAATAAGCTCCCTAAAAGAAAGATGCATCTTGTTGGAATGAGTAGCCTGTTAAATCCCTTTAAAGCAATCATGAGGGGTATTACATACACCCCCACTTGAGAACAGTAACGCCCCTTCGTTGCGCCTGGGGACTCAACATACTCGGCTACAACGACCTCTGGGTCGCCCCAACCTGGAAACTAATCACATATTCGACATGCTGATAAGTGCATTTCAAACGTACTTTATGGACTCCTTTTAGCTCATTTTGATCCTCTTTCTCCCCTTTCTTCCCTCTTTCTTCTCCCTTTGCCCTTCTATTTCATTCACTTGATCATTCTTGATCATAGTGACATTTTGCTAGATTTTCAGTCATTTTTTACCGAATTTCTAGTACATTTGCTTTCACCCTGTTTTGCCATGTTCTTAATATAGGTGGAACTACTAAGATGGCTACATGTTGTAGAGTTGGCAAAGGAAGCAATGAAAATAGAGCACACGTTGAGAAATGGTGCGCTTGCACCATGCCCCATATCCGCTCGCACAAAGGAGCACATTGCACAATAGAATCTTGAACAGAGAATTTCAAATGGATATAACTTTCAAACCACAAAACGGATGAAGGTAATTCTAATTGTAGGTGAAAGCTTGTTTCGATAGCTTTCCAACGACTGGTCATAAGCTTGATTTGGATCTAAAACGAAAGAGTTATGCTCTTTTTAAGTTGAACTGTTCGACCAGATCAGAAAGAATGGTGCGCCCGCACCTGATTTTGGTGCGCCCGCACCATTCAAATCCGCGAAGAAAAAAAAACGAGGCTTGCCTTAATAACATTGGATTGATTTTATTTTGAACTTATGCTTTATTCTAGAGTTTAGAGAGTTTATTAGGGTTCCACATTAGAGAGATAAACACTTAGTTTTTGATCAAGATTTGAGATTCGTAGATTATAGTTTGTGATTTCTACAACATTGAAGGTACTTTTATTCAATTTAATTTCAAAGTTTCAGTTTTTATTATCTCTTTTCATTGCTATTATTTGTTCTTCCCTTTTATTTGATCTACTTTATTATAGTTTCTTAGTTGTTGCTTTCATTAGATTAATTATCTCTTAATCATGTTTGTCCCTAGATTAGTTATAGATTTCATGTTTTATTGCTTAGAATCCATGATTAGTGAGTAGTTCCCTATCTAGGGTTAGGGTGAAAGTATGGATTAGGGTTTAAATGTATTGTTAATGTGATTGTGATGATTTAAGACGTTTATGCATTGATCTTGGTGTTTTGAGGCCTTAGGATAGATATTGATCACATTTATGCTTTGGTATTCTGATTTCAAATGTTCTTAATTCAATTATGAATTCTTTTATCATCCCCATGAATCAACTTAATTTCTAGGCCAAGATATTGGGTAGAAATTAAGGGGATCCTATATTAGGGGTTTTCCAAATTCATTGGATCTCTTAATCAATTGACTAAAGACCATTCGAGAGAGGATTTAGTTGATTGATTAAGCGATTATTCTCGAGGACCATTCGAGAGAGGGCTCGAGTATTTTAGAGGAAAACTAAACCTTGCGTAATCGTTGCCTTTGAATCACAATTGCATTAATAAACTTTGTCCACTTTGATCCATACTAGTAACCTTAACTCTAGTGTCTTCCTTATTCATATTTTCATCTCATATTATTTGCTAGTTCTTTGATTTTGGCTAGTTTAGTTGTTACAAAAATCATTCAAAACCCTCAAAAACCCTTCAATTAGGTAATTTAGACTTAATAGACTTTAATTAATCCCATTTTCCCTGTGGATCGACCCTTGACTTGCCTTTACTACATTCTTGGTAATTGCTCGTTAGGTTTTATAAATATTGTTTGAAAAGCGATTTTTGGTGCCTTAACGACACACTAAAAACCTCTTATCACATGCAGCCGGTGATATAGCCCCAGAATCCTCCCCCACTAGGCGACTAACCTTGGATTAATTATCCACACGATTAGCACGCAGTCGCAAGGTTGCTCTGATACCATTTGGAACACTCGACCCATCCGGGGTCGAGTATATTGTTACTAATGTGCATCCAGGGCCAACAACAGTCCTCAATAACCAACACAAGTTCTCTCGGCGCATTTTGTCCTCACTCATGCGCACCCTGAGAGACTTCCCAGGAGGTCACCCATCCAAAGACTTCTCCCAGCCAAGCACGCTTAACTGTGGAGTAATAAGGAAATAAGCTCCCTAAAAGAAACATGCATCTTGTTGGAATGAGTAGCCTGCTAAATCCCTTGAAAGCAATCATGAGAGGTATTACAGATTTTGACCTGGATTTTAATGTAGTATGCCCTCTCCGAGAGGTTCACATTGAATCACTGATTCTCTTTCCAAGATATCAACATGAAGATCATTATTGTGAATTGCCACAATTTAGGAAATTTGATAGGAACGGTGATCCTTTTGTCCACTTAGTTGGTTGTGTGAATGCATTACACCCATGGAGCATACCGAAGGAAGATTACCCCATGCTCTTTGATAAAAGTTTAGAAGAACCAGCTCTGGACTAGTACTATTCCTTAGATTATGTGGATAGAGCTAGTTGGGAAAATGCTAGCCAGGCTTTCATCAATTGGACTCTCGAGCATAAACAGACTGATGTCAAGAAGTTCAAGCTAGTCACTTTGCGTCAAAGCGCCTTAGAAACTTTCTATCACTTTTGTTCGAGATGCGCGTACATCCGCGCCCAGCTTCGTATCCCTATTACTGATTGGGAATTCATGCTTATATTACTGCAAAACCTGAACGACTTCTATTATCGTCACATGGTTACCATCAAGTACACATGCCTCAGCCACATGGAGCAGCATGGCTTCGACATCGATACTCTGAAATTGCAAGAAAAACGACCTCGGAAAAATCTTGAAACTCCCAATGCAAATCCAAGGGTTTTTGCTAAGATGGATGAACCATTGTGTATGGTGTATGATCGTCTTCGGAGCCAAGGTATAATTCAAGCCCCAGTGTACGTGCACTATTTACCCCTTCATGGAACATACATGAGCAAACTCTGCGCTTATTGTCGCCAACTTCGGCATGAAACTGACCGATGCCATGATCTTTACTAAAAAGTTCAAAACCTGATTGATCGAGGTCTCCTTAGTCCAACCCACAAAGAAGTACCCGCGAGGAAGGGGTCGTCAAATCTGCGACCGTAATCCTGATAAGTGGCTTTTAAGGCCGCTTTTATGGCCTCTTTCCACCCTAATTAAGCCCTTGTTTAGTCCATTTTTATGCTTATTTAGCTTAGCTTTGTTCAATGTTAGTGATTCTATTAGCTTTATGCACTTTGAGTCTTTTTTGGGAATTGTAGGTTGTTTTCTCTTCATGCGAAGATTGAATGTTGTGAACACCTTATGCTATGACTTGTTCTTATCTTCTTTTAGGTTCCGTAGCGGCCTAATCGAGATTGTCGAAGCTTGGAATGGCAAAAGGGAACCTTTGGATGGAGAAAGAGAGCTTCAAATAACAAAGGAGGGTAGAAGCAGAGCCAGAGCTGGCGCTCCAGCCTCATGGAGCGGGAGCTCCGAGTCCCCCTGCATACAACCAATTCTGCCGAGGATTTGAAGCTGGCGCTCCAGCCTCATGGAGCGGGAGCTTCGACCTGCTGCTGAATTATCGTCCACCATGCTCAGAGCTAGCGCTCCACACATGGAGCGGGAGCTTCGACTACTCAAAGCTCGCGCTCCACACATGGAGCGGGAGCTTCGACCTCCTGCAGAAATATCTCCCATTATGCTCAGAGCTCGCGCTCCACACATGGAGCGGGAGCTTCGACTGCTCAGAGCTCGCGCTCCACGCATGGAGCGGGAGCTTCGACCTGCTGCATAAATATCTCTCATTAAGTTCAGAGCTCGCACTCCACGCATGGAGCGGGAGCTCTGAATGGTTCAGCTCCCGTTTTTTTTCGCTGTTTGCCTTTACTTTAAGTTGTATTTGTGAGTGGTATAAATACCCTCTCTTAAGACATTTTAGGGTAAGCTTTTAATTCCAGCAAAGAGGATTCAAAGGAAGGGCACACTATTCTAGGTTAATTAGAGAGAGAAAAACATATTCTTAGGAGAGAGAAAGTTGTAACTCAACATTTGTTCTTCGTTTTTATCAATCAAAGCATCAATCTTTTGGTAATTTCTAGTTCCTAATCCTTATTTCCTAGCTTATTTTTGGTTATTTGTTTAGTTTTATGCTTGTTTAAATTAGTTTATACTTGCCTTGACTAGTCTTAGTAGTCTATTGTTCAAAGGTTCAATCTTTCTCGTTTTCACTAATCATGCTTAGTAGTTTTAGTATGTTTGCTCCTTTTATTGTTGCTTTTACTAGTCTTACTATGTTCTCCTCCTTCCTAGGCTAGATTTCTAGCTAGGGAAGGGGGATAATGGGACTTTGTGATGATTTTGAATGATATTTGGTTGGCTTTGGTGATCGTTCTTTTGATGCTCGAATCAAGGTATTTTATTATTAAAGCATGAAACTTGATCACCTTTATGTTTAAATCTTGTGCTAATGTTGGGTTATGTGAGAGCAAGCTTGATATTAGTGATGACTTGATGATGGGTAGACCACGACCTCAAAGGCGGGGTTGGGTAGGCGGTGTTGAGGGGTGTGCAAGAGTGACCTCTTGATGTTGGACCAAGACCCTCAATAGGCTTGATCCATTGCCCACCAAATGTTGTCGAAATAGTTGTTGTGAGTTCCACGATTCCCCCTCTCCCTAGTGTTTGTCTTATTGATTAATCACTCTTATTTTATCTTCCTTAGGTAGTCTAGTTGATAACTCAAAACCCTTTTCTTTTACTCCCGTCAATTGATTGCATCTCGAACTAAGTGTAAAACCTCTTGCTTCTCCGTGGATACGACCCCTTACTACGCTATACTACCTTAATAGGCTAGTTAGTTAGACTAGGGAGATTTTATTCTTGACCCGGAACCATAGGAAGTAACGACACCTAGGGGACCGATCAATTTTTGGCGCCGTTGCCGGGGAGGCAACGTGTTGTTTAAACTTAGTATATTGCCCATCAATTGCTTTTTATTTTCATTTTTGTTATTGTGTTGTCATTACTAACAGTGTGCTTAACTTTGTTGAATGATAAGGAGATCTCAAGGTATTCCTACCACTCCTCTTGACCCGAAATCGACCGTACTTTGAGGCAAGTTCGGAGGTTATTTGAACATCAAATCGAGGAGGAGGAAATAGTTTTTGACTCTTCAAGTGAGTCAAGTGAAGCCATGGCCGAAGATGACAACCCTCTATTTCAAGACTTTGGTAATTTGGAGGACTATGAGCTCACCGGTGGCATTTTGCTCCCCACTACCACTACAAACTTCACTATTCATCCACAATATACATAAATGGTGCTTAGGGAGCAATTTTCCGGAGCCGCGCATGAGAATCCCATTGAGCATCTTGATAGATACCTTGAGTTATGCGCCATGGTCCAAACGAACCAAGTCACTCAAGAATACATCCGCATGCATCTCTTCCGGCAATCCTTAGCGGGAAAAGCTTATAGGTGGCTTAAGAATCTCAAACCAAACTCCTTGACTACTTGGAGGGCGATGGCCAAAGCCTTCCTAAAGAAGATTATATCGGAGGAGAAGACCGCGGAAATGAGAAGGAAGATCTCCAACTTCCAACAAGAATCGGATGAGTCTCTAGGTGAAGCTTGGGAACGATTCAACGAGTACGTTAGAGCTTGCCCCCATCATGAGTATGGCGAGCCTCTACTTATTAGATTCTTCTATGATGCTCTTGATCCCATTAGTAGAGCCAATCTTGATGCGGGAGCCGGAGGCCAATTAAGGAAAGTTCCCCAAGCTCAACTTAAAGATACAATTGAGGATGTGGTTCGCAACTATTCATGGGGTGGTAAGAGAAGAAGTAAAGGAAAAGCTAATGGGAAATTCGAGCTTGACCAAGAGTCACTCAAGGCCTTCATGGGGCAACTTCTTGACAAGAAGCTAGGGAAAGAGCAAGCTTCTTCTTCATCGTCTCGGCAAGTAAACTCATTCTCATGTGAAATTTGTGGGGGTACCAACCACGACACCTCTTATTGTGGTGGTAAGGACCCCGAGCATGTAGCGGCTATGGGTTATCTCAATAATCAAAGAGATCAAAGGGATAATTGGAGAGGCCCTAACTCCAATGTTAATCCGAGGTTCAATGACTATGGTGGACCAACCAATTTCCAAAATCAAGCGAACCAAGGAGCTCCCTATTTACATCCAAATGCTAGAAACAACTTCAACAAGCCCCTCCCACAAAATCAATTCTCAAACCAACCCCCAACCACCTTCCCAAACACTTCAAACCCCCAAGGTGGCCCATCTCCAGACACCCTTCTTATCCTAGACAACATCAAGAATATTTCTCAACAATTTGAACAAAAGTTGAGTAACCTTGATCGAAAGGTTGACCAAAAATTCCAAGAAACCACTTCTCACCAAAAGATCCTTGATAATCAAGCTGCCCAACTAGCCGAGAGAGTTTCTCAACTCTCAAATGAGAAGTTTCCCGGTCAACCTACTCCGAACCCCGCAAATTCCCACCATGTGCAGGCCATCTCCCTAAGATCCGGAAGATCATACCAAGTACCTAAAGCGGTGCAACAAGAGGATGATAAGGAGAAAGAAGAACAAGTTGTTAAAAAAGGAGAAAATGAAACCGAAGAGGGTGTTGAGAAGGATAAAGAGGTTGAGGTAGAAAAGCAAACATCAACAAATGTCCAACCATCAAGATTCGATCCTCCCCCACCATTTCCGGAAAGGATAGTTGAGAGAAAGTTGAATGACAAGTACAACAAGTTCATGAGCATGTTGAAAGGTCTTGAAATCAACATTCCCTTCCTTGAGGCCATGTCACAAATGCCAACCTATGCAAAGTTCCTCAAAGAACTTCTCTCCAACAAGAAATAGCTCAATGAACAATGCATCACTCTTCCACATCAAGTGAGTGCGCTTGTGCAACGTCAAATGCCACCCAAGCAACGAGATCCGGGTAGTTTCACTCTCCCGGTGAAATTGGGAGATCTTCAGACCAAAGGAGCATTGGCCGATTTGGGAGCAAGTGTGAGCTTAATGCCCTTGTCCATTGCAAAGTTGCTTAAGTTTGAGATGGTGCCTTCAAGGAAGACAATTCAATTAGCCGACCGCTCGATTAAGCTACCTTGTGGAGAACTCGAAGATATACCAATTCGAGTTGGTAATATCTTTGTACCTTGTGATTTTGTTGTAATGGATATGGAGGAGGACCCTCATAATCCTCTCATCCTAGGGAGAGAAGCTCTTAAAACAATGGGAGCCGTGATTAATTGCAAGAACAACACGATCACTTGCGAGGTGGCCGATGAAAGAGTTGTGTTTGAGTTTTCGAAAACCTTGAAGCAACCTATGGTGGAGAAGGTGTGGCGAGTAGACTTGGTGGAGTCAGAGATAGCTATTTATGATAGGGTACAAAGCATGAGACATGATACGCTTTATGAGGCCCTCCAAGATAATGTGGGGATGGAAAAATCAAGAGAAGCCATGGAGATTGAGGCCCAACTTAATGAAGCTCATTCGGATGCCCAAGAAAGCAAAGATGAGCTCCCATTGATCCAAACCGTGGCCAAGGGGGAGAGTTCTAAGCCTCCTCCCAAGGTAGACTTAAAACCCCTTCCCCCCTGTCTCAAATATGCTTTTCTTGAGAATGATAGCGAATATCCTTTTATTGTCAATGCTAACCTTGATGACATCTCCTTGCCAAAATTGATTGAGTTGTTGAGAAAATATAAGGGTGTCATATGATATAGTATTGATGATATCAAGGGTATTAGCCCTAGCTTGTGTATGCATCGCATCCACCATGAGGATGATCATGCCACGTCTATTGAGCCTCAAAGGCGGTTGAATCCGACTTTGAAGGAAGTTGTGAAACAAGAGGCTCTTAAGCTCCGTGAAGCGGGCATCATCTATGCTATCTCGGATAGCAAATGGGTGAGTCCGGTTCATGTGGTGCCTAAGAAAGGTGGCATGACTATTGTCAAGGATGACAAGGGAAATGACATCTCCACCCGTACCGTGACGGGGTGGAGGATGTGCATTGACTATAGGCGGATAAACAAAGCCACTAGGAAGGATCATTTCCCTTTGCCATTCATTGACCAAATGTTGGAGGGGTTGGTAAAGCATTCTCATTATTGTTTTCTTGATGGTTACTCCGGATTCTTCCAAATTCCTATTCATCCGGATGACCAACATAAAACAACCTTTACATGCCCTTATGGAACATTTGCATACCGAAGAATGCCCTTCGATTTATGCAATGCTCCATCTACCTTCCAAAGGTGCATGACCTCCACCTTTTCCGACATGCTTGAAGATGTCAAAGTTTTCATGGATGATTTTAGTGTTTGCGGTTCGTCTTTTGACAAGTGCTTAAAAAATCTCGAGAAAGTCTTAAAAAGATGTCAAGAGACGAACCTTGTATTAAATTGGGAAAAGTGTCATTTTATGGTTGAGGAGGGCATTGTCCTTGGCCATAAGATTTCAAAGAATGGAATTGAAGTTGACCCGGCAAAGGTCGTGGTGATTGAAAAGCTACCTCCACCCACTTCGGTGACCGGGGTGCGTGCCTTCTTGGGCCATGCCGGCTTTTATCGCCGTTTCATCAAAGATTTTTCACAAATTGCAAGACCTTTGACGAGGCTACTTCAAAAAGAAGTGGAGTTCCGATTTGATGAAGCTTGCACAAAGGCATTTGAGACCTTGAAAAATGCTTTAGTGAATGCACCCATTGTGCAAGCTCCGGATTGGGAGCTCCCATTTGAACTAATGTGTGATGCGAGTGACTATGCAGTTGGTGTTGTGCTTGGACAAAGGAAGGATAAGAAATTGAATGTGCTCTCATATGCAAGCCGCACTCTCGATGATGCACAAAAGAATTACTCGACCACGGAGAAGGAGATGTTGGCGGTGGTGTTTGCATTTGACAAATTCCGACCCTATCTCGTTTGCAACAAGGCCATCGTCTACACCGATCATGCCGCAGTCAAGTACTTAATGAGCAAGAAAGATGCCAAGCCACGACTAATTCGATGGGTTCTCCTCCTTTCAAGAATTTGACATGGAAATTCTTGATAAGAAGGGGAGTGAAAATCTAGTGGCGGACCACCTCTCTCGGTTGCCATTAGACCATCCTTCTTATGGTGAGGCGGAGAAACCAATCAATGATGAGCTTCGTGATGACACTCTCATGGCAATCATTTCCAACACAATCCCTTGGTACGCCGATATTGCTAATTATTTGGCGAGCAAAGTAGTGCCTCATGACTACAATTCTCATCAAAGAAAAAGGTTTTTCAAGGAGGTCAAGAGGTATTTTTGGGATGATCCGCATTTGTACAAGAGGTGTAGTGATAGTGTATTCCGAAAATGTGTGCCTACTCACGAGATTGAAGGAGTTTTGGAGCATTGTCACTCACTTGCATGTGGAGGCCATGGTGGTGTTGGTAAAACAGTGGCAAAGATCCTTGATTGTCCTTTGGTGGCCAACATTGCATAAAGACGCTCACACATTCATCCTTCGTTGTGATCGATGCCAAAGAATGGGAGGAATAACCAAACGGAATGAAATGCCCCAACAATTTATTCTTGAAGTTGAGCCTTTTGACGTATGGGGTGTGGACTTTATGGGTCCTTTCGTTTCTTCTTGTGGAAACCAATATATTTTGGTGGCCGTGGACTATGTGACCAAGTGGATAGAAGCCATGCCTTCACCTACCAATGACCATAAGATAGTGATGAAGTTGCTCAAAAAGATCATCTTCCCTTGATTTGGAGTGCCACGATGTCTCATTAGTGATGGAGGGTCTCATTTAGCTAAGAAGCAATTTGAAGCCCTCTTGAAAAAGTATGATGTGCACCATAAGGTCGGTTTGCCTTACCATCCTCAAACTCAAGGGCAAGTGGAAGTCTCAAATCGCGAAATCAAGAATTTGCTCGAAAGGATGGTAAATAAATCAAGGAAAGATTGGTCTCTTCGTTTGGATGACACTCTTTAGGCTCTAAGGACCGCTTACAAGACCCCGATTGGCACTACTCCTTATCGGCTTGTGTACGGAAAGGGGTGTCATCTACCGGTTGAGCTTGAGTACAAAGCATGGTGGGCGGTGAAAATGCTCAATATGGACCCCGACTTGGCCGGAAAGAAGAGGTTGCTCAAACTCAATGAGTTGGAAGAACTAAGGTTCGATGCAAATGAGAGCTCTAGGCTTTACAAAGAGCAAACCAAGAAGTGGCATGACAAAAGAATCAAAGATCGTGACTTCAAGGTCGGTGACAAAGTTCTCCTATTCAACTCACGGCTCCGTCTTTTCCCCGGAAAGTTGAAGTCTAAGTGATCCGGTCCATTCTCTATCACCAAGGTCACTCCCTATGGCTCGTTTGAATTGGAAGGTGAAGATGGAGCTCGATTCATGGTAAATGGCCAAAGAATCAAGAAGTATTTCGATAAGGAACAAATTGGAAAACTTGGTTGTTTGATGCTCGAGTCGGTCCCAACCGACTCGTTCCCCGAAGCCATTTGAGGAAGATGAAGGGGTCTAGCTTAAGACCATAAATCAAGCGCCATTGTATATATTGTTTATATTTTGTTATTGTCGAACTTTGATTTAGATTTTGTTTTGGTGGATTGTAAAATCCGGAGGATTTTTTTTCAAGGGAGGGGTGGATATTAGTTTGATTGAGAAATACGAGGCACGACTTCTCGGCTCATCTAACTAATAGTTGAGTTGAGTTTTAAGCTAAATCTTACATCTTACATCTCACTTTGGGCTAATTTAAACCCCCATAGGGTATGGTTTGTTGTGTATGTGTGCAGGAAAAGAGAAAAAGGAAATCGGCTAAGTATTGGGATCAGAGCTCCCACTCCAATATCTTGGAGCGCCCGCTCTAAATGCCGCCTCTTATTATGAAGAATGTCGAAAATTCGGAGCCCCCGCTCCAACAACATGGAGCGCCCGCCCTATCGGAAAGAAAAAAAAAGGTGATTAAGTGTTGGATTCAGAGCGCCCGCTCCAAACATTGGAGCGCCCGCTCCAAACATTGGAGCTCCCGCTCAGATGCTGCAAGCAAATGCCGAGATTTTGAAGCCCCCGCTCCAAACAATTGGAGCGCCCGCTCTGGTCAAAGCGCCCACTCTGAATGGTGGAGCGGGAGCTTCGAGCGATTTTTTGAAAAAAAAATTTCACAGCGCCTGTCAGAGCGCCCGCTTTGGGTTGGAGCGGGAGCTTCGAGCGCCTGTTCTGAAGTGAATAAGCATGCTCAAAACCTCCTCTTTCTCTCATTCTCTCACTCAAACCCTCAAACCCCCTCTCTCTCTCCTCAAACCACCCACATTCCACACAAACCCTCCAAAAATTACCACTTTTACTCATCAATACTACTCAAATCCCTCTCAAAAACACCCAACAACTCAACATTCTCACTTCTATTCCAAATTTCCCACTCCAAATTCAACTCTTAGCATCAATTCGGGTTTTTGCTCGGGCCACTTCGGATTTCACTCGAGTTTACTCTCCTTTGCACAACAAGAAGAAGGATTTGGTTCTAATTGTGGTAAAATCTCTCCTAATCAAGTTCATTTTGCTTATTTTTGAGTATTTGTGCTTGATTTTGTTAGGGTTTCCATTGGAATTTTTGTGTTTAGATGAAATTAGGTGTTTTGGCTTGAGTTTGTGCTTGAAATTGATTAATTGGTGATTGTGGTGGTGTTATTGTTAATTATTTGTGCTAATTTTTGGAGACACTGTGGAGTTTTTGTGGTTGTTGAGGAAAATCCTTGGATTCTACAACCCTTGGGTATTGTTGGTCATTTTTGCTGGTTGATATTGTTGTTGTTGGTGATTATTGATACTGTTGTAATGGGTTCAAAAAGACCTCGCACTAGCACCTCACCTACCTACAATGTGAACCTTACCAAACCCGAACACAAAGCCAAGTTTCGTGAGCTTGAGAAGAGGGAGGTGAAACAAACCCTTTTCTATGATCATATAACTTGTTTTCACCTCGGGATTGATGATAAAGTGTGCGACCTTGCCCGTACACTCGGTTTTGCCCCGTTCCTTAAAAACCAAATCCCAAATGATTGGATTACCACAGATAAGACCTACAACCACCCTGCACAACCTCCCCTCACCTACCGCACTCTAACTCTAGAATTCTTAGCTAGCTTTGAATTCAAGAGAACATCTACGGAGGCAGGGGATGCCTTTGAGATTAAATTCAGGTTGTTCAACCACCAACACACCATGAGCCTCGCAGAGTTTAATGATTGTTTTTGTTGGGATCCAAGAGCAGAGGTGTATGATTGTTCTGGGGATGGTATTGAAGGCTATGACATGCAAGCCTGGTGGAAGAGGATAACTGATGGGTCTAGGGACTTCCTCTCTAACTCATCCAAAGCCTCAGAAATCCATCATGGCGCATTGAGGTATTTCCATAGGATGTTGGTGTATTGTTTCTTCTCCCGACAAGATCTTGGAAAAATGAGCGACCAAGAACTTCATTTGCTATGGAGAGCAAGTGAAGGAAGAAGGTTGCTAGATCAAAATAACCCGGCCGACAAAGTTAACTTGGGTTTCTTGCTTGCCACGAGGATGCTCACCATCAAGCAAGACACAAGAATGAAAGGGCCCATCCAATTGGGAGGGATGGTGACATGGATCGCTTATAGGCTCGGGTACAAAGAGCAACTTGTCAAGATGGAGCCAGAGTGTTATGGGTCGGTTCTAAACTTTGATCACCTCAAGAACATGAAATTCACCAAAGAGACATCAAGAGGTACCTTTTGGTTGATCAAAGGAGCAATATGGTGCAAGATCCCAAATTGATTCATGACCGAACCCCCAGCAAACACCCCAAATCCATGGAGAGTCCCATTTGAGGAGATTGATGCTTCGGAGCTTGATCCGAATGAGATTGAAAGAAGAAACCGAGCAAGGCAACAACATCAGCAGCAACATCAACAACAACAACAACGCCAACCAAGGCCGCAATGAGTGGAGCACGAACGTCACCCCTCCCTTGAGGAGGGAGGTATGAGCCACTCTTACCCTTCTAGTTTTAACATCGAACATGCTTTTCATAACTTAATTTTGCAAGTGGGCCAATTGGAGGCCAACAACTAGGGGATGGCGCTCCAAAATTCTTTGCTTTTCAACCATTTTGTGGAGCAAGGGCAAATCGCCCCGCCAGTTTACCATCCCTATTGGCCTCCACAGCTAGGGCCAGTGCCAAGTTGGGGAGAGGAGCACATTGATGGCACTCCTCGTGAGCCAGTCTACCCCTATTGGCAGGGTCCATCCTCCCAAATTAGGGAGCGGCGCACTTTTCCCCCATATGACTATACCCAGCCCGGGGGGTGTGACTATTTCGGCGACCCCGCCTATAGATACATCCCACCGGAACATAGCCATGACCCATCCTTTACGGGGTACTCGGGTTTCCCTCCTAACTTTTACGGCGGTTGGGAACCCCATGGTCCCCCCTTGCGTGAGGATGGGACCCCGATCGATCTTGCTTATGATTGGCGCCGCCCCGATGAGGGCGGGCTAAGTGGATCTTAGATCGCCCCATGAATCGCCCCTCATCCCCTCTTTTTCTCTATTCCTTGGTCTCACCGAGGTCGGTTTTCCATTCAAGTTGGGGGGTGTACTTTGCATTGTTTTTGATGTAGGGGCGCAATTTTAGGGGTCATGGCTCGGGGGCATTGCAAGCTTAAGGAGTTGTTGAGCTATGTGTTGAGCTAGATTTGTTTTTTTTTCTTTGCCCTTTGTATATACTTTTGTTGGAACTAATCTTTCTTTTGAGTTGATGACCTTTCATATCAAGCATCCGGAGATGAAGTCAAGGTGTGAAGTGCATTGCTTCGGATATTGCATTTGGCCTTTATTGCTTCAATGATGGGTGAGATCGTTCCAACTCCCTTTTAGTTACTTATTTGCTTAGTTTTAGGATAGTTTAGGAAAGAAGATGATCGTTCGAGGTTGCTTGGCTTTAATTTTACATTGGTGGTTATGAACACCACCTGGGTTTAAGTGCTAAATTTTTGTGATTGTGTTGATTATGTGCCATTACCTACTTGCTTTCATCTCTTGCTATAAAATAAATAAAAAAAAAAGAAAAAAAACGTACGAATCAAGGCAAATTTTTCTTTTAATTATTTCTTTTGCTCTTGAGTTGAGAACAATATCATTAAAGCTCCACTCTTTTGAATGCTTTTATTCCTAGATGTTAGAAGTCCGCATGCTTTGAAATGTTTATGGTTGATTTTAGGATACTCTATGTTAAGGTAGCAGTTAGAACTTTTTGAGAGCACAAAACCTTAATTCATGGATTGTGGTATGATGGTGTTGCTCTCTCTAGTGATTTGAAACCTTAAAGGTAGCATTTGCTTGATAACCCCATGTGAGGACTTTTAAAAAAGCCCCAACATCTATTTTGAGTGCATGGATCCTCGACATCGCATACTTTTATCGAGAACTTGACTCTAATCTATCTTAGATCGCGACCGAGCCACTCTAGGGAAAGATAAAGGCGTTCATTTCGGTGACTATTTTTACTTTTATAGTTTTAGGCTTTTTATTCTTGTTTTTCTCTTTTTCTTGGTTTTGTTTTTTATTTGCATATGCCCTTCCTCTCAACCCTTTGAGCCTTATCCTTTCTTTGATTACCTCAATACAAGCCAATTGCCTCCTTGTTTTATATTTCACCCTTGTAGTGAATAGTGAAGTTAGAGCGATTGTCTTGAGTGATATTTGAAACAAATAAGGGGAAAGGAAAATGATGAGATTCTTGTGGTATAGTGGAAATTTTGTGTATATTCTTGAATAAATGCAATTGCAACTTCATAAAAAAAGCCACCCAAAGTCAAAGAAGGTGGGAAAAATATCAAAAAAAAAAAAAAGAAACAAAAAGAAAAAAGGGGAGAAAAATAAAGAAAATCCAAAATAGTTCTTTTATTGTTATGTTTTCGAATAAGTTAGGGGGAAACTTATCCCTAAATGGTTGAATATGATTTGTGATTCATGGTTATTTAGCTCTTTCGCTCCTACTAAGGCTTCACTATATTAGGATTGAGCACCACTATCCAAATTTATTCACACCCTTTACCCCTAGCCTATCTTTCCACCCTTAAAAAGTCCTTTTGACCTTAGAGGGTTGAGTCATTGTCGGTGGTGGAAGATTGGAATCAAGCCTATTGAGCGAGTGTGCTATGTCGAGATGTCGAGTAACCTTCTCCTATTTTATTTCTTATTACATTTATCGGCTCCATTCTCCGGAGTTTAGAGAAGCTACCTTGAATGACGAATTTGAAACTAGTTGAGAGAACGCGATATGTATGGTTGTAGAATTTGAGGAAATGTGCTCTGTCTAGTTCTCTATGCTTAGTGTATGGTATGTTTTAATCAACCTATGGACATCTTTGAGCATGCTTACTTTTAATGTCTAGAAATTCTTGCATCCATTTGCGCTTGCTTCTCGTCAAAATCTCACTTAAGAGCACCATTTTATTTTCTTTGGTTTATTTATTTTTGATTTGCCTTGGATTCTAAGATCTAGAGTTATGGGTCAAACTCTTATAAAACCCTTACCAGAGCACACTCGTCCTCCTTGGCGACTTTGAGGTTTAAAGGGCTTGTCATTTACGCTAAAATTGACCGTGATTCCTACGAAAGTGAGTTAGTGTACAGACTTTACTGCTTTCTCTTTATTCGAGGACGAATAAAGGACTTAGTCTGGGGGAGTTTGATAAGTGGCTTTTAAGGCCGCTTTTATGGCCTCTTTCCACCCTAATTAAGCCCTTGTTTAGTCCAATTTTATGCTTATTTAGCTTAGCTTTGTTCAATGTTAGTGATTCAACTAGCTTTATGCACTTTGAGTCTTTTTTGGGAGTTGTAGGTTGTTTTCTCTTCATGCGAAGATTGAATGTTGTGAACACCCTATGCTATGACTTGTTCTTATCTTCTTTTAGGTTCCGTAGCGGCCTAATCGAGATTGTCGAATCTTGGAATGGCAAAAGGGAACCTTTGGATGGAGAAAGAGAGCTTCAAATAACAAAGGAGGGGTAGAAGCCGAGCCCAGAGCCGGCGCTCCGCCTCATGGAGAGGGGGCTCGGAGTCCCCCCGAATTATCTTCCACCCGAGGATTTGAAGGCGGCGCTCCGCTCACATGGAGCGGGAGCTTCGACCTGCTGCTGAATTATCTTCCACCATGCTCAGAGCTAGCGCTCCATACATGGAGCGGGAGCTTCGACTGCTCAGAGCTCGCGCTCCACACATGGACCGGGAGCTTCGACCTGCTGCAAAAATATCTCCCATTATGCTCAGAGCTCGCGCTCCACACATGGAGCGGGAGCTCGACTGCTCAGAGCTCGCGCTCCACGCATGGAGCGGGAGCTTCGACCTGCTGCATAAATATCTCTCATTAAGTTCAGAGCTCGCGCTCCACGCATGGAGCGGGAGCTCTGAATGGTTCAGCTCCCAATTTTTTTGCTGTTTGCCTTTACTTTAAGTTGTATTTGTGAGAGGTATAAATACCCTCTCTTAAGACATTTTAGGGTAAGCTTTTAATTCCAGAAAAGAGGATTCAAAGGAAGGGCACACTATTCTAGGTTAATTAGAGAGAGAAAAACATATTCTTAGGAGAGAGAAAGTTGTAACTCAACATTTGTTCTTCATTTTTATCAATCAAAGCATCAATCTTTTGGTAATTTCTAGTTCCTAATCCTTATTTCCAAGCTTATTTTTGGTTATTTGTTTAGTTTTATGCTTGTTTAAATTAGTTTATACTTGCCTTGACTAGTCTTAGTATTCAATCTTTCTCGTTTTCACTAATCATACTTAGTAGTTTTAGTATGTTTGCTCCTTTTATTGTTGCTTTTACTAGTCTTACTATGTTCTCCTCCTTCCTAGGCTAGATTTCTAGCTAGGGAAGGGGGATAATGGGACTTTGTGATGATTTTGAATGATGTTTGGTTGGCTTTGGTGATCGTTCTTTTGATGCTCGAATCAAGGTATTTTATTGTTAAGCATGAAACTTGATCACCTTTATGTTTAAATCTTGTGCTAATGTTGGGTTATGTGAGAGCAAGCTTGATATTAGTGATGACTTGATGATGGGTAGACCACGACCTCAAAGGCGGGGTTGGGTAGGCGGTGTTGAGGGGTGTGCGAGAGTGACCTCTTGATGTTGGACCAAGACCCTCAATAGATTTGATCCATTGCCCACCAAATGTTGTCGAAATCGTTGTTGTGAGTTCCACGATTCCCCCTCTCCTTAGTGTTTGTCTTATTGATTAATCACTCTTATTTTATCTTCCTTAGGTAGTCTAGTTGATAACTCAAACCCCTTTTCTTTTACTCCCGTCAATTGATTGCATCTCGAACTAAGTGTAAAACCCCTTGCTTCTCCGTGGATACGACCCCTTACTACGCTATACTACCTTTGTAGGCTAGTTAGTTAGACTAGGGAGATTTTATTCTTGACCCGGAACCATAGGAAGTAACGACACCTAGGGGACCGATCAAACCTCAAGTCGATATCTTTCGCAAATTGGTTGAACAATGTCAGATTCATCCACTTCCTAGACGCCTAGGGGCAAGTCCTGTAGGGTCAAATCTCCACAAGTATTGCCATTGTCATCAGTTGCATGGTCACGGAACAAACCAATGTCATGCTCTCAGCTATCGCATCAAGCAGATTACCAACATAGCTCTTGTCGACAGCGAAGCTACTTAGTTGTCTCATGCCTATCAAATGACAGAAGGGGAAAGATCTTCGGTAAACGTTCTGTAGGGGGTTAGCAGATAAAAAAAAATAAAAAAATCTTTCAGCTCATTAGTATTAGAGAACTACGTGCAGCTTGAATCCTTATTATCACGTACACTTGCACTGTGAGATCACTCCACCTATGTAACACCTAGGGGACAAAGGTAGCTCAATATGAGTGCAACTTCTTTATTAAATAAAAAACTTTAGTTCTTTCTAAAATAACGAAGGGAAATTCCCATTGGTAACCCTGTACTATGGTACATTTGCAATGGTAAACCGTTTTTTTTTTCAGTTTCAAAAATAACCCTATACTTAGTAATATTATACAAAAGTGACCTTAATGATGGTAAAACCGTTAATTCAACCGTGAGTTTTATTGGTAAAAAATGTGGTGGTTGGGTAGGATGTTAGTGGGATGGGTGGTGGTTGGCGGTTGGGGTTAACCTGGGTTAGGTAAACCAATAAAACTAACGGTTTAATTAACGGTTTTACCATCATTAAGGTCACTTTCGTATAATATTACTAAGTATAGGGTTATTTTTGAAACTGAAAAAAAAACGGTTCACCATTGCAAATGTTCCATAGTATAGGGTTACCAGTGGGAATTTCCCAATAACGAACTACGTTAAGTCTGATTCCCCATAAAATGCACCTGGAGCAATGGGGATATGTAGGCAGCCTTCGGGTTCGACTCAAATTAACCATTGTATTTCAGGCAATGTGATCAGAACTCAAGATGCCAGTCATCACAGGAACAATTTCAGAAAGCTGAATTGAGACATCAAAGGGGATACAGGCCCTAATTTCTATATTTTCCGTCTTTATTCAATACTAAAGCAGGGAATGGAAGAATGAAAAAAACATTTGTTATCAACCCCAATGACAGTAAGATCATTCAAGAGAGTCAAAATAAAAAAAAAACAAAATTATAAAGGTGGACCATTATAGTCAAAATATTGCAAAATCATTTTCGAAATTTTTCTTTATTCTGCAATGCATTCTGCAATATGTGGCTTTCTTCTCTTTTCTTTTAATTCTTTTTCTCTACCTTTAGGTCCAAAAAGAAGAAATTTATCCCTTCCCTAAGGATGACCAATTACCATCAGAAAATAAACGCCTCAGCCATATCCACAAATGCAGTCAAAGAGCCTGTAGGATTTGCCATGAAACCTCCGTCCAAAGGACTTCAAATCATGATGAAGATGGGTTATACTCAAGGAACCGGATTAGGGCATGATGGTAGGGGGATAAAGCAACCAATCCCCATAATAGACAAGCAAAATCGACATGGATTAAGATATGATCCGAGCCACACTTCTTACAACATCAAATAATCTTCTTTTACCTTCAATGGTCAGTTCATCCTGCAAGGAGATACTAAGTCATACTATGAGTTTCCAGAACCTTGGCTTAGTAGGAAAAAATAGAAGAATTTACCAGGATTGGAGATATTCTTCAATGAAGCTAGGAATTTCGACTTAATCAAAAGTTGGTTTGTCCAAGAATAAAGAATGAAAAAGGAAAATGACTGGGTGGATAACCTGGAACATGGGGTCCTTAAGAAACTTTTCACTTTCGAGTCTTCCGAAGAAGGGGATTTTGATCCAGTATCTTTGATGATACCTTCTGGCGAAATCATTGAACATAAGTGGAGTATTGAGTGTCAAGCAAAAGACTGGCCTATTGAATTTAGAATGTTTTTAGGAATCCATCCCCCACAACCATCTCATGAAACTACCTTTTCACCCCTTTCAGATGGTTATCATACCGATAGCTCATCTTCCAGCCAATCTACCCTGCATACCCAGTCAGAAGATTCTAATAGTGAGGAAATTGAATGTGAACCTTTATCTAAGTACATTTGCATGCATGATGTTATTTATGACAGTGAATTTACTAATGATGAATCACTTGATACAACTGAAACATATACTTCCTCCGTTTCAAAATAGTTGCACCATTTGGCATTGATCACTATTCATCAACCAACTTTAACAAGCTTTCTCTCACCATTATATAAGAAAAAACATAGTCAAGTGCGATCTTGTTAAATTCATCTCAATACGAGGATTTCAAATATCAATTTTTTATAATTTTTACTTATGCTCAATTAGAGATATTAACGTCTAAAAAAGCGTCTTGGCAAATGTAAAAAAGCAAACGGTGCAACTATTTTGAAACGGAGGAATTATAAAACCCATGGAAGAGTCCATTGTAATTAATATTAGTACGAAAAATGCTGTAAAAGAAGTCATAATAGGTTCGTCCCTATCCCCAACTGAACAGTCTATGTTTATTGCATTGTTAAAAGAGTATGTAGATGTGTTTGCATGGTCTTATGCTGATATGCCTGACGTTAATAGAGAAATTACGGAACATCGCATTCTGTTACATCCTGAAAGCAAGCCTAAGCAGCAAAAGCTCCGCCGAATGAAGCCGGAGGTTAGTTTGAAAGTGAAAGAAGAAATCCAGAAACAGCTTGATGCCAAATTCATCCAAGCTGTAAATCATCCAAGTTAGCTCGCCAATATAGTGGTTGTACCTAAAATGGATGGAAGAGTTCGGGTGTGCATTGATTTTCGTGATATGAATGCTGCATCACCAAAAGATTGCTTTCCTCTACCCCATATCGATGTCATCGTGGATAGTACGACCGGTCATGCAATGTTCTCCTTCATGGATGGATTTTCAGGGTATAATCAAATACTCATGGCCCAAGAAGACATGACAAAGACGTCTTTCGTCACTCCGTGGGGCACCTTCTGCTATCGAGTTATGCCTTTTGGTCTCAAGAATGCCGGAGCTACATATCAAAGGGCTGCAACCACTATCCTTCATGACCGCATCCACGACATTGTGGAGGTCTATGTAGATGACATGATTGTGAAAAGTGAAGATCACGAGGGGCATATTCCTGCACTAAGGTCCTTCTTTGAAAGAGTCATGAAGTACAATATAAGGCTAAATCCTCAAAAATGTGTGTTTGGTGTCACTTCAGGGAAGTTGTTGGGATTCATTGTCAGTCAAGACGACATTAAAGTGGACTCGAAAAAGGTAAAAGCTATTGAAGAGCTACCTCCTCCAAAAACAGAAAAAGAAGTAAGAGGATTTCTCGGCAGAATTCAATATATCAGCAGGTTCATCTCCCAACTCACTATGAGATGTGAACCTATATTTAAGCTGTTCAGAATTTCAAATCCACATGTTCTAATGCTACCTAGACCAGGAGAACCTCTGATTTTGTACCTCACTATCACAGAAACGGCTATGGGAGCTCTCTTAGCCCAATATCAAGAGGGAACAAAGAAGGAAGTTGCCATATACTATCTCAGCAAGAAATTCCTGGAGTATGAGACAAGATATGCCCCATTGGAAAAAGCATGTATCTCTTTGGTCTATGCCACGAAGAAGTTGAGGCATCACCTTTAAGCTCATACCACCTATATGATCTCAAGACTTGATCCAATCAAGTATCTGTCCGAAAAAAACCATTCTTAGTGAAAGATTGGCGAGATGGCATGCTATGCTTTCTAAGTTTGATATTCAACGTGTCTGCCAGAAATCTGTTAAAGGAAGAGCCATATCTAAAGCCCTAGCAGAAAGACCAGTGTCAGGAGATGAATATGATGATGCATTCCCCGATGAGTATTTATTATCCATTGATAATCCACAATGGTGCATGTATTTTGATGGAGCTTCTAATAGGAGAGGTAATGGAGCAGGGGTTTTGTTAGTAGATCCTGAAGGAGTCCATATTCCATTTGCTGTCAAGCTGGATTTCCCAACGACAAACAATACAGCTGAGTATGAAGCCTGTATATATGGAGTAAAAACCGCTTTGGTAGCAGGGGCAAGACATCTCACTATATATGGAGATTCTAATCTTATCATATCTCAGACAATAGGAATTTGGACAGTTAGAGATGAGAGACTTCAGGTTTACACAGAGTACCTTCAAGAATTGATCCCTTATTTTGATGATATCAGCTTCAAACATCTTCCTCGGGAACAAAATAGTTTCACTGATGCTTTAGCCAATCTTGCTGTTAATTTGACATAGGAAAATGGTACAGAAATCCAGTCAGTTTTAATTGAAGAAAGGAAGGGGCCTACAGTGACGGTAGCCCAAATTGTCTCCACGCTGGCTCAACAAGATGATGATGATGTCTGGTATAAGGATATCAAGAATTTTCTAGAAACTATGCAATATCCAGAGGGAAGTGGCAAGAAGGACCGCATAGCCATCAGAAGGCTAACCACCCATTTTCTCATACTAAAAGGCCCACTATATCACAAAGGATTTGATGGTACTCTACAACTCTGCGTAAAGGATAGTGAAAAGCAAGCCATCATGGAAGAAGTTCATGTGGGTGAATGTGGACCCCATATGAACGGAAGAATGTTGGCTCGTAAAATTTTGCGAGCAGCTCAATTGAATTACTCTAGAAGGTGATTGCATCGGCTTTGTCCGTGCCTACAAGCAATGTTAGATATTTGCTAATCTTAATCACATGCCACCTGTGTCACTACATAATATGACTTCTCCTTGGCCATTTTCAAGTTGGGGCATAGCCATAATCGGACAAATTCATCTAAAGGCTTCAAATGGGCATCAGTATATTTTTGTAGCAATTTATTATTTTTAAAAGTGGGTTGAAACTGCATCATTTTCAAAGCTAGGGGCAAAGTAAGTCTCGAAATTGTGATTAACAACATTATCTGTCGGTATGGCATACCTTTTGAAATCATCTCTGATAATTGATCACAATTTAAGGGTCATCTGAAGACAACTCTCGCAAAATATGCAATCAAGCATCATCAGTGCTCACCTTATCGTCCCCAAACAAATGGAGCGGTGGAAGCAACCAATAAGACAATCAAGACTATTGTTGCCAAGATGACTGAGAAGACTAGGGAATGGCATGACAAACTACCATATGCCCTTTGGGGATATAGAATATCAATCAGAACTCCAACAGGAACAACCTCATATTGGCCATGTTTGGTAAATGGCTTTTTCATTGGCTTTTGGCTTTTGGCTTTTCAATTTGGTCAAACAGCCAAAAAAAGTGTTTGGTTGGCTTTTTTTTGGCTGAAAAGCTGGCTTTTAAGCCAAAATGAAAAAGCTGTCTAGAGCAGCTTTTTGGATTGGCTTTTGGCTTGTTGGCCCACAAACTCTCTAATAAACAGCCAACAACCACAATTAATTTTGCCAAACACTTTTGCAAACAGCTGGCTTAAACAACCATCTTAAAAAGCCAATACATACAGCCAATGCTTCCAGCCAGTTAAACAAGCCAACTAAACCAGCCAAAAGCCAACATCCAACAACCGATTGCCAAACAACCCCATTCTTTGGTTTATGGGATGGAGCCAGTCCTACCGGTTGAGGTGGAGATACAATCTCTCAGGGTCATATCAGAAAGTGAAATCTCGGAAGACCAATGGTGCAAAACTCGATATGATGAGCTTGTATTTGCAGATGAGTGCCGACTATAAGTTTTGCGTAACATTAAACTCTATCAGCGGAGAATTGCTCGTCCATTTAACAAAAAGGTTCGAGATAGAGACATTCAAGGAGGCGATCTAGTTTTAAAGGAAAATAGAGCTCCGTTGCATGATCCTCGGGGAAAATTCAAGCCTAACTGGTCTGGGCCATTCCTAGTCAAGCATGTCACCACGGTTGGGGCAGTAAAGCTAATGGATTTTGATGGAAATGAATTCACCCATTTCACTAATCTTGATCAGTTGAAGAAATATTACGCTTAGGCATCAAAGTAATTGTAATTGTCATGGTCAAGTAACCAAGCAGTTTGTGAATTTTGTATCCTATCTAGTTATTCTTAATAAATATGCCACGTGTTCCTAGATATTCATATAATGTGTGCAAAAAAAAAAAACAAAAATAATTGAGAAAAAGAAAAATGATGAAACATGCAAGGATGTTTTTGATTGTTAAGGTTTTATGTGTTATGCTTTTATGTGTCATATGATTGATTAATTATGATTTGCATGTCATATTTAATGTTAAAGTGTGCACGTGTTTAGAATTGTGTTCACATTGAATTTCTCACAAGCAGATCATTCTCACAAACATATTTTTTATTCATCCCAACTGAGGTATTTTGATGTGGATCTTCTTGACTCTACTCGATCTGTTGTGTGTTTATAAAACTCGAACTTGTTTATGGTGTTTTAGGGATAATAATGGACGAAAAATTAGTAACAAGGGATATGAACAATTCAACTATCTCGGTTAAATTGAACTAGGTTTGAAGAATAAAGCTATCTCGGCTAAATTCAACGATGTTATTTCGCTATCTCGGCAAATACAACGATAATTCACAAGGAATAAATTCAACTCAAAAACAACTCTCTATATTATTATTGAATTCCACGCATACAATATATAGTACTTAAAAGAAAACCTAATTGTACTAGAACAAAGAAAGATAAAAATCAATAAATTTAATCCTAATCCTATTAGATATACCACACGCCTATCTAGGATAAAAATCAGCAACAAGAGTCCTAATTACAATCCAACTATAAGCATATTATAATCCTAATAGAATTAGAAACCTAACAAGCTAAAAACAAGTACAACCTCTCCTAAGCAGGAAAGCAAAACCTTGTAAGCAAAAGACTTCTACTACCATTAGACTTCTAACTATAATTCTACTCCAATTAGGAATCTTAATCCAACTAGGATTTGGACTTCTAACTCAATTAGAATTATGACCAACTAAACTTTAATACTCCTAAAAGAACTAGGATTTCTAATCCAACTTGGATTAGGATTTCAAGAGTCCTATTCCTACTAGCATTGGTAAAACAAACAAATCCTAACAGAACTAGGACTTGTTCTAGGGAAGCCATCCATATCCACATCATACTTCCCCTCTTGAAACGAACTTGTCCTCGAGTTCCGATGTAGCCATGCAACCATCCATACACGAAACCCATGGACTAGAGGAACAAGATTGCTATGATAAACATATGTGAAAATCAGAAAAGCTTGCGGACGTGTAGGAGTCTTCATCTTGTAGATCAATTCACATGTATAATCTGAAGCTACAAAAGTATCAACAATATTCATATCTACCCTAGACATAATTTGTGCACCATGATCAATGTCAAAGATAGGATCTTTAGTAGTAGAACATGAAAAAAATTCAACCTTTACTTTGTGCTCAACATGAGAAGGTTGTGTAGCACTCACTTCCAATGTTTGACATGGAGAATATTCGACAAATGTATCAATTTTAGCAAAAAGATTATTCAAAGCATGCCCTAAAGCCTCACTTAGTGTTTTTGCAATTTTAGAACGACCTAGGGGTTGTATGTATAACCTTTCACGTAGTTCATCCTGATTATAAGAGAAATCATCCATGGCTTGATCAATTAAATCTGTCCAGAATCTTCATCGAAAGTGCAGACGTCAAAATCTGATCAAAACGACTCAAAAAATTCTGAAATTTTTTTTAGCATGCTTCTCTACGTGTCTGGAACACTCGACCAATACTTCATCAAAAAATAACAAGCCAATTGTTTGCAGTTTCTATTTTTACTAACAATATGTAATCTGCCCGGAAAACAGTAATCGGCGTCAAATGTTTGTGTTTTCTGTGACTTCGTTACTTACTGGATTGGGCTGAAATTTTGACACAAGATAGGTCTATATGTTAGCTTTCAAACGAACCAAAACAATCACTATTTGGACATCGGACGTGCTCTCACGTGCAGTCGCAATGAACCCTGCTCTGATACCACTTGATGTGGATTTTCTTAGCTCGACTCGATCTTTTGTGTGTTTATAAAACTCGAACTTGTTTATGGTGTTTTAGGGATAATAATGGACGAAAAGTCAGTAACAATGGATATGAACAATTCAACTATCTCGGTTAAATTGAACTAGGTTTGAAAATAAAGCTATCTCGGCTAAATTCAACGATGTTATTTCGCTATCTCGGCAAAAACAACGATAATTCACAAGGACTAAATTCAACTCAAAAACAACTCTCTATATTATTATTGAATTCCACGCATACAATATATAGTATTTAAAAGAAAACCTAATTGTTCTAGAACAAAGAAAGATAAAAATCAGCAAATTTAATCCTAATCCTATTAGATATACTAGACGCCTATCTAGGATAAAAATCAGCAACAACAATCCTAATTACAATCCAACTATAAGCATATTATAATCCTAATACAATTAGAAACCTAACAAGCTCAAAACAAGTAAAAGCTCTCCTAAGCAGGAAAGCAAAACCTTGTAAGCAAAAGACTTCTACTACCAGTAGACTTCTAACTATAATTCTACTCCAATTAGGAATCCTAATCCAACTAGACTTCTAACTCAATTAGAATTATGACCAACTAACCTTTAATACTCCTAACAGAATTACGAGTTCTAATCCTACTAGGATTAGGATTTCAAGAGTCCTATTCCTACTAGAATTAGGAAAACAAAAAAATCCTAACAAAACTAGGACTTGTTCTAGGGAAGCCATCCATGTCCACATCATACTCCCCCTCTTGAAACGAACTTGTCCTCAAGTTCTGATGTAGCCATGAAACCATCCATATGCGAAACCCATGAACTAGAAGAACAAGATTGCTATGATAAACAGATGTGAAAATCAGCAAAGTTAGCGGACATGTAGGAGTCTTCATCTTGTAGATCAATTCACATGTATAATCTGAAGCTACAAAAGTATCAACAATATTCATATCTACCCTAGACATAATGTGTGCACCATGATCAATGTCAAAGATAGGATCTTTAGTGGTAGAACATGAAAAAAATTCAACCTTTACTTTGTGCTTAACATGAGAAGGTTGTGTAGCACTCACTTCCAATGTTTGACATGGAGAATATTCGACAAGTGTATCAAATTTAGCAAAAAGATTATTCAAAGCATGCCCTAAAGCCTCACTTAGTGTTTTTGCAATTTTAAAATGACCCAGGGGTTGTATGTATAACCTTTCACGTAGTTCATCCTCATTATAAGAGAAATCATCCATGGCTTGATCAATTAAATTTGTCTAGAATCTTCATCGAAAGTGCAGACGTCAAAACCTGATCAAAACGTCTCAAAAAATTCTGATTTTTTTTAGCATGCCTCCCTATGTGTCTGGAACACTCGACCAAAATTTCATCAAAAAAGAACAAGCCAATTGTTTGCGGCTTTTGTTTTACTAACAATATGTAATCCGCCCAAAAAAAGAATCTGCGTCAAATGTTTGTGTTTTCGTGACTTCGTTACTTACTTGGATTGGGCTGAAATTCGAACAAAATAGGTCTGTATGTTAGCTTTCAAACGAACCAAAAAAATCACGATTTGGACACCGGACGTGCTATCACGCGCCGTCGCAATGAACCCTGCTCAGATACCACTTGATGTGGATTTTTTTGGCTCGACTCGATCTTTTGTGTGTTTATAAAACTCAAACTTGTTTAAGTTGTTTTAGGGATAATAATGGACGAAAAATTAGTAACAAGGGATATGAACAATTCAACTATCTCGGTTAAATTGAACTAGGTTTGAAGAATAAAGCTATCTCGGCTAAATTCAACAATGTTATTTCGCTATCTCGGCAAAAACAACGATAATTCACAAGGAATAAATTCAACTCACAACTCTCTATATTATTATTGAATTCCACGCATATAATATATAGTACTTAAAAGAAAACCTAATTGTACTAGAACAAAGAAAGATAAAAATCAACAAATTTAATCCTAATCCTATTAGATATGCCACACGCTTATCTAGGATAAAAATCAGCAACAAGAGTCCTAATTACAATCCAACTATAAGCATATTATAATCCTAATAGAATTAGAAACCTAACAAGCTCAAAACAAGTAAAACCTCTTCTAAGCAGGAAAGCAAAACCTTGTAAGCAAAAGACATCCACTACCATTAGACTTCTAACTATAATTCTAAGCCAATTAGGAATCCTAATCCAACTATGATTTGGACTTCTAACTCAATTAGAATTATGACCAACTAAACTTTAATACTCCTAACAGAACTAGGAGTTCTAATCCCACTAGGATTAGGATTTCAAGAGTCCTATTCCTACTACAATTATGAAAACAAACAAATTCTAACAGATGTTGGACTTGTTCTAGGGAAGCCATCCATGTCCACATCATACTTCATTTCATACATAAAGAGACATAATGCCTCTATTTCTTACCCAACTAAAAAAAACAACATTGAAAATAAACATGATATTTCTCTCAAACCCTTCTCCTCTTCATGGTAGGCCCGTCTGAACCATTGTCTTGACCAATATCAGCCAAAAGCTATTGAACATAATCATCATCAATCATTGGAAAGGGAGGTTCCGGTAGTGCTGATATAGTTCTAGCCCCCTGCCATATAGTAGGCATTCTTTAAATACCACTCATATCAGCCTCATAAGTGGTACATGTTGGCAGAGTCAGGAGGGCAGGAATGTGTTACTGCCTCCAACCAATTTGCCTTAGATACCTCCATGGAAGGTAGAAAGTGACTTGGCAAAGCCTTGGTAATTGTACACCTCTGCGACCAGAATTGCAATATACAATTGCACTAATGCCAAGGTGGCTTGTAACCCACTTTACGTCTTGCTGCAGGAAATAATCCTCCCACCCACCACTTTTACTAAGTTGATAGAAGAAAGGATGAAAACCTCTTTCTCGGATATGATTAGTTTTGTAAGCAAGACTCCCGTGAGGTTTCATAAGAGAAAATTTTTCCAATAACCATAAGTGAAGGGCTAATGGACATCCCTTCACAAAGCTTTGAGGGTTTCTTTTGAGTTCGTCTAAGCCAAGGAACATTTTCCCCAAAATAAGTGGTCCAAGACGACCCCCACTAACAATTTGAGGAATGAGTAAAATACACCGAACATGACATGTGTTTAAAGACCATTTAGTGAGGGTACTTCCCAAAATCATAAGAATGCAAGCATTTTCTCTAGCAATCCTATAACTGGCATTGTTAGAAATTTGCCAAGCACCAAATTGAAAGGTCGATAATAGATTAAGAAGAAGTACCTCACCATACTATAGGTAGTTGCCATGAAGGTTTTAGGAAGGTATAAAATTATTGATAAATCTCCCAAGATTCTTGTGGGAGATCTAGGTGTAATAGCTGGACCATTGGAGGATAAGCCTAGTAATCCTTCGACCTCTTCAACAAGAGGCACAATCTCTCGGTCTCCAAAGCGGAAGACATGACGAGTTTCATCCCAAAATTGGGAAGCAGCATGAATCATTTCATAGCAAATAGAAAGAGAAAGCAAAGGCATAAGAGCCTTAGTAAAACGGGAAGAAGAAGAAGACTGCCTTGGTTATTCCAAATTCTTTGTGATCCCCGAGAGTTATTTTTTATCACCACTCCTCATTTCATTAGTTTCTCCATAACTAGGAGCCATTTTTTTTGTGAAAGAAGAAAATCTAGAGAAGATGTTGGAGTTATAAAGATGGTGCATTTGGTAATGAAGAACTATGCCCTTTTATAGATGAAAAAAAGATGATCATCCATGATTCATGTCCTGGATAATAAGTTTGAGTATTGTCCATGGGGTAATAAGGAGTATCCCTAACCATGGCTAATGACCAAGCATTTATGGTGTGCAATTTTTGCTGAAGCCGAACATCGATAAACAGTGTCAATGATGAATCAAGAACATTGATACAATCCATTTTTCTTAATAGTCATCCAAAATAATGACCTTGATCAATCTATTTTTATATAGTGATCATCATTTTTCGATAAAGCAAAAAAGCATTATCTTATCTTAGACCTTTTAAAAGTTGGAAGAAGCAACACTGTTCATTTGAACAGTGATATGAGTCACAAATGCTTGCATTTTACTATTCACAAGCGCAACACGTGTTCCTCGCGTGATGAAGCAAACTTCAAACCCCCACGCGTCCTTCACGTGCCACTAGGTGCCTTACCAACTGTTGTCAATTCCATCTGAGCCACAAGTTCTCTTATTCTTTCTCCTCTTCTTCACGTCTCTCTCCTCTCTCCTCTTTTACGATTGTAGTGAAATCTTCCCATATGAAACCCTAATTTCATCACCAACAAACATCATCTATGATACCAGCGCCTTTTGTCGTCAAGCTTCAAAGCACCGTTAAGTTCAATCACGGAGGTATGGGTTCTTGATTTTTTCTTTTAGATTTTCGTTCTTTTACCTTTTCAAAGACTTTGCTCTAATTCGAATTGAAAAAATGTACCAAAACCTAAGAATGGATCTCTTATCTACCTTCTTCACGTTTTGGTTTGTTTTAGGTTTGCCTATTTTTCTCTCTTTAAAGTTTCTATTTTTACACCAATAATTTGTTGAGTGGGTCACAATTTGATGTGGGTTTTGCAATTAATTTGTGTTTACTTCTTGATTTGATTTTGGGTTCCTCATATTTATGAAATTGATTGAAGTGCAAATTACTTCAGGTTCTTCTTTTTAAGTCTTATGAATTCATTATTTGTTTTGCTTGTTTGATTTTCATTCAAGCACACTGACGCCGGTCGGAATGGCCGGAATCCGGAGTCTGCTGCTGCATCATCGGCGTTGTCGTCATCCTCCGCTACGGCTTCGTAACAGCAGCAACAACAACAACATTTCAACAACAACAACAACATTAGAGACAGGTTAGTGTTTAATGCTTGACTTTTTATGTCTCAATTTTGGATTTTGGGATGTTTTTGAGTTGTAAGTGATAACAATTTCTCTCTTGTTTCAAATGGGTTTAGCTCATTCTAAATTATGTAGCTTTTTTTAGAAGTTTTAGATGCTGATATTCGATAGTTTCTTTTAATCGTTCTTGGCTTGTATATTTTCTGCAATTTAAGAATGTGTCAAAAATTAGTGGGTTTGTCATACTTCTTCATCTCTTTTGTTCTTGGCTTGTATATTTTCTGCAATTTATGGTCTAGAGTAAGGAGATTTATGTTGAGTGATTGTTTTAGAATTTGAACATAGTTGTTACACTCTTTGTCCGAAGATATTAGTGTCATAGCACATGTGGTATGAGTATGTATATTGGGATGCCAGAAAAGAACTGTGGTATGAGTAAAT
The DNA here is from genome assembly GCA_947648045.1 of Beta corolliflora. Classification (NCBI taxonomy): domain Eukaryota; kingdom Viridiplantae; phylum Streptophyta; class Magnoliopsida; order Caryophyllales; family Amaranthaceae; genus Beta; species Beta corolliflora. Next base: position 162,169 of record CANSZD010001333.1, read on the forward strand.
CTCGAGTAGAGTATGTAGTAGTAAATCTCGAGTGTAGTTTTGTGACATCATCGCTTTATTTGATTGAGGTAAAGATGGTGGGAGGGATACGAATTGTACTAAAGGGTTTGGAAACATGTCAAAAAATTCCCTGATTACAATCTACTAGGAGAATATGACCAATTTTGAATGAAGGGAGTCTGAGATTTGAGATGTAAGCTAATATATAAGTATTTGGTTATGCTTTAAGTGGGAGTAGGCTACTTCGATAGGAAATTGTGTAGCTGAATTTGGAGATGCGGGTTGTAGTTCACTTAGATACTACTTCGCGATATTTGATTCAATTGATTCTAGCCTTCCTTTTGATATCCCAGCGAGCGTGAAGATCGAGGAAATGTTTGGTAGTGTAATTTGAAACGTAGTTGCTTGTGATGGGAGTGATATAATTGAAAAGCGTGAGAAGTTTGGGAACTGGAAAAGGCGAATCGAGCAAGTAGGATTTCGGTGTGTGAAAAGGAACGAGAGAGGTATTTCAAAGCCAGGATGCTGTTGAAGACGTACTCGAATGAAAACTGTAATATGGAACAACAAGGGAATGACGCCATTAAGTAGAGGTGGATGGATCAACCTCTCTATACTGTCTCTCTGTGGGCTTTTGTTGATGCCGCTGCTGGGAGTTCTTCCAGCTTTTCTCAGCCAATTTGATTCAGCTAGATGATGGATTTTACTCAGACTGTAGATCGAATTCTTTGTAGGTGTAGAGGAATTCTTTGATTCTTTCATGCAGATAAATTTCTTTTTTCATATCTTATGTGATCAGCCAAGATTCAAATCTACATGATACAATTAGCTTTTCTTTTCTCAATACATATTTGGGTTTGTTTTTTTTCTTTATAAGTCACACATATTGGTTCTAGCTTGATTATGAAGGATAGCTTATTCATGTTTATTCTTCAAATTATTTTTAGTAATGAATTCTTTGTAGGTTTTATTCAAGATGATATGTCTATTTAGTTGTTATTTAAGATCATATGGAATAAGATTTATTCATTTTGAGGTTGTTTTAGCATAATGTTCACTGGTTTTGAAATTCTCCAACTCCCTGCATGACATAGCATCCACTGGTTACAAGATAATAACTCATCTAATGTATGCTTTTAACTGATTATCGATTTGAAATTCTGGTAACATGTATGCATTGTTGTATTTGCTTAATAATTAGCTTTTGTGTTATCCTACTCCTCTTTTCATCTAATCTATTTTTCATAATCATTACATGCTACTAAACCTTCTTTGTCCATTATTTCCAAGGGAAATTGTCCTCCATTGTTAGCCAAGAATTTTCTTGTACCTATTTTGCTTGAATAACTAAAGAGCTTGCTATTGTGATTATATAGTCTTACATTTCGGCAACAAAGCCCTTTCTTAATTTAATTTTTAATGCCTTGAAGTTTCACCTACGTGTGCGTGATGGTATCTCCTCTAAATCAAGTAGCTTCGACCATTCTTGGCCATGAATCTGACCACCGTTCTACTATAATTCGATATTTACTTCCCTGTGATTACCTTAAGCCAATGTCTATCAACTAGCACACTTACATATATATGCACACACACACAACACACACTCTATTACATATTTACATTTGCTTCCTGTTGGATCTTTGTGATTTTTTTTACTTTAATGCAACAGTGTTTATGTAAACGACAGGTGTGCAGCCATGCACATTTTTAGAAATTGATTCCAGGGTGCTCAGGAATCTCTAAGAACTGTGGGTTTGATCTAGCAGCATTACTCAACTGTAGATATATCATGTCTTCTAAACTGTAGAAATTGCTTTCACAATGTTCAAAAATGTCTGATTCCTTCTCAGTTCAAATGTATGCACGATGAATGTCATTCATTTTTCCAACATTATATGATGACTGGCTTCACAGATTTCAAATTGCGGTATCTATCTCCTAATGCAGTCCTGTCCTCCTGTCTTCATCAGGTTGGACTTCAGCTACAACTCCAACAACTGGGGTGTCGGTGTTCCTCTGAAGGATCACAACGAGAGCAAATGGCCTTTATTATTGGCTTTGTTTCTTTGAGTAGCTTTCATTAAACTACATGGATTCATATCATGTTGCCATTATTATTGGCTTCCTGTTCATGTTGAATACTTAGTCTGATGCATCTGTATTGTTGTATCTTTTCAGTAAAAAACCAAGATTGGCAAATCCATCCTCCAAGCCTGATAAGAGTCACATACTCACATCATTGTTGCTGCTGAAAATTTCATGAACTTGCTGATAATTAGATACTCTTCACCACTTTTTTGCTTAAGAAGTGCGAAGGATGTTCAGGTTAACCCATGTTTTTGCATTACTATCAAACTGATACTCTTAATAGCCTGTGTTGGTAAGTGATTTGAAATGATGGTAATTGTGATGAAATTTAGTGTAATTTGATAAGGGAAGTCTCATGTCAAGGAGTCTTATGTCGAGGTCCATGGTTATGTTTAGCCACCCGCAAACAACTAATAATATTTCCTTATCATCCATTACCACTTGAGTGGTAATAATTTTTTATGAAGAATAACTCAGAGATTCATCACCATGGCTGTTACCATGAGTTTTTGCTTATAGAATTACACATTCATTACCGTCACCGTTTTTTATTACCGCCTACCACTGGCCATAATAGTTGCACGCTACTTTTGGACTCTGGTAAGCGGCAACTAACTATTTGGGGAATACTATTCGTTGATACAATAACTAACTGCTGAGAAACATCAAAAGATTCTGTCAGTTTTAGCTACAACAATTACTCTTATAAACCAAACACTTATAAATCAATCAAAATGAAAAAAAAGCTTTAGCTTCTTATTAATTATTTCTAAACATATAATTTTGTAACCTTTGCACTGGTGTTCTTTTGCTGCTGGTTCAGTTGTTGATGTCAAGGTATTGAGTTAAGATGGAATTGCTCCATTAGTAACTTGAGAGATTAAAGTGCCCCTTTATCATTTTATCCCTCTAAATTTTTCTAATTTCCCTTTGATTCATAATATATGTTCAATGATTCTTTTTCGTGGGTTGTGACCGTGTGAGTGGAAGTATTGTCATATCCTGTCAAATTTCTTATTTATGTGTACTTGCGTGTTCTGTTGGCAAGCCTAAAAAAATTCTCACAGACATATATGTTAGAAATTTAATGGTAAATAGTTAAGGGAAAAGTAGGAACAACTGATCTTTCAAATAGAGAAACTTTTCATCCCTGCTTGTGTTATCATCAGCAAATAATACAAGGAAACTCGTGAAGAACTCTAATCTATCATGAACAATAGTGTGGAAATAAGTTTTAGACAACATCTAGACAATACCTGTTGATAAATCTGCCAAAGACAAGCAAGATAAACAGAGAAACGGCAAACCGAAGCACCAACTCTTAGTAAATGCTCACCATTATTGTTTCAACCCATCTACTAATTTATCCCATGTATGTTATGGTCCCTGCCAAATATATATTCATGGTATGTGATCAACACATGCGCTGGAATAGGTGAATTTGTGGCACCCAAATGTGTGGAAACATGACTATGCTTTCAGTGAGCAAGCTTCATGTGCTAGAATAAAATTGTTTGAAACATGGTCTTATCATATCTAAACAAACTCCTCCTCCCCTCCTACCTTGCATGTTGCATTAAAACAATAATGTTCGCCAAATTTTCCTTATTCAATTGATGTGTGTTGATAGTAAACAAGCAAGGTTTTGATTTCTTTTATTTTTCGTGGTTGTTTTTTTGGGTATAATAATCACTTCTTCTGCTTCCTTTTTTGCTCTTCTGATTCTGAGCCTTTTCTGCTATTTATCCTAATCGTTAGTTCCATCAGATGAAATTTAACAGCGCAAGAAGGTTTAAATTCTTTACATTTTCATTATATGTCATACTTGTTTAATGGAAATCAACCATAAATAGTGATGCCCTCTTTCTCACATTCCTACTTTTAGTTACATGACCTAAAATCAGTTATTGAGAAAGTGATCAGCTTCCATCATAAGGTAACTGGATGATTTTAGCCATGGAATTGGAATCTTTCCTTCACGGCCAAGATCTGTTTCTTTGTTTTATATGGTATATGCTTCCATCAGACGTTGAAGTGTGGTTCCATTAGGTCTCTGCTTCACTTCTGCAACCTAATCTTTCCTTCACTCTTGATTGCTATCTCTTCATCTTTTTTCTGGGTAATTTCTGTTTTAATTTCTCTTAATTGTCGTGGTTATTTTTCTGTTTATAATAATGTATCAAGTATGTAATGGTTTGGTTCAGTTTCAAACTTGCCTTATTGTTTGTTCATCTGCATTTGTCTTTCTATTTCCTCCGATCTATCAATTTATTTCTTTTTTGCGTTGCTTAATTTTGAGAAAAGAATTGCAAGGTAACACTAATTTCCTTTGCTTACTTTTAGTTTTCCTTTTCCGACATTTTAGATCTGAAGTTGTTTGATGATTTCTTTCAGTTTTTGTTAGAGATTCTTTTGTGAAGCTTGAACATTTGGCTCAAATTTTGATGCATTCTCTCCGCTATAAAGTTGCTCAATTATTTCATTCATTAGTTCTTTGCAGATTTTCCTATTGATTATGTGATTTGGATCATGATATGGGGGAGTACGCCTAGGTTTTTGATAACCTGGGCTTCGAGTTTAGGGAATCGGTTCAATTCCAGTGTCGTCTTTGCTGTTTCATTGTCTTGTGTGTTGGGTTGATGATTAGCTTCTCGGGTTTTGATGCTAGGGAGACAGTTATTGGTGCTCCATTTCAGCTTTAGTCTGCATCTCAGGCAAGATCTCGGGTTTATGATTGATGTTTCTTATTGCGACTTATTCTTGGAGGTCATACTCTCACAGATCACTAATTTTTTTCGTGGCTGGATTCTCAACTGTTTCATGATTTTAATGAATTTACTTGGTTGTTTTGTTTCAGCTATTGTGTTTAGATACTGCTTGATGTCGCTTTTCTTAAGCAGTGTAAAACTAATGTTCCTTAATGCAGGATGTTTATAACTAATTAAAGCATTTCATCAAGATGAGATGTTGCTGTTTGATCCTCTAAGACATCAATTTCCATGCTTAATTATGTTTTCTTGTGGCCTCTAGAAAGTGTTATATGATAAAGTTGTTAATTTTGTATGGCACTCATAGAGGTCTCATAACAAGCTTAAAGACAGGTTACCAAATGGATAGAAATGTTTTAAAGATCAAGCAACAAATATTAGTTACCTAAGCTCCCAAATCCAACGGCAAAGTTCTACGTTTATAAATTCTTTAGAAGCATCCTTGCTGTTTCATGAGCATTAGCTTTACACTTTTCTTCTACCCTTGAGGTCCCTCACATTAGTCTATGTTCTTCTGTGTCTCTTCTCTCAGTTCGTTTGAAATTTTATTATTTTATATGAACAAATGCCCCTAAATTGAAGAATAATAGATCAAGGTGAATTGAAAGAAGGCAATGCATAAACATCAATATAAAAAGAAAGGTATTCTTTGTTAATGTACTAAATAGTCATGTTAAAGCTCTTAATGTGGGTTTTCCCGGGTGAACCTTAAAGACACTATGTTCATCTTACTATTTACTTAGCTTATGAGGAAAAAAGACAAAAAGGAGGAGGGAGCTAGAATGGCAGGAAAGTAGAAAGTGAAAAAGAAAGAAATTTGGCCTTAATAAATACTTTCTCTTTTATCTTAGTTTTATTATATGGGCTCGCTTGAAATCTTACTATTTACTTAACTTATGAGTGAAAAAGGATAAAGGGGGAGGAGGGTTGCTAGAACGGGAGGGGGGGAGAGAGAGGGGGGTGGAGGGAAGAGGAATGGTTGAAAGTGATGGAGAAGATAAAAGGTGTGACTGTGTGAGATGTTGAACAAGGGAAGGGGAAATATAAGAATAGCAAGAGAGAAAAAAACGAGTCAAGTTTGGAGAGAAGACTTGTTTGACCTTGTATTATAATAACTAAATATAATTTAGTAAAAAAGACAAAACGAGTAATTGATGAACATCCTTGTTATAAGAGATTAATGCGTGCAAGCAAAAAACATCTTAGAGAGATAGCTTCACATTCAATATGCTAATTATGTCTAACTTAATTCGAATATTGCAAATACGACATTTTGGGGGTGGCGCACGCGCAGCGTGCGGCACAACAACTAGTGCATGAAAAATTCACTGAAAGATTTTTTTGAAAAACAGATAAAATTTTGCCATATGATGATGGTCCACCATAGTTTATCTAGAGGGTAATAACCTTTGGTCAACCCTTTAGACGACGTGACTTGACAATGCATCACTTTATGGTGACATGACTTGACAATGCATAACTTTAAGGTGACATGACCTGACAATGTCCTAATTTAAGGTGACATGATAACACATGAAGTCATAAAAAGTGAATGATGGTGACTTGACAGCTTGTTTGTCATCAATACGATAAAAAAAACTATGATAAAAACTGGAGTCAGACTGTAATTGTCGGATTCTCTCGCATTAACAAAAGACAAATTCATAAGACAAAGACGATGTTAAAGTCGCATTTTAAATTTTAGAAAATTAGTTGGGATTTTCTATTTTAAGACAACGATAAAGTCGCATTTTTAAATTTTAGAAAATTAATTGGAATTTTCTATCTAATACGACGTTAAAGTCGCATTTCAAAATTTTAGAAAATTAATTGGGATTTTCTATTTAAGACGACGATAAAGTCGCGTTTCAAAATTTTAGAAAATTAATTGGGATTTTCTATTTAAGACGACGATAAAGTCGCATTTTTCAATTTTAGAAAATTAATTGGGATTTTCTATTTAAGACGAAAATAAAGTCGCATTTTCAAATTTCAGAAAATTAATTGGGATTTTCTATCTATGACGACAATCAAGTCGCGTTTTCATTTTTAGATATTTAATTGGGATTTTCTATCTAAGACGACAATAAAGTCGCATTTCAAAATTTTAGAAATCTAAATGGGATTTTCTACTTAAAGCGTTGTCAGAAATCGCAAATCGTGTTTTTAAAAGAGCACTGATGATAACTATTTTCTATGGAGAATATGTTATCTCAAAAGAAATTTTCTGTCAAATTTTTGTGCCTTTTCAAACATTGGTCATCATTTCATCCAAAATTCGACCAATGTGGGGCATTCTGTAGACACCAAATTTTGAACCCCTTTTTCGTATGGTTATCCTTTTTCGCGTTTTATTCTTACAATTCCGGCTTAAGAATGTAATTTTCCATAAGTCGTAGTTTATAACTACAACAACCGGTGTAATACAATGATTCGTAGTATAATCATGCTCATCTTTACTAATTTGACGAGATTTCGTTAATTGTTTTAAGTTAGTTTTTCGTAAAACAGAAAAAAAATGAGTCGCAATTAGGCGTCGGAATTTTAGTCGTCTTTCAAAACCGGTAGGAATCCGTTTTCTTGGTGGTCAAGTCATTATCATTGGATAAAGAATAAGAATATATTCTTTAACCACCAATCACATCCTTTTATCCATTAGTCAAGGAATGAGAATCATGAAAAAGAATGAGAATAAGAATCAAATCCAAAGTGTAAGAGCCAAAAATTCTGATTTTTTCGGAAGGTTCGAGTTGTGCGCTAGACACATGATCATGCGCCAGACGCAAGATCATGGACCCAGCGCACAACGGTTTCCTGCGCCAGACGCAGGCCAGTGCGCCTAGCGCACGGTGCTGTGCCTAGCGCAGGCTCCTGCATTTGGCGCAGTGGTCCAGTCATCACTTCATTCACGTTTTTCGATGCATTTCTACGTATTAGAATGTGTTGAAATTCGAATTTTGATTCATTAATGTAAAGATCAAAATCAAATCTAAAGAGAATAAGAATATTGGCATTTCCCATAAATTTGATGATGTAGGAAGATTAGAGAGGATTTAGTGATCACTAGAGGAGAAAAGTAAGGTTTGAAGATCAGTCGTGTAAACGACCTCGTATTTTTGAGTCTATGTCTGAGGCTGCAGAAAAGTAAGTTTTCAATTCAACTTCCATAATAAGTAAGTTTACTTTTAATCAATATGATTTCTCAAGTTATTATACAATGAATTGATTGCAACATCAAGTGAGTCAGTGTTTGGTTGGTTATGTCCAAGCATAATACGAGATGACAATTGCTTAAAAAACAAAGCCGAAGTGAAAGAGTATCTCGATATGAGTTTCAAAGCATCATCTCGTTTAGGATATCATCAGATCATCCTTGTCCCGTATATTGAACAGTATGCTTGGTAAACCCGCTTTACTTTTATTATTCGATAATCAAATTCACCTATTAATTGTTCTATGATTAATAATAACTATATTTTCTTGTTGTAGGGCTCATTGGACACTGCTTGCGATATGTTTGTCATGTAACGAAGTCTACCACTTTGATTCTTTGCGTCGACAACCACCACGGTCCTTACTAATCAAATCATTGTTAAATAGGTAGCCTAATCGAAACTAAATATATGCGCACTTATTAATATTACACATTATTCATCATCTTTATATATATAAACAGTTAGTACATCTAATCTTATAATAATGTGTTGATGTAGTGTGATGAAGCACATTAGTGCAACAGGACTTCGAGCACCAAAAGCTCTTGCTTGGATATTATGTCGAGGTAACATGACTAATTTGTTTGTCCTTATATAGAAACACTTTTCGCCACATATTACACATCTAACATGATTGTCATTGGATGCATGCTTTGGTGAACATTTAGTGTCCGCAACAAGATGATGGACTTGCATGTGGCTATTACGTGCTGAGGTACATGTTCGATATCGTCAACCATTGCACTAACGTCGATGATCTTCAAAAGGTATGTAACTTATTAGTATATGTTAGTTTAGATTAGGTCGATTGGTAATAGGTAATTGGTTTAGAAACCAAAGTAGCACATGCATATTTGAAAAAAATGACCCCATTCTACCCCAAAACATGGTACTTTGCTGCATTTCATATAAATATGAGGTATAATAACTAGTGTGTAGATTTTTAGGCTTGCATTTGTTGTTGGTTGAATTTTGGGAACGAAAAGGTCATTTTACGCCTACTTCCGCCTTTTCGTGTCCAATTCGAACCTATCGAGTCATTTAACCCCAAATTATTTTTGCACATGATAATATGAGATATAATGTAACTATTGTGTAGATTTTTAGGCTTGCATTTGTTGTTGGTTGAGTTTCGGGAACGTAAATGTCATTTTAGACCTATTTTCGCTTTTTCGCTTCCAATTCTTAGATTTTGAGTAACTTAACTCCAAATTCTTTTTGAACATGATATTATGAGGTATAATATAACTAGTGTGAAGATTTTTAGGCTTGCATTTGTTGTTGGTTGAATTTTGGGAACGAAAAGGTCATTTTAGGCCTATTTTCGCCTTTTCGCGTCCAATTCGTACTTATCGAGTCATTTAACCCCAAATTCTTTTTGAACATGATAATATGAGGTATAATGTAACTATTGTGTAGATTTTTTGGCTTGCATTTGTTGTTGGTTGAATTTCGGGAACGTAAATGTGATTTTAGGCCTATTTTCGCCTTTTCGCGTTCAATTCCTATTTCTCGAGTCATTTAACTCCAATTTCTTTTTGAACATGATAATATGAGGTATAATATAACTAGTGTGTAGAGTTTTAGGCTTGCATTTGTTTTTGATTGAATTTCGGGAAGGTATATGTCATTTTTAGAACTATTAACTACGGTAAATGATTGAATTCTTATATTATGTGTTTATTCCTTGGTTGTTTTGCAAGGTTTATATGAATAACACATCTAGTTTGAGGGCCTTCACCATAGAGGAATTACATGAAGTTCGGGATAAGTTGACGACCTACCTTTGTGATGATTGCTTATGATACATTTTGGTGGATTTCGCGATATAATTAGCTAGATCTACTAGTTGGTATCAATTCTATGTACACTTTTTACATTATTAAATATATATATTTAAAGTTAATTACGTTGAAAAACTTGTGATATATTGCAATTCGATCGGTTTTTTTTTCGTCGAAGGGAGGTGTTGGGTGGGGGGCCGCCACGGTGGGTTTCAAGGTCGGGGCTGGGCTAGGAGGGCTGGTGGGGTGCTTCTTGGCGGAGGAGGGTGGGTGGTGGCGGCGGCAGGTGGGTGGAGGGGCCGGGACAGGGGGTTGGGGATGGCGAGAGGGTGGGCTAGGGTGGGGGGGGTGCAAGAGCTGCAGGGGAGTGCGGGGGGGGGGCTGGGGTGGGGGTGCGGGGATGACAGGGGGGTGCGGGGGCGGGGTGGGGGTGGGGGTGCGGGGGCGCGGGGGCGCGGCGGGGGTGGGGGTGCGGGGGGGTGGGGGGTGCCGCTGGTTGGGCTAGCAGAATTTTTTTTTTAAAAAAAATTCCGAATACGAAGGGCTGCAGTTTTGGGTCTAGACCGCATCCCTTCCAATATAGAAGGGCTGCGGTTTAGACCCAAAACAGCAGCCTTTCGTATAACGAAGGGCTGCGATTTAGGCAAAAAACGCAGCCCTTCCAGCTTAGAAGAGCTGCGTTTTTTACCTTAACCGCAGCCTTTCATTGTGAAGGGCTGCTACGGAAAGAGCTGCAGGTAAAAAACGCAGCCTTTTGGGCTTTAGGCCAAAAACGCAGCCCTTTGGGCTGATTTGACCGCAACCCTTCCGTTTTTTTCCACTAGTGGATGCCATTAAGGTGATGTCATTAGTGTGATGTCATTATGATAATTTAGGTTGATACAAATCAGATTTTTGGGTGAAAAATCTGATTTTCTACCTTCTTCAAACCCTTAATCACCACCTCATCTCCCTATAAATACCCCCCATTTTTTTTACTTCAACACACAACAATTTCACACAACAACAACTTAAGTCCACTACTTCTCACAATTAGAAATCTCAATACTACTCTCCTTCTCCTTAATTCCTCCCACTAAGAAAAATATCATTCAAAAAAAAGAAAGCAAAGTTATAATTAGTAAGTAAAGAAGTTCATCAAAAGAAAAACACAAAAAGGGTTTAAGTTAGTAATTAAGTTGATTTAGAAACTCACTTAGAAGTTAAGAAAATCACAAAAAAAAATAGAAAAATTAGCAAAAGGATGTGCTTCATTGAGTTAGCAAGGTAAAGTTAAAGTTCTTGTTATTTTTCTTAATTATTTTCTTAATCATCTACTAACTTTCTCTTTGTTTCCTCTTATCATTTTTTAATTTTTAGAGTGATTTGGGTATGTGGAAGTCCTAATAGGTTCCCAACCTTAAATCACTCCACTTAGAATAGTCAACTCTAATGGGGAGACTCTTAGGAAATATGTGCTTGTGTGATTTTTGTTGATCAACTTGTTATTCATAACCAAAAACATGTTTTCATAAAAAATTCAAGTAGAGTTGTGCATAAACATCTCCATAAAAGAAAATGTGATGCTGTAATTATGGTCAGTTTTAATTTCGCACTTCATTTCATTTTTCGTCTGTATTATGTGAATAGTTTATAGGATGTAATATTTTTCCTATGAAGTTAAAGATGTTTCCAGCAACTGGGCTTTGGAATTTCTAAAAAACAAAATTTGTACAGTTAATTAAAAAGCATACAACATTGTTGTGCAAAACTGATTTTGTCCAGTACCACATAAATTTGTTCCTTCAATAAAGTTTAAAATAAAATCATTTACATAAAACTTAAAACAGAAACTTTAAATTAGACATCAATAGCTTTCGAAAAACATAAAAATCATGTTCATATGAATTTTATAAAATTTTATCTCATTTTTACAAAAACGTTCATGCAAATCACTAAATTCCAGAATACTGATTTTTTCTTCAGTTAAGAAAACGAATAAAAAAGGGTCTTGAAAATTTCCAGTCTAGTCCTTCAAAGTGTCTAGAATGTTCATACCACAATTCACTTCAAAATAAGTTCAGCAAGTTGGATTTCAAAGAACAAATTGGATAAAGGTTCTATTTTAACCGGTTTTAACATAAAATTCACCATAATTCGAGTTGTCACTAAAAGCCTGTGAAATTTTGACTCAGCATAAAGAAATCATTGGCCTATCCATAGGTATATCACATGCTCAATTTTACGCTTTCTACAGAATGTTATGATTTTTATAAGTCAGTACATGGACAAAAGTGCAATCTGAAAAATGAAATAAAGTGATTAACCTAAGTTTCATAATTTTTTTTTCATACGAAAATGTTAATTAAAAGCCATGAAATTTTAAGTTTCTATTAAAATGGTTCATTTTTATTATGTAAATAAAAATCAATAAAAATTGTCATAAAAACATCAAAATCAAAGAAGTTAATTAACCTCTAACATTTACAAATTCACAAATAACCATGAATTCCAAAGCCCATTCAAGAGGATGAAGATCAAGGAGCATCATGGTGAAGATCAAGATTGAAGATTTATGTAGATCATAGAATTTGTACATTTTTGTTGTAATAATAGTTTCTTTTTAAATAGTTATTACATCACTCATTAATGAAAATATGGAGATATTTATGCATAATTTTCATAAATAATTCCACAACTCTTTTAAATAAAATGAGCAACCAATGTAACAAATATTGCATGTTGGGCTCAATATATCATAGTATATGAATTAAACGACCCTATCTCAATTAAGAGGGAAAATTGCAAATGTAACTAAGTTAAATTGTATGATGATCCATCTTACATTATAAAAATTGTTCTCCATCTTCAAATGGATCAATTATATAATTTGACATAATTCGAAAGGTAATTATGATCTCCTAATTGCTTTTAGGCCGTTTCACGTGTCTCACTTTAAATTGCCAAATTCCGATTAACCAAACACAAATCTCCAAATTTCATCTCAAATTGATCATTTTTCTCAAAATGACTTAATAATCTTCAATTAAGATTATTTCTCAAAAAGCCTTCAATTAGGAAGCAAACCTCTTTCCTCAGACCTCTTGAAAATTATAAATGTGATCACTAACTAAGGTGGTTATTTCAATCCTTGATTAATCGCTAATTAGGGCGATTAACTCAACTTTTCATTTAATCACTAATGAGGGTGATTGTCTCCAATCTTTGATTAACCACTAATTAGGGTGATTATCTTAAAACCATTTTTAATCACTAATCAAGGTGATTATCTTTCCTTTTATGTTTAATCACTAATTGAGGTGATTATCCTAATCTTCATTTTAATCGCTAATTAAGGTGATTAATTTAACCTTCTCATTTAATCACTAATTAGAGTGATTATCTTAAACTTTGGTTAATCACTAATTAAGGTGATTAATTTAACCCTTCTCATTTAATCACTAATTAAAGTGATTATCTTAAACCTTAATAATCGTTAATTAGGGCGATTATTTTTCTCATTTAATCACTAATTAGAGTGATTATCTTATACCTTAATAATCGTTAAGCAAGGCGATTATTTTTCCTATTTAATCACTAATTAGGGTGATTAGCTTAAACCTTGAATAATCACTAATTAGGGTGGTTATCTTAATCCTTCATATTTAATCACTAATTAAGGTGATTATCTTAATCTCATTTCAATCACTAATTGGAGTGAAAACCTCATTTTCCAATAGATTTGTTTAATTATAAAGGTGAGTTATTCATAATCTATCCCATTTTCTTCCCTAATGGAATTGGCCATTTAGGGTGAGACATAAGATCGAACTACGATGGTTTTGATCCATGAGTGGATTCCAATCCCGCAATGATTGGTACGTAGTGCAACTTCAGTGTTCAAACCTACCATGTACAAATGATATATTGGTCCTAAAAAACTAAAAATAGTTGATGTGTATATGTGCAAACCATGTGATTTTCTTTCTTTTTAACAGCCATGATTACCTTAAAATGGAAACTAACGCATTTAGTAAGAGCCCGTTCTGTAGAACGAAAGAGGAGACGAGTTCCAGATGTTCGCACCTCTTAACCTAAACCCCGAACCCTATCTCATGGTATGAAAGACCAATTTTTAAAAAAGCCTTATCCATATGAAGTCATCATCGTTTTAAATGATATTTCTTGAAATTGATTTTAAAATAATTTATTAAATAAATCTGTCTCTATTTAGATATTATTAGGTGGCGACTTCAAAGTTTTCTAAAACTCATAGTCCAATGAGAGACATTTGTGGGATTCAGACCGTTAATTTAGACAGTAAAAAATCGGGTACCACAAATTGTTAGGTTCTTTTTACATAATAATCATAACTATTAAACTAAAAACCAAAACTAATAACCAGAATACCATAAATATTTACCCAAAACTGTTTATTAACCTGAAAACTATAACCAAATTCATGAACTCTATATATAACTTAAAATTTTAAAACCATAAATCCATTACTATTAACCTAATTATCAGAACTATTTACCCAATATGATAACTATTAAACATATATGAACCCAAAATCTAAACGAATTACCTAAAAAAACTACATAATAAAAAAAGATAACTATTAACCTAATAAACATAACAATTTACCCAAATACCGTAACTAACTTGAATATATTATATATTACAAAATGTTTATATTTTACCAAGCTTGCTTGGTGGAGGTGGTGGGGAACTCACCTTGTGACTTCAAAGTCACCAGTTCGAAACCCGCTACCTACTTGTGCTTGGGAGTAGGGATTCCCTTATATCCCACCTACTCTCAAGCGTTGACCTGTGTAGTTGGGATGGACACTGACTCATGGAGAAGTGCTGGCCTAAGAGGCCATTCTTTTTACCAAGGGGTTCCCTGGTGGGGACCCAAAAAAAAATTACTAATGGATAATTCTACTCCATTAACCTAGTAATGGTTTACTCACTCTTCCTTAATCTTACATGAGAAGGAGGTTCTCTGCCATGAGTAGTCACATATCAACGTTTAGACAAATATCTGAGATACGTCATTTCACAAAGACCATTATGAAAATCTTTATGTGGTTGTTTCGAGTGAGAAACATTATCTTCTATTGCCATATATTCATCACCTCTATATTCTTCCATATTCAACGGCAAATTACTCTTATAGGTCATGTTTGGCAATTAGCAGATAATTGTTAGCTGTTATCTGATTGTATTAGTTGGTAGCTGTTAGCTGATTGTATTAGCTGATAGCTGATTGTATTAACTGATTTGACTAGCTGATTGTATTAGTTGTTTGTATAAAGGTGTTAGGTAAGTAGCTGATAGGTGATTGCTACATTATTGTGTAAAATGATTAATAAGGACATGTGCATAATCTATTGTTGTATCTTTTATAATTTATTAATGTAATTTTTAACAACTTAAGGACATAAAAGTAATTGGTCCACCTATTCCCAAACATCTAATATCAAAAAGCTCATTTTCCTAGCTTTTGCAAAAAGAGCTTTTTTAGCTCAATAAGCTAATTAAAACGTCTCTTTACCAAACACTGAAAATAGAGGATTGACTAGTCAAATCCTCTAATATGATTGCCCCAAACCTCTCTTTACCAAACAAATTATAATTGTCACTATATTTTTCTTAATATATTTTAATTCTTTTGAAAAATTCCTACATTGTTATTGCACTTTAAAATTGCGATACCTTTCACACATAGGGCACTCTCTCTGTCCATGAAACTGTTTAGAGCGTTTCATATAGAAACTAAAAATATGATTAATGTTTCATTAGGATCATACACCATAATGATCCAAGTTTGGGATTTAACTGAAAGGATGAAGCTAAGAAAGCTTGAGTTTGTATATTGATAATTCACACAATTTATACAACTTACTGTATACTTAGGAGCTAAAGCTACGTACGAGAAAATAGCTAGTTATTACAAAGGATAATTACAGAGATAATAAATCAAGAATATATCCTGACTAACAAACTTATCTAAGATATCCATTATAAAGATCAAACAGATTTTTTTCCTCCTAAAAAGCTCTGAAGGCGTACGATAAGGTGTGAATGCTATCGTGAGCCACTTGGCTAGACGGGGCAGAAAAAGAAGAATTCTGGCACGGCTGAGGCTTCGTCTGACAGTGGAACCTAGTTACAGGGAGTGCTGGTGGTGCTAAGGCTGTTGTGGGTGCGGAGTATATAGAAGGCAATGGAACAGTAACTCGACTGATAGAGGAGAGGGTTGTGAATCCTCCGGCGATTCAAACTCTGATTGTTGAACCTGTTATCAGTAATGAGGAATTTCATGAGGAATCCCGACAAAGATGGAAAGGTTTCACTCAAGGAAAGATGTCGGATAAAGGTATGGGTTTAAATTTTGTTGCTCCTTCACTTGTTAATGGTTGTTTAGTTGCAAAATTATTTAAAAAGGATGTTGATAAGATGACAGAGAATTGCGCTAATGCTCTTAACTATATGTTATTGGCCAAAATCACACTCTGAATGTTATATCTAATTATTGTAAGTCCTAATGGGCATCGTCTACTGATAGGCTGTCGTACACCTGTCGAAAATAATTCTTAGCAAAATACTCTAACAATGTAGTAGGGTAAGTAGGATCGAATCCACAGAGAGATGGTTGTTTTAATATAGCTTCTAAGATATGGGAAAACTAAACAAGATAAAAAGTATGTGAACTAATTCTAAACTAACAAAATACGAAAATCAAACTGAAAAGGTCTAGGGTAATGGTCACCATGTTCATATATATAATTTATCAAAATAACATCAATAGTTCAATTAATCAGATATCTAGAGCACAGGTTAATCCTTCGGTCGGATCTTAATACTCTCAAATCAACATATGCAGTACGGTCGCTAACATAATCAGATTTGCTAATTGTAGGTAAGCCTCTAAAGAGCACTATCTCTCGATCTATGACTCGATATTAGCAATATTAAATCAGACAACTGATCAAATTGCAAGATTAACAAAATAGTCCTAATCAATTAGAAACATCCATGACTAATTAAACCATCAATTACATCAATCAAGATTCATAGAATATAAACATAGATTCCCAAACCCTAAAAAATAAGACTTCTTAATCATGAAACAAAAAAAAATCTAAATCCACAAAGGAAAACATAATCAAGAAGAAATCAGTGCAAGAAACTAATTGATCTCATGAATTAATTAAGAACATGAAAAACTAGGGTTTAGTACTACAACTAAAGATAAAGAAAAAAAAACTAAAACTAGAACTAATGAATAAAAAATAACGTGAGAAATAGAGTGTGAAAAGAGAGAGGAGTAATTCCTAATCAAATTAATACTAGGTAACCTAATATAACTAGAAAAGCAAGTTACAAGATAAGGAAAGTCGAAATATTCATTAAATAGGCGGATTTAGCTATCCGCGCGTATGGTAGCAAATTCTAGCAGAAAGAGTCTGAACTTCCGAAAGGTATAACTCCTTGACTAGAAGTATCCTCGAGGCGTGCCACCTATCGTTGGAAAGAACTTCAAGTCTAGTTTTCAAATCTGATGGAATTATTCAATTCTCAGAAGAACATCAAACGTTATGATCAAAAGAGTATACGTGACTCCTTTTCACATTTCTTCCAATGATTTTCCGCTTTATTTTCGCTCAAACTCGTACTATTGACACTCCATTATGATCCTTGTCATTGTGGCTTCATTCCAAATGCTCCTAATCCTCAAACTTAGCTAATTATACTCCAAATACGTTCTCAATACCTGACTTTCATCAAAAATAAGAAAACATACCGAATAGGAGTAGAATAACATAATTTAAGAATAAAATGCAATATGAACCTAAAAATGAATCTAAATGTTCTAAAATGAAACCTAAATGCACCTAAAAACTATATATAAATATGACATATCATCTGCTAAACCAAAAATCTTTAAGCATGATGAAGGCTATTTTGTGGTTGAAATGGAGTCGAGGGAAGATAGAGATTCGGTGCTGTATTATGGACCTCATCTATTTTTTGGGAAAGCAATGATTGTCAAACAATGGACTACAAACTTTGATTTTCATAATGAAATTTTGAAAGTTGTGCCAATTTGGTTAAAACATCTAAATCTGCCATTGAATTGTTGGAGTTCAGAGTCTTTGAGTAGAATTGGAAGTTTGTTGGGGGTTCCTATTTATGCTGATGAGTGCACATCTAAGCAGTTCAGGGTTTCTTTTGCTAGATTATTAATTTAAATGGATGTTACTACATCAGTTCCAGAGGAGGTGAACATTGAGGATCCTAATGGAGGAGTTTTCAAGCAAAAGGCGGTATATGATTGGTTGCCTCCATTTTGTGTAAAATGCCAAAAAAATAGGACATTGTTGTGAAGAAAAATTCCCTAAAAAAACAACGAAGCCAAAAGTGACTCACAAATGGGTTGCAAAAGGACCTCCTATAATTACTAATCAAGCTGGTTCTTCTGATGACCTTGGTACTATCTTAGAGGATGTTATTGGGGAGGAAAGGGTTGCTAGTGACACTTTGGTGAATCCTGAACCTCTACCTCTTTTCATGTAACTCCTATGGTTACGCCAAAAGCTTCTACTCAAAGACAAGATTCAGGGGCCGAAGAAGGCTGGAAAGTGGTTACAAGGAAGTCAAAGGACAAAGGGAAGCAAGTGGCTTTTCAATATACCAGGAAATCTGTCAATTATGAGTTACAATATGGAAATTTAATCTCGGTCTTTCCAAGAACATATTAATGGAAGAAGCCGCTTGACTCTCAAGTGCTCATAACAGTATGCATAACTACTGGGCGCACATTTTTCCTTTGTCAAAAAAGTTGATAAAAGTTGTAGAGAGTGTTTGTAGGCGTTTTTTATGGACTGGATCTTCTGAAGAAGGAAAATAAGCTTAAGTTGCATGGGCTACTTTGCAAATGCCTAAGAGTGGTGGTGGTTGGAATCTGATTAATATGTAAAACTGGAATAAGGCAGCTATGATGAAGCTCTTATGGGCTATTGAGTTTAAAAGAGACAAGTTGTGGGTAAAGTGGGTTCATGCCTACTATATTAAAAGGCTAGGGAGATTGTAGCAGCTCTTAGTTACTATATTAGTCCTAACAGCTCTTGGTTACTTCGAAAGATCATTAAGACTAGGGAGATTGTGGCAGCTCTAAGGGATTGGCAGGCTATTTGTACTGATCTGCAACAACCCTACTTCTCCTAGAAGCGAATTTATTTTGTGGCTTGCTCTTCACAACAGACTAGCAACTGTGGATAACTTGAGTACTTGGGATATTAATGTGATACTATATGCTGCTTATGTTCTAATGATCCTGAGTATGTGCAGCATTTGTTCTTCTTTTATAGTTATGTTGCTGCAATATGGAATGATATTGGCAGTAAAATGAATTTTCAGGGAAATAGAGGCAGTTTTCAAAAGGAATAATTGTCAATAATAAGTTAACCTTTGTCCCATCCACTAAAAATAAGTCATCTTTTGATTATTTCCTAAATTGTCTACCTTTAGTACTTATCAATTTTAAACAAGTTAAATTACAAATAATCTGACTTTTTCTTTCTTTTTTGTAATTTTTAATTTCCTTTTGTTTTCTCTCTCATCCCTTTGAAGAGTTACACATATCATATTTAAGCGGTTAAATAAGTTAACAACATGCAAGGACTTGTTAAAAACATATTGGTATTAAAGGTTGACTTATTCAAGGATAATCAAAAGGTTGACTTGTTATTAGCGGATGGCCTAAAGGTTGAATTATTCTTAACAATTTTTCCTTTTCAAAATGAGGTGGAATTTGCAGCTAAAATGGCTAGGCAGGCTAAAGGCAAATTGTATGTCATTCTATTTTCAGAGGCTCTGTATGCTATATGGAAGCAAAGGAACTACATAATTTTCAGCAAAGTTAGGCAGGATCCTAACTATGTTGTTAAAGAAATTTTGTTTCTAGTTGTAGCAAGGTGTAATGAGGAGGATAGGAAGAAATTGTTATTCAATAGTTTGTAATTTTGTTCTTGTTTTGTTTGTTTTCTAGAGCTTGATTGTACTCGGGTGATTAGCTTTTTGTAACCACATTACTTTTGGTAATATATGAAATTTTAATTGCCAAAAAAAGGAAATCTATTATATAGCTCATCTAAGATAATGTTGACTTACCACTTATCTCTAGTATTCCCCCGCAAGACGGGCGGTTAATTTATAAGGCCGATCTTGGACAGTAGCACATCCAGCCGTGGCTGAGACAACGATTTGGTTAAAAAATCAGCAAACTGATCACCTGTAGGTAAATGTGTGACTCGTAATGTTCCATTTTGAACATGTTCACGAATGAAATTGTTATTTCACTAGGAACAATACAAGAGGGGGTGAATTGTATGTGTAGAAATCAACGTAACTTTTTGCGGAATTTTAAACTTAAACAATGAAACAAGCTAAAGGACACACAAGGGATTTTTACGAGGAAAAACTTCTTGGGCCCAACAAGAAGAAACAACCTCGATGACTAGGGATTTTAAACTCATCACTTTCACTAATTAGGCCAAACAACTTTGTTACAACCTAATTCTACTCACGGGCCACATCTTGAGTTCCTAAACTCAAGTTCCTGAACAAATGTTCCCTTAACAGCTGTTGTAGACACATAATCGTGTCTCCCCATTTAGTACCCTATGAAGACTACTACCCTGCTCTAATTGGTTCGGATCGATGAAAGAATAAAGAACGAATCTAAAATAAAACCTTTTAAGCCCAAAACCATTTTCTAACTCTTTTAAAAAAAGCCCATCTTCGAAAACCTTTTAAAAGTAGTTTTTATGAAAGCCCAATTTTTAAAGGAAAATTTGATAAAAACAGTCCCAACTATTGGACATCTTCCTTAATCAGTCCCAACTTTTGATTATTTTTAGTTAGGTTTAACTTTTAAGTCAATTTGACAAAAACGGTCCCCTTGACCCGGAGACCTGCTGTAGCAGGTAAAGAAAAAGTCACATGAAACTCACGTGACTTTTAATGAAATATTTTCTTTTTCCCTTTTTTCTGTTTTCACTTTTCTTGTTTTCTTTTCCTAGTTTCCCCTACTCCTGTGTCTCTTCCACTTCTCTCCATTCTTCTTTGCTTCTTCTACTTCATCATAGCATTTAGCAGCATCAACATCAACCATTAGCATTTGTAAATTACTCTTGCATTCTTCTTCTTATACTCCCTCATAACAGCAACATCAATATGGTTGGTGTTTCGTGGTGGAGATGGGTTTTCGGGTGGGGTGGGGATGGGAATGGATTTTCGAGTGGGAGAGAAGATGATGATGACGAATTGAAGGTTGCGAGGGAAGATGGACAAGGAGGAGCAGTCAGCGAGTGGGTTTTCGGTGGTGGGCGTGGATTTTCGGGTGGGATGAAGATGATGATGAAGACTTGAAGGTTGCGAGGGAAGAGGGATAAGAAGAGCGATCGGGCGAGTGGGTTTTCGGGAGCTAGAAACGGGTGTTTGGCGGTGGATTTTCATGAATTGATGGTCGGTGTTTGTGGCGGGGATGGTTGTTTGGGCCTAAGGATAGGTGGCGGTGGGGGTGGGGATGGATTTTCGTGGGTGGGCATAGGCCTTTCGGCGTGGGGATGGGTTTTAGGAGCAGTCGGCCATGGATTTTCTTGAGAGGGTGGTTGGTGTTTGTGGTGGGGATGGATCTTTGGGGTTGGGGACAACAGGACCGGTGGGGGGTGTAGTGTGGGTGGGTTAACTGGGTTGGGGATAGGATCATAGGAGGGGTGGGATTTGGAAAAGCCAGAAAATCAAAAAAATAAAAGGAAAACAAAAATAAAAGTGGTAAAAGTCACTTATAAGGGTTTTAACCTGATACTCTAGGTTATCAGGTCACCAGGACCGTTTTTGGCAAAGTCATGTAATACTTGGGTCCAACTGAAAATAATCAAAAGTTGGGACTGATTAAGGAAGATGTCCAATAGTTGGGACTGTTTTTATCAATTTTTCCATTTTTAAAACCCCTTTTCTAGCCCAATTTAATTAATAGAATTAATTAATTATATTAATTAGTTTTGTTAATAAAAATATCTTTTTATAAAAAATCATCTTTTTTTCAAAGTATTTTCAAATATTTTTATCTAACTACTTTATAAAAGTCTTTTAAGAAACCCAATTGTTTTCGAAAACCTATCGCTTCTCAACTATCTAAACCTATATATATCATCCCTACTCTCTTCATATTTTCTCACGGCATAAAACAAATTACACGGATCACTCATCTCACAATCGCTCCCTAAAAAAGTCCTTCGACTAACAAAAACACTCGGCACACAAAACTCGATACAAATCTCCTACACCATCTCTCACAAATCATCAACGCCTAATACTCTACTGCTCACCCTACAGAGAACCTCATAACACATATCTTCACTAATCATTAGCCACGTTATCCATCATCTAACACTCATCATCATCACCTACCAACTTAATCTCGTCACATCATCATCTAAGAATCACAAATCTGCAGCTACCCTAAATCATTAGTATTGATCATCAATCCTCATCACACGCCCAACATAAAACGCAATACATAATTTTTTTTAACGACTCGTACAATAGTTTGATCCAAGATCCGCACAAATCAACGACCCCAGACGGTGGTATAATTTCTGTGGGTCAACTAAATTAACTATCTTTATTTCTTTCTTTATTTATTTTTATTATTTTATTGAAGTTACTAATATTCTATTCGTGATGTAGATTGTTAACAAATTCATGCGACTGTAAGTATTGTATATTATACTAACTCCCTGCAATATTTTCTTTTCTTATTTTTTATTTATTTTCATACATTATTATATGTCTGCCTGATCATTCTATGCATATTATTTGAGTGTCCTGTTTTAATGCTTTTATCACCCATAAGTTATTTTTGCTAATCAAAGACCTAAAGAACTGATGGCATAAAATCTGTAACGAATCGATATTTAGTAGAGGCCAACTCTGGGCAAATGTGGTTCATTATGACTATATTCGTACCCTCACCCCCGAACTCAATATTTGGTTCATTTAGACCATCTATGGAGTCAAAATGGAAAAATCTACATTGGATAATTTGTCCCTACGGTTTTCCCATATCCAATTAGGTTTATGATTCTTCCTAAAAAGAATTGTTGGCGACTTCTTTCAAAACAATTTTCATTAAAACCTTTACAGTGGGGTAGTCAAATTTAATATGCGCTCACACCGTGTAGGCGAAATAAAAATACGCCTACAATTTGGCGACTTCACCATGGAGAATTTTAAAAAATAATAATTTTTTAAATGAGTGGGTGAAACTTGAAAAATACGATTCATTCTTATTTTTATGCCTTAGAATAATATACAGTTTTGCATATGCATGGCTACTGTTCAGCCACCACAAGGACAATCTATCTTGCCTTATTAGCACATGTTCTATGTGTGAGGTCACCCCCGAGGGGTTTGCGCTTTGTCCTTCCAAAAAGCTTCCTGAGCGATAGTGTTGGATCTTAGTCATAAACAAACCTACCCAACCATGGCATTGTTCTCTTGTTCCTGACTTGAGACTGGAGTGCATCTTACACGTGGCCACCCCTTTAAGCAGGGGTACGAAGCGTGGGATCAATCTCTTAGTCATGGACCCTTTCAGCCTTAACCTAAACCTGACCAATAGTTTCAAACATAGAACTGGACTTTAGGTTGGAACTTTTGCATCCATGTTATATGACATTTGCCTGTGATTGCAATTTTGCCTGCTATTATTTTGTCAAATTGTCATTATTATGCGTCGTTCCTAAAATCGCGTTTAACAAAAAACAAAAAATTCTTCAATCGGCCAATACGTCGCCTAAATCCCCGAAAAACGTATCGGGGAGTAGTGCGCCAAGTGCATTAAGTTGCGCTTGACGCACCACTCCCGCGCCAGACGCACGGCTGTGCACCGTGCGCAGCAATGCTGCGCGGCACACAGTTTGTGCATCGCACGCTTTTCGTCAATTTACTCGTCGTAATGGTCGATCCTATATTCAGTCCTATGTTTGTCTGTCTTATTCGCGTAGTACATGGTCATTCTAGGGGTCTCACCTAATCAAACATTCAAAAATCAGTCTTTTCATGTAAAGTTAAGTCTGTCCTAAAAAGTGCATCTAAAAATGGTCATTGTAGAGTTAGAATTGTCATGCATGTCTACCTCTTCCCATTTCATCCCTGCTATCCCTGTCATTCTTACCTTACCATATTCAACAGTTTCAAAAATTACATTTTTTTCAAAATCAATCCTACACCCACTTCTATTCTATCTTTTTCAAAAAAACATTTACTAATCATCATCATACACGACATTTGTAAAAACATTTTTCAAAATTAATCCATCATATTATCCTAACAAAAGATAAAACAAAGGGGTTTCTTTCAAAAACGAATTTCAAAAATTTTAAGCCCTTTCTAAACACCTTCATTCAATCCAATCCAATTATCCAAATCCAATCCATCTTGCATTCATTCTAGGCCCATATGCATTAGAGTCCATTTTGCATTCATATAGGGTCCATCTAATTCCAGTCCATGCATTCATATTAGGCCCGTTAGCATTAGAGTCCATCTTAGGCCCATATAAGTCTAGCTCATGTCAAAACCTAGGCCCATTTGCATCTTTATGTGAACCCTAGTCTATGTCGATCCCAGTCCAAGTTTAATCCAACTCTATTCCAAACCAATGTCAAGCCCATGTGCATTTTCAAGTCTAACTTCAAACAAATATAGGACTAAGCCCAGAATTAGGTCCACATAAGGCCTAACTCATTTCCAAAGTCAATCCAGTCCAATTCCAAACCCATATAGGACGAAGTCCAAACCATTAAGTCTAGCGAAGCTAGCATCCCTGTAAGACCATAACGACACGCCTTGACTTAGCTAAGCTAGTCATCCCTGTAAGACCCTAACGACACCCCTTGACTTAGTTAAGCTAGTCATCCCTGTAAGACCCTAACGGCACCCCTTGACTTAGCTAAGCTAGTCATTCCTGTAAGACCCTAACAACACCCCTTGACTTAGCTAAGCTAGTCATCCCTGTCAGACCATAACGGCACCCCTTTGATTTAGCTAAGCTAGTCATCCCTGTAAGACCATAACGGCACCCCTTTGATTTAGCTAAGCTAGTCATCCCTTTAACACCCTAACGGCACGCATTGACCTAGTGAAGCTAGTCACCTCTAAGACCATAAAGGCACCCTTCGAGTTTAGTGAAGCTACTCCTATATTACATGTATAGCAACCCCAAATCATCAAGTCTGGCGAAGCTAATTCCTTCCTAAGCCTAGTGAAGCTAGCATAAACAACCCTTTTGAGTCCAGTCCAGTCCATGTCTGCATTTGCATATAGCTAGGCTCATGTCACCATCGTAACCATAATCATACCCATCTCTAATCATTTCCCATCTTCCTTTCCGTTTCCATTCTCCAATTTCCCATTTCCATTTCTCATTTCCATTTCTCATTTCGAAAATAATATTCCTTAAAACTAACAAGCGAGGTCCACTAGATTCTGTTCATGACCGGTCGAAAGATTACAACATAGGAACGCTTAATGGAGGAACAAAAATGTGAGCCTACTATAAAGCTCATCAATAGCACTATCACCACCCCGACTTCATTTAGAGTCATGAAGATTACTTTTGACCGCCTTCACAATAGAGGCGCGATCACTTCCATAGGGTCTACCGCCTTCACATTTGAGGCGCGATCACTTCCATAGGGTCTACTCTGAACCCTGCACTTGAAAGAAAATTCAAAATGTGCAACCTATATTTGTATTGCAAATTCCAACATAAAAACAAACATCTTACACCTAGTGTTGGATCCCTCAAATGCACTGCGAAACATGGTCGATGACAACAGACTACTAATACTTGCTACAACGAGAATCAACATCACCAACAACCCCTGAGGCAGTGCATTAACAATTCAAAGGCTTAGTCTTTTATTTATGGTTTCCTAGGTTGAGTCAGAGAGTCCTTACCCTAAGCCATTTCTGTCCTTTCCCATCGACTCTATGTCACTATAGGACTTCATCTATTATAGCCTTTCTATTTCCATTTTCATTTCATTTCATTTTTATTTTTATTTTTCATTGGCCTTTCTCCATCATTTATGCTTCAAGTTAGATGATGAAACTTAAATCACCTAATGACCTTGACTAATAAAAAAAAATCTGAAAAAAATGAAAGAAAAAATAAAAAAATGGACATATTTTTGGATCAGGAGTTATTTTTCCTCTCCCTCCATCATCCATAAACCGTCATTAGCCAAATAACCTTCCAAAATCAAAGCTGCAAAAATATCCTTCAAACCTTCCAATACCCTAAACCAATAGCTTGTGTGCAAACCTTACTACATAAAAAAATATCAATGCCAGGCAAAAACAAAAAACAAAAAAGTGAAAAAAAATCAAAGTGCGAAAGAAAAATAAGCAAAAGAAAATGCACATGACAAAAAAGAAAAAAATGCAAAAAAAAAAAAAGCCAAAGGCAAAGAAATAAAAAGTCAAGCTAGGGGGCTTGCACACAAGTTCTACCCCTCATTCAAATCCCTTCGATTAATCAAACCTTTAAAACCCATATCGATGATCCTTACCTTATTTCAACCAATTCAACCTTCATCAAGCCTAAAGCCTTTAACCTTTCAACCTTTCATCAACCAAAACTCCTTTTTCAAGGTATGTCCAAGCCCGCTAGGTTGAAAACCCGAAAGGGCGGCCTTGGCAAAAGTTAGGGCACAAAATTAAAAAAAATAAATCAGATCTGGAACTACGAATGGTCTGATTCCGTAAGGATACGTAGGAATCCTCATCTCGAGGTCCGACCACTTCAATAAAATAAATTTTAGTCAAGGTCTCATGATTTGACTTTCTAGAGTTCAGGAGCATAATCTCTTTCTAGATTCCGACATAGACTCGAGTCTGAACCTAGCCTCGTTAAAGCCTTTTCCCACCTACATTCGTTTAAGTCACAAATTAAACCCTTTTTATTTTTCAATCCAAACTCTCCTTTTCCCTGAAGGACTCTCCGACAATTCCATGGTTTCTGGCGATATTTGACTTTGCCTAATCAACTTCCCAATGAAGAATCCCCAGTGACAACTTTCAACGTTCAAGATAGATCAACTACATTTCAATATCAGATCAAGTACATTTCAATCAAGGCTCAAGCCTAATTCAGGCAAGCTCATCCAAAGTGGGGTATTCTTATATGTGGTGGTTCCTCCAATTCAAATCAAACTCCTGAAGAGTTATAATCCGCGGACCTCGTTTACGGACCCCGGTTATTTACTAAAAACGATTTTTGAAAATCATTCAATCTATTTCTAATCATTCTATCTCTCATATCCAGATCTCCTAGCCTTGCAAAATCCTGACCTTGCATTGCATTACATACATTCTAGTCTTGCATAATCTTAATTCTTGCATTGCGTCTCATGCATCCTTAGAGAGTCTAAGTTTGCATTTTTGCATCATTATGTGCCTTATCTGAGTTGTTTGCACCTATCTGTTAACATTTTCTTCAGCAGGTAATCAGATTGCTTGTAGTTATTGTCCTGCATACTAACTTTGTTTTGCAGAGACCGGCGTATATAGATCAGTTCTAAACTGCAGAGCGTTTATAATCGTTCTCCGTCCCGACACCGTATACTTTGACTTTCGGTTTCCCGAACCTCAGCCAAAGTGGGGGCTTCTGTAGACACATAATCGTGTCTCCCCATTTAGTACCCTATGATGACTAATACCCTGCTCTAATTGGTCCGGATCGATGAAAGAATAAAGAACGAGTCTAAAATAAAACCTTTTAAGCCCAAAACCATTTTCTAACTCTTTTTAAAAAAGCCCATCTTCGAAAACCTTTTAAAAGTAGTTTTTATGAAAGCTCAATTTTTAAAACCCCTTTTCTTGCCCAATTTAATTAATAGAATTAATTAATTAGTTTTGTTAATAAAAATATATTTTTATAAAAAATCATTTTTTCAAAGTGTTTTCAAATATTTTTATCTAACTACTTTATAAAAATCTTTTAAGAAACCCAATTGTTTTCGAAAACCTATGGCTTCTCAACTATCTAAACTTATATATATATCATCCCTACTCTCTTCATATTTTCTCATGGCATAAAACAAATTACACGGCTCACTCATCTCACAATCGCTCCGTAAAAAAATCCTTCGACTAACAAAAACACTCAGCACACAAAACTCGATACAAATCTCCTACACCATCTCTCACAAATCATCAACGCCTAATACTCTACTGCTCACCTTACAGAGAACCTCATAACACATATCTTCACTAATCATTAGCCACGTTATTCATCATCTAACACTCATCATCATCACCTACCAACTTAATCTCGCCACATCATCATCTAAGAATCACAAATCTGCAGCTACCCTAAATCATTAGTACTGATCATCAATCCTCATCACACGCCCAACATAAAACGCAAGACATAATTTTTTTTAACGACTCGTACAATAGTTTGATCCAAGATCCGTACAAATCAACGACCCCGGACGGTGGTATAATTTTTGAGGGTCAACTAAATTAACTATCTTTATTTCTTTCTTTATTTATTTTTATTATTTTATTGAAGTTACTAATATTCTATTCGTGATGTAGAATGTTAACAAATTCATGCGACTGTAAGTATTGTATATTATACTAACTCCCTGCAATATTTTCTTTTCTTATTTTTTATTTATTTTCATACATTATTATATGTCTACCTGATCATTCTATGCATATTTTATGATTGTCCCGTTTAATGCTTTTATCATCCACATGTTATTTTTGCTAATCAAAGACCTAAAGAACTGTTTTAATATTAATCAGATTAATTTGGACAACTTGCTGGGTTCCCTGTAATATTGATTGCCTAATAACTTGTCACTAAAAATATAGTCTTTTATGTGTTTCCTGAACCAACCTAGACTAATATTTTTAGGGTGCATAAAAATATTATTTGGTTATTCTTTGGCATAAAATCTGTAACGAATCGATATTTAGTAGAGGCCAACTCTGGGCGAATGTGGTTCATTATGACTATATTCGTACCCTCACCCCCGAACTCAATCTTTGGTTCATTTAGACCATCTATGGAGTCAGGACGGGGAAATCTACATTGGATAATTTGTCCATACGGTTTACCCATATCCAATTAGGTTTATGATTCTTCCTAAAAATAATTGTTGGCGACTTCTTTCAAAACAATTTTCAATAAAACCTTTACAGTGGGGTAGTCAAATTTAATACGCGCTCACACTGCGTAGGCGAAATAAAAACACGCCTGTAACTGTTCCTCTCAACTTCACTTGAAGTTTTCTCACTTTAACTCGCTTCACTCAAAGCTTATTCTCTTATAGAACTTTACTCAAAGTCCCCTTACCCAAAAGCCAAAATACAATTGATCAAATAAACTTAGTGGAATTAGAGTAAGAAGAGCAAAGAACAAATGGCTTTTATGAGAGAATGGAGTTACTGACACTTTACTTAGTTAAACTCACTAATTCACTTGGTCAGACACAAATTGGAACTTCTTAGACACTAGTATTTATAGTGGTAATAACTTAGAACGTGGGATTAAAACATGTGTTAGTGGTAAAACCATTATCCCATGATGTTCCTTACTTGGAGGAACACGTTCCTCTTTAAACCCATGATCTCCATGATCACTGTTAAACATGGGAGATAAACATGTTACTGCTCCCTTAATTTTAGCTACCACTTAAAGCATTAATTCGAAAATCAGGTTTAATTAAAAACATTTTAATTAATAAAACCAAAATAAAATCCTTTTACCAAAAATATTATCTTTAAAATATTTTCCATAAAAACCGAAAAGGATATTTATTATCTTTATAAAAATAAAATCTTTTCCTTAAAATCAGATTTTACCTTAAATAAAACGGTTACCTAGAATCTAGGCATAAATTACTCAACAGACATAATTAAACCGTTAAACTGCTTCATCCTAGGTCTAGTTCCTTTTAATAGTTAGTTCCTTTAACTTATTATGTTAGCGCAGTTCGTCTGTTCCTTACAAAGGAACAAACGCTCATTCTCATTCTAAATTGCCACAGTTCCTTACCATTCTTACTCGTTCCTTTACATTGGAACTAGAAACAAAAAGCCTCTCTTTAGTCTTCTTGCTCCAATGCTGCTCCAGTACCAAATCTTTTAACATCTTCACTTAGTCTTCAAAATCCAAACTTGATTTCTTCTTTGACTTAGTAACCTCTTTGTTCTTTTGATTGATAGCTTGAAATTCATTCACTTAAACAAATTGTTAGTCCAATACTTAGTTTGCATCTTTGTTCCTTTGTCATCATCAAAACTAGGGTTCAACAATTTCCCCCTTTTTGATGATGATAACAAAGTTACAAACTAAGAAAAACAACAAATAACATAAGAGAATGAAAAAGATAAAATAATAATTTAAATAACTTTATATAACTTAATTAAGGCAGATTAAGGATTTTAAATTTTTCCAGTTTTTCATTTTTTACAATATTTAGTCAACTTAGTTTGTTCCTGTTATCTTTTTCCCCATTGTCATCGTCAAAAAGATCAAACTCTTGGTGATTTTGGGAAGACTGATTTTACAAGACCTTTGGACCATTAACAAGCACCAAAAAAATGGTCAAGTTTGGAATTTCAAAGGTTAGACTTGCTCAAATAGTAATCACATAATACTAGCCATTCCTAGTAAGAAATTATGCAATCAAATCACAAATGAAGACAAATATAGCAAAATTCATTATATTCATAGCACTTGTTCCATTAAAGTACAAAAGAGAAAAAGGAGAAAAGAAAATAAAAGAAACAAAAGCTAAGGGTTCCTGTTCCTTTAAGAGAAACAAGAACTAGATATTATGAAGGGAAGGGGAGTTGTGTTCCTCTACGAATTCTTCCTTAACCACTTCTTCCAACTTCTTCATCACATCTCCATGATGCCCATCAAGTTGTTGCTTCAAACTGTTAATGGCTTGGGCCATCATCTCCATGTTCTTTTGTTGTTCAATCACGGTATCACTAAGGACTTTCATTAAACTCATCATTTTATCAGTTTTAGCATCTAAAGTCCAGTGAAGGTGATTGTAAAACTTAATCATATGATGAGCAGGGAGACACACTTCATTAACCCAACCAAAATCATCCGAATGAACTTGTTCCTTTCCCTTAGAATAAGAGGCAGGGGATGGTTTAGGTGGAGGAACTGGGGTGTTTTCTTATGATGGACCTGTTGTTCCTTTGAGAGAAACAGAAGGTGAGGTGGTGGTGTAAACGGCAGAAAGAAAAGGTGATTGTGGTGGAAGGTCAGTAGATGTAGAGGAGAAAGGGTTTGGTTCTTTCATCTCAACCTTCAACTGTTCAAAACTGGAAGGAACAGAAAAGGATGAGGGAGAGATGGAAGGAATTTCGGTTAGGGTAACTGGTATTTTTGGTGAGGATGGAGGAGTTGGTTCCTTAGGTGAATTGTGATCCTGTTCCTCTACATCAGATAGGACTAATGGAGAGTCCTTATTTGAAGGAACATGGGCAGTTTTAGCAGTTTTCAACCTAGTGCTTGATGTGTCATATTTTTATAAAGATTTTAGGTGTATTTAAGTTGCATTTTAGGAGCATTTAGATGCATTATAGTTCATAATTGCGTACTATTACTTAATCTGCGAAATATTACTCTTCTTGTGCGTTTTTGGTATTATTTGATGAATTTCAGGTATTGAGAACATAAATGGAGTATTATTGGACAAACTTGAGTACTTAGGAGCAATTGGGAGCAAGCTACATTGATAAGGATCATTTTAGATGTATTTGAGTGCAAATTGGAGCTTAATTGGAGTTGGAATTCATTGAAGAATTATGGAAATCGAGTCATGTTCACTCTTCTGTCCATAACTTTTGACTCGATGCTGATATTGGGTTGAATCTAGCGGCATTGGAAATTAGGCTTGAAGATCTTTCCAACGATAGGTTGGACGATCCAAGGAGAGTTGTATTTTGAGAGATATGGGCTTCGCAAGTTAGCCCAGTCTGCCAGGAACTTCTTACGCGCACGCGGTTTTGATAATTTCGGCCATTTAATGATTTATTTGGTTTTCTTATCTTGTAAAATTGGTTTCCTACTAGTATTAGGAGTTATAACTATATATGAGAGGTTTTCTAATTAGATGAGGACATCTATTACTCACTTTTCAATATCACGTTATTTTGTTTCTCTAGTTTTCTCTCTAGTTTTGTGCCCTAGTTTGTTTCTATTTGCTACTTTGGAGATTCAAGATTCAAGCTTGCATATTCATCTTCAATATCAATCAAGTTTTATTTTCTCCTCTTCTCTTTATTATTATTTTAATTATGTTTTTCATTATGTGTATTGCTTTTATTGCCATGATTAGTGAGTAGTCTTTTTATCTAGGATTAAGTTGAGTCCTAGTATAGATTGATCATGTATATTATTCTCCAATTCCCATGTTATTGAATTATATGTTTAGGGTTTGATAAGATTGTTGTTATTGTCAATTGTGCATCTTGATTTAGTCCTAGTTTTATATTATCAACGAAAGTTGGAGTTGAGATTAGGAATATTTATTCGATGTTAAATTGTTATTTCATTAATTGAGTTCATCAACGAGAGTTGGGTCTTAATTTAGATAATCTTGTTATTGATTTGAATTCTCCCATGAAAATAGGTGAGAACTAGAATTGGGAATTATTTGGCGCCGTTACCGGGGAGGTAACGGATTAGAATTAGTCTGATTATAGATTTAATAGACTACATTGTGTATATTTTTATTTTCTTTTGTAAATAACTCTTTTTTTTTTACTTTTGTAAATTTCTTCCTTTTCACTGTTCATGGAGTCATTTTATCACTATAATAGGGACAATTCTATTGATAGGGCCAATGGTTATAATTCTTTGGATTCTCATGTTTCTATTTTGATACATCTTGTCAATATACTTCTAATTTTTGCATGAGTTCTAATCAATTACCTGATATGTGTTGTGATCCCCATATACATGCTAGTAATTCTAGAGCAATTTTCTATTTTCCTCAATATGAGAATGAATTGTTTTGGAAATACTATCGTAGACTTGGAGACTTTATTGGTCCTAATCACGGATATGAACAATGGGATATGTGTCAAGTGGTTTATGAGGGTTTAAATGAAGAAAGTAGAGCGGTGTTTGAGTCTATGTCTAATGGACAATTTCTATCCCAATCACCTGGTTATTGTTGGGATCTAA
Source organism: Beta corolliflora (assembly GCA_947648045.1). Classification (NCBI taxonomy): domain Eukaryota; kingdom Viridiplantae; phylum Streptophyta; class Magnoliopsida; order Caryophyllales; family Amaranthaceae; genus Beta; species Beta corolliflora. The sequence continues at coordinate 195,320 of CANSZD010001333.1, forward strand.
TCGAGTGGTTGGCTAAGAATAATTATGAGTGGGATATGTCATTATCTGCTAGACCAGTCCAGGAAAATTCCTCCACTCTTTCACCTCAAAGCTACATTACAACACCTCCATATAGTTCTAATTGTCACTCTACTTTTCATGATATTTCTTTATGTGATGTGACATTAGTAAATGAGTTTTACCCCTCTCCCCAATATGATTGTCAATCTCCTCGGAGTTATAGTTTCCACCCATATATTTATGATGATGATGATGAGGGTTGGAAAGAACTTGAAAATTATGGGGATGATTATCAAATTACTGGGAAGATTGATGTGAAGGACGTTTTGAGTGAGGAACAACCCTTGGTTGAAAATCCTTCATTGGAGAAGTCTATAGATGAGAGTGAAGTTATTCATGAGTCTTTGTCCGTTCCACCAACTGTTTTTGAGTCTCATGTTCCTTTCTCTCGAAAACTTGACCTTATTCCTTCTTCCCCTATATTATTTCCTCCATCGTTCCCTATTTCTCCCAATTTGGAAGACTCTTGTGATCATGTTACTGATGTACAGTTAGTGGTTATCTCTCCTTTTGAGTCTTGTAAAACGACTAACGTTTTTTCTTTAACTTACTCTTGTAAAAATCACTTCTCCTTTGATTTTTCTTTTTCAAGGTTTAATAGATTTTTAGGACTAGTGTTTTTCCTCTTTCCTTTTCATTCTTATATAACATGCTTTGAGATGTTTGCAGGGACATATGATAAGCTTCTTAGAGCGTTGAAGTGTTCTGCATTAGTCTACTGATTTTACATGGTCGTGCGGGACCTTTATAAATTTGCACTTTTCGGGAGGCAACCCGAGTTTACCCTTTTTCTTCCATTTTCTTTGTTTTTTCCTTTTTGTGTGATTATAATTACATTGATGTGTTTGTGTTTTGTTTTTGGTGTGTTTGTAGGTTCGTAGAAAAGAGGCTGGAAGAAGATCTTCAAAAAGACGAGTCGCGGTACAATAGCCCAGCTCGCGGACAGATGCCGAGAGCATACCGCGACTCGCGGCAAATACCGCGACTCGCGGTACATACCGCGACCCACGCTTTTGGAGATTCAAAGTTTTAAATCAAAATAACTGCTTCAACGCAGTATCCATGGCTTCATCGTGGTCTTCACTCCCGTGCACCAACAACAGCTTCACTCACCCCCCCTTCGCACTTTCCGGCGCAACCACCCATCCCCACCGCACCACCAATCTCTCCTCTCTCACCCCACTTCACATCTCCTCTCTCCCCAATCCCCTCCTGTCTTCCCGTCGCGTCGCCTCCACCTGCGCGCGCCACCCTCTCCGGTTCCGCACCACCACCGGACTTCACACCGCACCCTCGAAATTCCATCACCTTGCCTTCTCGTGGTTCGCACGATGTTGATGCCCTGGTTCTTTTCCCCTCTCGTTCTGTTCTTTCTTATGTCTTCTTTCTTTCTCCTTTTTCTTTTATTTCTTCTTTTATTTTTCTTTTTAATTTTGTATTAATCTGATTTCCTATCTCTCTTTTCCTTTCCTTTTCTTTTCTCTTTTTTTTACTACCTTTTCTTTTTCTTATTACTTTTTCTCTTCAATACCTAATTTCTTTTTTTTTTTCCCTTTTTCTAATTGATGTTTGTTGCAGGACCCGCGCAAGTCGACTATAAATTGTTTCAAGTTGGTTCTCAAGAAGCATTGCGATATAAATTTTGAGCTTATTCGACTCTTTTTCCCATTCAATTGGGTAGTAAGCCTCTTTATTCTATCTCATCGATGCTCTTGATGTCCCTTTTAATTTTTGCTTGGACTTTTGTTTGTGTGGCTATACTTGTTGGATTTTTATGCACCCTTGCTTTAATTCTTTCCTTTGTTGGGATTTGTGCAAAGACTAGTGGTGGATTGTGGTGTTTGCAGGAATGCTCGATATTCGGTGATTTGGTGATTGTTGGGTTGCTCCTGGTTCCTTCTCTGATCTTACTTGTTGCAGTGAGGACACTGCAATTTTTAGCTTGGGGGAGGGATCTTCTAACATTTATTGCTTTCTAGTGTAGATTTTCTCTTGTTTTCTTAGGTTGTTGCACGGTTTGTACCCACTCAATAGGAGTGGGAGTTTACGTGTAACGAAAAAAATTGTACTGCTTTCTTAGTTGCATCAGCATATTAGATTCCATCTCATCTTAGTTGCATCTACGGGACTATTGCTAGCACTATTTGAGAACCTTGTTGATATCCTTACTACGGTCTTAAGCGTAATTCATCTCATTCATGATTCTTCATAGCATGATCGTATCACGATTGATTGCTTGTGGTAAGATTTGTTGATCTCTCTCTGGCTTGATTTAACCTTACTGCTTAGACATCTTAACCCACGTGAGCTTTTGCGCCTATAAACTGACGTATCTGTGTCAGTTATGTTTCTTTCATGTGTGAATAGTTCCTCATTTGTTGCATGGATTTTGACTTTGACTTGGTACTCTTTGACACTTGACTTTATAAGCATTTGGATATGATTGAGGCGTTCTTTGCATTGTTCTGAGCTTCCAGAAATATTTTCTTTTCATATATATTATCCTTTCTCTAGCCTCGCTGAGCCTTTCCTGACTTTGTTCTGAATTAATACCTACATTACAAGCCTCTAGCCTTTTATGATTTCTCTACCCAAGTCTTGCTAAGTGGAGTAGCATTGAAGTTTATGTTTAGAGCTTGTGTTTGTGGTAATTATTGGAAGAAAAGATGTTGAAAGAAAGTTTGAAATAGTGTGGAAGTACAAAATGAAAAGAATGATGAAAAAGTTGTGAACAATAATTCTGAAAAAAATGAAAAAAAAAGATTGAATAAAAGATGAATGACACGGTTGGAGTTGATAAAGATGGGTACTATGTTGATTTAATGGTAATGTGTTGTTGAACTTCTAGTAGAAGTTTTTGTGACGTTTGCATCTAATGGCCATAGATGTTAAGTGTTGTTTTCTCCACTAGTTGGCTTTTAGCACCACATTTCCAAATACATTTCCTACCTATAACCTCAGCCCCATTACAACCCTTAAAAGTCCTCATGATCTTCTTACATTATAATTTCGAGTGGAAAGTGAGTCGATAGTCAAAGTTAAAGAGTAAATGTTTCATCTGAGTCGACATGGTTTAGGTTGAGTGACATTGATTATGCCATAAACACATGAGAGTATGAGTGCACATGACTAAAGTGAGGTCTCTCAGGTTTGGTTAAGTCTAGCTTGGTAGAGATGGTATGTGGTATGCTAGGAGAGTTGATTGCATTACATGACGTGCTATGCGGCTTTGCTTGAGAATGTTTCGATGCTTGGTTCGTGTAGTAATTGTATCTCTCATGTTCTCAATTATGTACTTGGCCCTATCGTAGTCCCATATTGTAGGTTATCTTTCTTTTCCAATGCCTATGTCTAATTGCTTGAGGACAAACAATGATTTAGCTTGGGGGAGTTTGATGTGTCGTATTTTTATATAGATTTTAGGTGTATTTAAGTTGCATTTTAGGAGCATTTAGATGCATTATAGTTCATAATTGCGTACTATTACTTAATCTGCGAAATATTACTCTTCTTGTGCGTTTTTGGTATTATTTGATCAATTTCAGGTATTGAGAACATAATTGGAGTATTATTGGACAAACTTGAGTACTTAGGAGCAATTGGGAGCAAGCTACATTGATAAGGATCATTTTAGATGTATTTGAGTGCAAATTGGAGCTTAATTGGAGTTGGCATTCATTGAAAGAATTATGGAAATCGAGTCATGTTCACTCTTCTGTCCATAACTTTTGACTCGATGCTGATATTGGGTTGATTCCAGATTTCCAGCGGCATTGGAAAGTAGGCTTGAAGATCTTTCCAACGATAGGTTGCACGGTCCAAGGAGAGTTGTATTTTGAGAGATATGGGCTTCGCAAGTTAGCCCAGTCTGCCAGGAACTTCTTACGCGCACGCGGTTTTGATAATTTCGGCCATTTAATGATTTATTTGGTTTCCCTATCTTGTAAAATTGGTTTCCTACTAGTACTAGGAGTTATAACTATATATGAGAGGTTTTCTAATTAGAGGAGGACATCTATTACTCACTTTTCATTATCACGTTATTTTGTTTCTCTAGCTTTCTCTCTAGTTTTGTGCCCTAGTTTGTTTCTATTTGCTACTTTGGAGATTCAAGATTCAAGCTTTCATATTCATCTTCAATATCAATCAAGTTTTATTCTCTCCTCTTCTCTTTATTATTATTTTAATTATGTTTTCCATTATGTTTATTGCTTTTATTGCCATGATTAGTGAGTAGTCTTTTTATCTTGGATTAAGTTGAGCCCTAGTATGGATTGATCATGTAAATTATTCTCCAATTCCCATGTTATTGAATTATATGTTTAGAGTTTGATAAGATTGTTGTTATTGTCAATTGTGCATCTTGATTTAGCCCTAGTTTTATATTAACAACGAAAGTTGGAGTTGAGATTAGGAATATTTATTCGATGTTAAATTGTTATTTCATTAATTGAGTTCATCAACGAGAGTTGGGTCTTAATTTAGATAATCTTGTTATTGATTTGAATTCTCCCATGAAAATAGGTGAGAACTAGAATTGGGAATTATTTGACATTGGTTCTTAATGCTTCTAATTATGTGTGTAAGCCATGAAAATAGGAGACATGCATGTTAGTTAGGCCTTTTGCTATCACGAAAGTGAGCTCTAGGTATTGAGGAGTGACCGAGTATTTAGTTTCGGTTCGCAGCCGTGCTTTATTACTGAGTCATAAGGGAATGTCAATCTCGCCTAAGCTATAATTGAATAACTGGGATGTGGGTCGTGTTTTGATCAATTCATATTAGTGGTGATACTTAATTCTAGTGTTTTAATCATCATATTCTTAGTTTGCCATAAATCGTCAATAGTTTAGTCCTTAGTTTATAGGCTATTCTTCATATATTTGGATTGTGTAACTATTTCGTAATCTAAAATCAAGTAGTGTTTAATCTTGCACCTCCCTGAGTTCGACCCGTATGTGCTACAACACCGTACACTTGCGGTATTAAAATAAAACCTTAACAGTGCTATGTCAAACTCTTTTAGGAACAGGAGGGGAAGGCTTTTTGGCAACAGTTTTCCGCCTCTTTGGTTTATGTTCCTTTGGTTCTGTAGGGGCAGTAACTTGTTCCTCCAGTATTACTTCCACTGGTTCCTCTTCCACTGCCTTAGGCAGTTTTCTCTTGTGACAGGAACTAGTAGCAATCCTCCCTTGAGTTTACACTCCATCTTGGACAGAGAGGTCCAAGCCATATAAGGTCTTTTCATTTAGAATATTACCTTGTTTTATACCCAAGGTAGGCCAACCAGTATTCTTAATCTTAAATTGAGAAAGAAGAGAGGTGATCAATGCACCATAGCCAACAACACAGTGATTTTCAATGCAGTGAGTGAGATGTTGGATAAAGAGAGAAGGGAAGTTAATTTGAATGTGGTGGTCAAGGCAAAACATATAACACATATCCAAGAGACCAACCTCATTCCTCTTTTCAGTTCGAGGAATGAGTGCTCTCCAAATAAGATTAAACAAAATTTTGTGGACGGGGAGAGAGAAGATTGTGATTTATTTTGGTTTGGCCGCAGGTTCGCCCGCAGGATTCAACAATATCATTTTGGGAAAAATTGGGAAAGGTGACAGTTCATTTCCTCTTAAAATATAGATCAGTTCCTTTGCAAGGAACTTACCATATCTTTCCTAAAGTTTCTTGAGAAAATTTAATTTTCTTCCCCCTAACTTCAGTAGTGCATACTCCATCAGTGTTGATGAAGTTTGCACAAAACTCATCCATAGCTAAAGAAACTAAGGCATTATTATATGCGTTTTCAAATAGGTATTCCATACCTTGTTCCTTTAGTATATCGGTTAATTCATTGAATCTAACTTTCTTGGCCCACTCCAAATCAACACAGAATCCTAAAACATACCTTGATTCACATCGCTCCACTCTTTTCTTGGAGGAAGAAGCAGTAGTTCCTTTGGAAGGAACAGGTGTAGCTTCTTCTTCCCCCTCAACTAGTTCCGGGGTTTCTTCCTCATCATCTTCCCCAATTAGTTTTCTTCATCTCACACTTCTCCTAGGTGACTCCAATTTTTGTTCTTCAACCACCATTGTTGTTTCTTGAAAATTTTCGACTTCTAGGGTTTTGGATGGAGAAGAGGGGTTTTCCATTTGAGAGGTTGTGGGAGTTGTTGCTTTTGGAAAAGGTGAATTGAAAGAGGTTTTTTGCCATTTGGTGAAAAGAAATTGTGGTTTTATGTGGTGCGAAGAGGTGTGAAGGAGATGAACAATGGTGAAGTTGAATCGTTTAAGGAACACGGTTTTGGAAGGGAAGAAGAAAAAAGAAAGAAGATGCATGTAACAGTAAATGACGAGTTACACGCGGAAAAAAAAAAGATAAAAACAAAAAAAAGATAAAAAAAAAAGAATAAAAAGATAAAAAGGAAATCATGACTTGATTAAATCTGATTCCTATATTTTTGAGATTTTTCGGATTTTTTTGATTTTTATGGACTTTTTAATTTATGGAAAGAAAATAAACTCTAAGGAACTTGTGCTATAGGAACAACTTATGCTAAATATCAACATTCTTCATATCATGCATGTTTCTATAACTTAGGAACAATAAGGGGAGTATTATGTGACATTTGTGAGTAGATTTATTCCTTTGAATCCATGTTTATGTATGAACATCTTATTTTGCAATGGTCTTAGGTAATTAATCACAATCACTTAATATCACATAGAGTAAGACAAATTAATTCAAACATGGGGGATTGGAATAGGAACAATTACTTAAGTTTTATTAAACCTAACTCAAGCCTTAATTTTTCATATCTATCTTTTTGTAGAGGCTTGGTTAGTATATCAGCAATCTGATTTTCAGTTTGACATAACTCAAGTTTAATCAAACCTTTTTCTACTTTTTCTTTTAGAAAGTGATGTCTGATATGTATATGCTTAACTCTTGAATGATGCACTGGATCTTTTGAAATACTAATGGCACTTGTATTATCACAATAAATAGGAACACAATTAAAGATTATTCCATAGTCACAAAGTTGTTGTTTTATCCAGAGCATTTGAGAGCAACATGCAGCAGCAGCTACATATTCTGCTTCAGTAGTGGATAAAGCAACTGTGTTTTGTTTCTTGGTGCTCCAAGAAACTAAACTATGACTAAGAAATTGAACCATACCTGAGGTGCTTTTCCTATTTACTAGATCTCCATCATAGTCAGCATCAACATATCCTCTTACTCAAATGTATCACTTCTTGGATAGAAAAGTCCAAGATCATCTGTCCCTTTAAGATATCTAAGAATTCTCTTCATAGTAGTTAGATGGGACTCCTTGGGATTTGCTTGAAATCTAGCACACAAACCAACACTAAAAGTTATGTCTGGACGACTAGTAGTTAGATACAAAAGTGAACCAATCATGCCTCTATATTTTGTTTGATCAACACTTGTTCCAATGGAATCTTCATCTAATCTAGTTGAAGTTCCCTTAGGAGTGTGGTTTATCTTTGAATTTTCGAGGCCATATTTCTTTAACAGTTCCATTATGTATTTTTGTTGGTGATTGATTATTCCTTTTTCTGTTTGCTTAATTTGTAACCCAAGAAAGAAATTTAACTCACGCATCATGCTAATTTCAAATTCATTACTCGTAAGGTTAGAGAATTTTTTGCATAATGATTCATTAGTTGCCCCGAAAATAATGTCATCAACATATATTTGAACAAGTAGTATGTCAGTTTCTTTCGATTTTAGAAACAAAGTTTTATCCACTTTTCCTCTTTTAAAGTTGTTTTCTAAAAGGAACTTAGATAATCTCTCATACCATGACCTAGGCGCTTGCTTTAACCCATAAAGAGCCTTGTCAACCTTGTAGACATGGTTTGGGAGATCATTGTTCTCAAATCCAGGGGGTTGTTCAACATATACATCTTCATTTAAATAGCCATTAAGAAACGCACACTTGACATCCATTTGATACAATTTAAATCCCATATATGCAGCAAATGCAATTAGTATTCTAATGGCTTCCAGTCTAGCAACAGGAGCAAAGGTTTCTTCATAGTCAATTCCTTCTTGTTGATTATCTCTATTCTATATGTCAACTCCTGACCCTTTGGTGTCCACCCTCTTTACCTAAATTGCCCCCAAGTACCCAAAAAAATTACATAATGAACCAGCCTACAAATTTTAAAAAGAAAGTAAAATAAGGAAAAAAAACAGGGGAAAGTGAGACGGGTTCCATAATTAACCGCCGAGCAGTTACTTCCAATCTTCCACATTGTACAACTTAACAAAAACAAAACACTTCTTTTGAAAGTTGAAACACGACACACATTCTACTTTATCTTCTTCCTCTTTTCAATCCTCAATTAACTGCAAATCCTCCACTGTTCCTCTTAATATCTTCCTCAATTAACTGCAAATTCTCCATTCTTCCTCTTCAAAGCCCCTACACTTTATGAATAAGTAAGTACAAAGCATAAAAACGATGATTTGTCTACATTTTCTATACAATATACATCAATCAATTTTTGATGTAAATTTTGATTCAGGGTACTTTACACAAAACATTGTAATCTAAGAGAAGCCAAACAATTGATGAATGAGCACTCAAACAGTTACAACAATTGCAAGCTAAGGTATTTCTTCTCTGACACACAATTCTATCTTTCTATAATGAGAGGTAAAAAAACAGTTACGATTAAAAATCAGAACACAATTTTATTGAGGTTTGTCATTGCATATGAAAACAAAAATCGAACCTTTATCATACATAACTAAAATAACATATGAATTAAAAAGGATTTTTGTATGGTTTATGTTAATTGCAGAGATACCATCAATCGACAAGTTTTCTTAATAATATGGAATTGCAAATCATTTGTTTGAATCGGTCAAGACAATTATAATTTTTTAAATTAATATGTATTATCTTTAAATTTGTGGAAAAAACTCATATAGAGAGAAAGAGTTGACAGGAATTAAAATTTCAGAGAACTTATGGTGGCAAGAAGGTGGTGATTGTGGTGGTAGAAAGTAGTACATAGAGGTGGAGTGTGCTGGTGCAAGCGGCGGCGGCCATTTTCTTCACGGTGGCGGTGCTTCGACGCTAGCATGGTGGGTTGTTATTTGACGGGTTTCGGATATCTTGAGGGTCATGGAGTGGGAGGAGAGAGTGTGTACGTGTTGGGATGTCGTTGTTGTGCAGGTTGCTGTGGTCGTGTGGTGGGATATAGGAGAGAGAATAGAGGTATAAGAGCTAATCAGTGAGAAAGTTTTGGAAGCTAAAAAGGCGTAAGGATATCATACCAAATAATATTATAGTAGAAGTATGATATAAAATATAATAGAGATATTATAGGATTCAATACCAAATAGTATTATAAGTTGTTATGGAAAGAAAATATTGTAGAGAGAATACCAATTAGGCAACTACCTTAATAAATCTCTTATATCATTCATATAAGTGTAGAATATCTGAATTGAAGAAAAAAGGTGGAGGTGTTTTGGATGGATAATTTGGGGAGGAGAAAGATTGATGCGGTAATAGCCTGACGGTGGATGATGAATTAAGGTGGGTTGTTTTGGTGTGGGATTTTTTTTTCGATCTTTGGTGTAAGGTTGGGGTTTAGTTTTGGACTTTTGATGTTGGTAATGGAGATTAGGTCAATGGGTTATTTATAGTCTTATAGACTTATAGTGAGTTTGCATGCCAATGCCAAAAACGTTGGAAGGGTGTTTGTGTTTATAGGTTGCTCCCTCTGATAAGTCCATTACTGAGTTGGAGGAGGTGTGATGTTGTATTTATGGTGGTGTTTACAAAGTGATTGTCTTTCTTTCTTAGAAAAATATTTGATTGACTTAGGTGTTGTTTGGTTGGATGTAGTAAGTTTCAATTTTGTTATTATATCATGCATATAAGTGTAGAATATCAATAATAGTTTCGAACAAAAATACTAAATTCTCACTCCTAATATTTTCTCCTTCATATAATTCCTCATAATTTTTACTATTAAATAATAAAATATAATAATATGCATAGTAGCGCATTGGAGTCTACGTAAAACACAAGTGGGATATCTATAAAGAATGTTGTCTCTCTATCTCTTTTATATAATGGAAGAGCTAGGATTTGACTTTCCTCCAAAAATTAAAATCTATCATACGAGGGAATAACGACCGGAGGACATGAAACCACCATAAAAAAAATATTTCAACTTTAATAAAAAAGAAAGAGTGCGTCTTGGGTGTAACCTGTTACACCATAACTTAATATGTAACAAGACCTCACACGTACGCGATGAACATATACTCCAACAAAAATGACATGACTATACAATTAACAACATAAATCTTATGTCATTTTGTCATTTTCTTCATGTCATCTGAGTCTTTTACCAAAAAAGTGTTGGTTTTTGGTTTGTTACATGGTATAACAGTTACGTCCAAGAATTTGTGAAATAGAAAATAGTTGAAAAAAATCGCAAATAAACTAACTACTTTATGTGGAAGCCTTAACTTTCGATATCAACATTATCAACTTCGATTTATTTTTCTAAAAATCCTGAATGTAATGGCACAACTCTTTCTCTATGAACTGTTACACACAACATTACAATCCTTATTTTTACTTTCTTTATAAAATACATAGCATTGTAAACAAACTATCGGATTTTTTTCTTCTCCCTTCTATAATCTTTTTATATATTATTTCAGGAGATTAAATGTAACTACATAATCAATTTATTTCTAAATATTTTCGTACGTATCGCATGCATATAAGACGTCAAATTGAGATGTATATATTTAACTTCTGCTTCGTATCTGGTTTTGAGATGTATATATTTAACTTCCAGTCGGAGATGTACAAATTAGACTTATATGTACAAAAACATTACTTCAACTTATTATTCTCTTGGTGGAGAGTTTGTTGTTGATTTGTGTGGAAAAGTCTTTGTGAACAAATTGGATTTGAGAATTTGAGATCATAAAGGATACTCGGATATAAATTAATACTAAATGTAATTACACAATTAATTTAATTTCAATAACGATTTCGCACGCACCGTGTGCATATAAGGCTAGTAACCTTTTACTACAAGTCTAGCTTTGTTCCTTATAATTGTTCCATATTCATCTAGTTTGTTTCTAAACACCCATTTTACGCCAATCACTTTTTGTTGTTTAGAAGAGGGAACTAGATGACATACCTTGTTTCTTTCGAACTCATTTAATTTAGCTTGCATAGCAGTGATCCAATCAGAATCAGTTAGGGCTTCTTCATGATTTCTTGGTTCTATCATTGATTAGAACGCATGAAATGCACAAAAGTTCCTTAACTGAGATCTAGTTTGCGTACCTTTTGATATGTCACTTATTATGAGTTCCACTGGATGTGATTTTTGATGTCTCCAAGGTTTTGGCTGAAACTCCCTTATAGGAACATGTTGTTCCTCTTGAGTTTCTTGAGAGGATGAGGAGCCTTGTTCATTTGTTCCTCTTTCAGCAATTGTTGAATCAGTTCCTTCAACATTTTCGTTCTTAGCAGGAACAGGAACAACTCCATCATCTTGAGGAACAAGAACATCATTATTTTGAAAGTTTTCATCTTCTTCGTTCCTTTCCTCTTTTTATTCTTCTTCCTCAATTGAATCTGCATCTTTTTTATTTGATCGAACCAAGCCTATCTCAAAGTCATCAACCTGTTTGCTTGGATTAAAATTGTCAGATTCATCAAAGATTATATGAACACTTTCTTCAACACACATAGTTCTTTTATTATAAACTCTATAAGCCTTTCTATGTGATGAATATCCTAAGAATATTGCTTCATCACTCCTTGCATCAAATTTTCCAAGATTATCTTTCCCATTATTATGAACAAAACATTTGCAACCAAATGTTCTGAAATGAGTAATATTGGGTTTCTTTCCAAAATAAAGCTCATAAGGAGTTTTGTTAATGATAGGTCTCATCATGGCACGATTTATTATGTGACAAGCAAGATATTAATGCCTCCCCAAAAGTTCCTTGGAAGTTCACTAGCAATTAACATAGTCCTAGCCATTTCCTCCAAAGTTCTATTTTTTCTTTCTACTACCCCATTTTGTTGTGGTGTCCTAGGGGCAGAAAAATTATGATCTAGGCCAAGGTCTCTGCTTAAGTCATCAAATTTATAATTTTCAAATTCTTTACCATGATCGGATCTTATATGCATCAATTTGTGACCACTCAAATTTTGAACTCTTTTAGCAAAGACAAGGAACTCATCATAAGTCTCATCCTTACTAGAGAGAAAAATAACCCAAGTGTACCTAGAGTAGTCATTAATAATAACTAGCACATATCTCTTGCCACTTCTACTTTGAATTCTCATGGGACCACACAAATCCATATGAATTAATTCTAATGGCTTTGTGGTGCTAACCACGGTTTTAGATTTGAAAGAGGATCTAATATGCTTACCTTTGGCACATGCATCACAAACTTGATCAATATGACATTTTATAGATGGTAATCCCAAAACAAGATATTTTAATCGAAGTTTATCGAGTAATGAAAAGCTAGCATGTCCTAGGCGCTTATGCCATAAGAGTGGATCATCTTCAATAACACTCAGGCATGTCAAATTGTTTTTAGGAACAAGATCAAGATCCACAATATATGTGTTCCCTTTTCTTGTTCCTTCCAAGATGACATTCTTAGACTTAATGTTAACGATCAAGCATTTTTCACTATTAAATTTAACAACATTTCCCTTGTCACATAATTGGGAAATACTTAAAAGATTGTGCTTTAAACCTTCAACTAGAAACACATTATTAATGGAATGTGATGGTGACTTACCAACCTTACCCATAGCAACTATGTTACCTTTCTTATTATCACCAAAAGTCACACTTCCACCTTCATAGGTTGAGAGTGAGAGAAACATAGATTTGTCTCCTGTCATATGCTTAGAACAACCACTATCAAGATACCAAGTATTGTTCCCCCTCACTCCAACCTGCAAAAATCAACTAGTTGTTAGTTGTAGGAACCCCTTCTTTCGTGGGTTCCTGTTCTTGACTAGCATTTATTTTAGCAACCCATTTCATGTTGCTTAACTTCATATTTTTTCCTATCATTCCAGTTCTTAGTTGACATTGATTTATGTAATGACCTATCTTTCCACAGTACATGCAAATTTTATCACTAGGTAGGTCAACATATTTCTTAGGCTTGTTCCTCTTCTTGTAGTTTTCAAAACCAATACCTTCTTTTCTATTAGTATGTGGTCTCTCAATCCACTTAGGAACAACCATCACTTTGCCTCTGTTCCTTGCAACAACAAGTTCCTTCTTGAGATTACAAATCTGTTCCTTTAAAACAATTTTCTCTTTATTCAAATTTTCGATTTCAGATCTGTAACCTTTCAAGGGAGTTGATCTAATATCAAAGGAACTTAGAACAGGGACAAATTCCTTTAAGTGTGAAATTTCTAAATTGATTAGATAATTTTCATTCTTCACACTCTCATATAATTCTTTGATTTTTAAATTCTTATCAAATAAATCAAAGAAACTACTTTCAACATCCGTTCTCATTTTCTTAAGCCATTCTATATGTTCTTTGCAAACTTTAACAGCTTGTTCAGTTTGTTCACGTTTTTCAAGTTCATCTCTACATTCAAGAATTGCATCATAAAGAAGATCATAAATTCTAGGCTTAGTTTTTCCATCTAAGTCTGATTCAAGTCCATGTTGGCTTACCTCAACATTTTCTTCATCTTCTTTTTCTTCAATGTTTGCCATGAGGCAAAGATTTGCAGTTTCTTCAGTTTGTTGTTCCTCTTCCTCTTCAGTCTTTGAATCTCCCCAAGCTGCTATCATAGCCTTTCGAACGTTCGCTTTAGAGAAAGGTGTTTTAGATTCCTTTTTCTTTTCAGCGAAGCGTTCCTTGTTCCTGTCTTTGGTCTTATCACTTTCCCAAAGTGGACATTCCTTGATGAAATGATCTGTACTACCACATTTATGACAAGCATCTTTGTTAGAACACGTTTTAGTTTTACCTTTGAAGTTCCCATTCTTCATGTTCCTATACATCTTTCGAAATTTTCGGACCATGAGTGTTGCTTCCTCTTCTTCTGAGTCAGAGTCATCTTCATCATCTGCTTTGAGGGCAATGGACTTTGACTTAGAGCTTTCACCATATCTCAGTATCAAGATGGAGCTCATGAGTCATAAGTGATCCAAAGAAGTCGTTCCAAGTTGAACTTAGTGAAGTCTTTTGTTTCTTGTAAAAGGTGACCTTAGCCATCCATCCGTCCTTAGGAAGACTCCTAAGAACCGTTCGAACCTGTTCCTCGTATGAAATAAACTTACCAAGAGAAGCTAACGAGTAAACATCTCTTGTATGTTTTCCTTAACCTTCATGGAGAACAATTCATATTGATTCATTAGTAAATCAATTTTAGATCTCTTGACTTCATTAGTTCCTTCATGGGTTACTTCTAGTAAATCCCATATTTATTTTTTGGATTTGCATCCCATGATCCTATTGTGTTCATGGGGTCCAAGTCCACAATGCAACAGTTTAACAGCCATATCATTAACTTTCATTTTTCCAAATCAGCTTTGTCATATTCAGAGAAGGATTTAGGAATTACCTCATTCTTGTCATTTGTAGTTGTGACCTCAAAATCACCAACTTCAATGACTCGCCATACCTGGTAGTTTTCGGCCTTGATGAATATCTCCATGTTGTTCTTCCAGTAGGAATAGAACTTCCTATTGAACATAGGAGGCCTTTGCGTAGAATAACCTTCCTCAAGTTTCTCGGTGGTATTCATTGTTCCTTGGATCTTTTTTCAATAGGGTTTCCTATCTTTCGTGAGTTCTAGCTCTGATACCAATTGTTATTTCACTAGGAACAATACAAGAGGGGGGGGGGTGAATCGTATGTGTAGATATAAACGTAACTTTTTGCGGAATTTTAAACTTAAACAAAGAAACAAGCTAAAGGAACACAAGGGATTTTTACGAGGAAAAACTCCTTGGGCCCAATAAGAAGAAATAACCTCGACCACTAGGGATTTTGAACTCAACACTTTCACTAATTAGGCCAAATAACTTTGTTAAAATCTAATTCTACTCACGGGCCACACCTTGAGTTCCTAAACTCAAGTTCCTGAACAACTGTTCCTTTAACAGCTGTTCCTCTCAACTTCACTTGAAGTTTTCTCACTTTAACTCGCTTCACTCAAAGCTTTCTCTCTTATAGAACTTTACTCAAAGTCCCCTTACCCAAAAACCAAAATACAATTGATCAAATAAACTTAGTGGAATTAGAGTAAGAAGAGCAAAGAACGAATGGCTTTTATGAGAGAATGAAGGTACTGACACTTTACTTAGTTAAACTCACTAATTCACTTGGTCAGACATAAATTGAAACTTCATTAGACACTAGTATTTATAGTGGTAATAACTTAAAATGTGGGATTATAACATGTGTTAGTGGTACAACCATTATCCCATGATGTTCCTTACTTGGAGGAACACGTTCCTCTTTAAACCCATGATCTCCATGATCACTGTTAAACGTGGGAGATAAACATGTTACAGCTCCCTTAATTTTAGCAACCACTTAAAGCATTAATTCGAAAATCTGATTTAATTAAAAATATTTTAATTAATAAAACCAAAATAAAATCCTTTTACCAAAAATATTATCTTTAAAATATTTTCCATAAAAACCGAATAGGATATTTATTATCTTTATAAAAATAAAATCTTTTCCTTAAAATCAGATTTTACCTTAAATAAAACGGTTACCTAGAATTTAGGCATAAATTACTCAACAGACATAATTAAACCGTTGTACTGCTTCATCTTAGGTTTAGTTCCTTTTAATAGTTAGTTCTTTTAACTTATTATGTTAGCGCCAGTTCGTTTGTTCCTAACAAAGGAACAAACGCTCATTCTCATTCTAAATTGCCACAGTTCCTTACCATTCTTACTCGTTCCTTTACATTGGAACTAGAAACAAAAAGCCTCTCTTTAGTCTTCTTGCTCCAATGCTGCTCCAGTACCAAATCTTTGAACATCTTCACTTAGTCTTCAAAATCCAAACATGATTTCTTCTTTGACTTAGTATTCTCTTTGTTCCTTTCATTGATACCTTGAAATTCATTCACTTAAACAACTTGTTAGTCCAATACTTATTTTGCATCTTTGTTCCTTTGTCAACATCAAAACTAGGGTTCAACAGAAATGATATGAGATAGCGAAGTGCTTCATTTTTTAGTGAAAAGCTGGATTAGTGTTCAGGTGTGTGGCACTCAATTGTCACAATAAACAACTGGATAGTGAGAGATCATAGGGAACCAAGTTCATCCAACAAATTACGAATGCCTAGTAGTTCAGTAGTAGTGGAAGCTACGGCACGATATTCAGCCTCGCTTGAAGATCGAGCTATTGACGTTTGTTTCTTTGACCACCAAGTGAGAGGAGTTCATCCAAAGAAAAGCACGTGACTCATAGGGGAGACATTGTCATCCTTGTCCCGGCCCAATCCACATCTGAGAAGGCGCGGAGACGAAGAGGAGAGTCATGATATATAGTAATTCCTTTGTCAAGAGTCCCACACAAATAACTTATTAGCCGTTTCAAGGCACACCAATGATCAGAGATGGGATATTGCATATGTTGTGCTAATTTCTTGACGGTGAAGGCAATACCCAGGCGAGTTAAGGTTAGGTACTGGAGGCCACCAACAACAGCTCTATAATCTTTGGGAACTGCTAGAGGTGCGCCAGTGGGAGCCATGAGAGGTTGAGCAACAACAATAGGAGTAGGTGCGGGTTTAGCGTATGTCATGCCCATGCGCTCAAATAAGTCAATGATGTAGTTGCGTTGACTGAGAAATAAACCATTGGAGGTGGGCACAACCTCAACACCTAAAAAAATAGGATAAGTTTCCGAGATCTTTCATAGCATACTAAGTGGCCAAGCTTCGGATGAATGCACTGAGAGTAGGAGCATGGGGACCCAGTGACGATAATATCATCCACGAAAACAACCAAGTAAATAGGGTGAGGTCGGGTAGATAACACGAACAATGATGTGTCGGAGATAGCACATTTGAAACCTAACCCAAGAAAGAAGTAGGTTAGTTCTGTATACCATGCCTAGGGTGCCTGTTTAAGTCCTAGATTGGTTTGTTAAGCTTGCAAATATGAGTTGGAAGAGCTGAATTAATGAACCCTGGTGGTTGAGACATATATACCTCATCATGTAAAGTTCCTTGCAAAAAATGCATTATTAATATAAAGTTAGCGGAGATGCCAACCATGGGTGACAACAATACTTAGCAAGGTTCGAATAGTCACCGGGCGAACCACAAGACTACATGTGTCCGTATAATCAATACCGAGACGTTGTTAAAAACCTTTTGCCACAAAGCGAGCTTTGTACCTGCCAATAGAGTCCTCAGGGTTATATTTAATCCGAAAAATCCACTTGCAGGTGACTAGGTTACTAGAGCTAGCAGGTGAGACCAAGTCCCAAGTGCCAAGGGTGCGTAATGCTGCAATTGCACTCTATGGCTTATTTCCAGAGGGGTTCCTTGAGAGCTTGTTCAACGGTTTTAGGTTCAATGTGGTGAGGTTGAGTTGTTGTGAGGTGGGCATATTTTGGGTTTGGTTTATGGAAGTTGTTCATGGACTGTGTAATAATGTCATTGGTGGGTGGGGAAAGGTGTTAGCGTGATTGGATGTGGGCGAGGAAGCGAAGAGGTGAGGGATGGGAAGAGTTTATGGGGGTTGGTTCGGGAGTGGGGAGGAAGTAGTAGGCGAGTTGGGGAGAGGAAGGGGAGGCCGGGCCGGGCCGGTAGGTGGGGAGACAGTAGGAGATGCGAGGGGAGAGCGAGGTAGTGGGCTGACAGGCTAAAGTCGTATCACCTAATAAAAAATAACCTAAGGTCCACTAACTATAGTAAGGGAAGTCATGATCGAATCCACATGGAGATATCTATTCTATAATGTCTGAACTCTAATATTATACTAACTAAATCAAATGAAAATGGAGTTGGTTTACGAAACTAATTTCAAATAATTAATCAAGAAAAATCAAATAAGGGAAAGACTATGGAAATGGTTCACCATTTATGCAATTCAAGAAATCAAGAATGACCGAAGAAACTCAATGAATCAATCTAACTAAGCCTACTATTGATAGCCGCTCTCGAACATTACCTCCCTCGAAGCTTACTAAGCTGCTCTCGAATGGTCATAGATCGTTAAGCCTACTATTGAGAGACTATATAAAATCCTACCTCTCGGTCTATAACTTTGTATTGCAATAATAATCAACACAGTTGGCCAAACTTGTAGATTAACATAAATAACTCAATAGCAAGAACAAACAAATCAACGAATTAAATAATGATTGAATCAATCCCTCATATGCATACATAGATCCCTAAATCCCTAGAAAGTAAACTACTCACACATAATTAGGGAAAACATAATCATAATTAAATAAGCAAGCAAAATGATGGAATAACAAGGAAGGATTAAAAAGGGAATAGTAAATGATGAGAGACAAATACCAATTGAAGAACGAATCTTGAACACAATTACTCTATTGAAATCTTGAATGTGCTCACAAAGTAGAATAAACTAGGGTTCTTGAGAGAATAAGAGGGCTTAGAAAACTAATGAACTGAATAATAATATCTAAATGTAGTTTTTCTCAACTAAAAGGAGAACTATTTATATTAAAGTCATAAACTGCGCAACACGCGCTTCAAAATGCATAAAAATCGCCTAGCCGAGGCGGATTCCGCCCGGTCGGGAGGTCATCAGGTCATTTTCCGTAGAAGTGAAACAGCGCCTATCCCGGCCGAGCCCGTAATAAAATATTTTCTTTTCTTCCAAATCTTCTCCGAACGATGAAATTTGGCTAAGTAAAGGCCCCCAGACTGCCGGGGCGGTTTCCTCCCGGCCGGGAGGTCATTAGCCTCCACAATTCTCTATATTCAAAAGGCCATAACTTCTTTGTTATTCGTCGTAATTAGGCAAGTGACTATTCGTTGGAAATATCTTCAAGTGTAGAATCTAACCCAATTGAAATCACTGCATTTGGACAAGTATAACTTGAGTTATTATCAAACGAGTGAACGGGAGTCATTTTTCTACTTTTTCACTATTCATTTTACTTCAAAACTCTTCCAACTCAATATGCGTACTCTCAAGAGTACATCATCTATTGTAGTGGTATAAATGAGTAGGAAATGCACCCAAATATGCTAATTCCTACAATGATAAACCTGAAACTATAAACACATTACAAGGAGCACATTAGTACTAAAAATGGCTCCGAAGAGCGCAATTAAGACCAATAATCAATGAGGGACGGGGGTAAATACTCTATATATAATAGGCACATCAAACTCCCCCAAGCTAGACTTTTGCTTGTCCCTAAGAAAAACTTGTCTGAAAATCAAGAGTTCAAGGAAGCAATAGTTATTTCACCCCAACATAAAATCATTGTAAAAGAGATTTTCGTCTCTAGATCAAATCCAAGCATATCACAAATCACAATCTGTAAAGCTCATCATATAAGCACCAATCATAGATAAGAATCAAAATAGGCCACTAGATATGCACCACCAAATCAATGAGAAGGATCTCACAAGGGGCTCTCCACTCATTTGTAAAACACTCTCCAAGCAGTTAAATTGACAGCTTTTATTCAACCCCAAGTGCTCCCTCCCAACTCTCACAATCATGTGTTTGAAGGGTGATCAATGACACTCAATTGCCAAACTCCACCAAGTTACTCCATAGGCTTGAGCCATCTCTCCACATTAGGTAACTATACATGCAAACAAATTATATGACTCATTAGAGGTTGTAATGGGATTAATGGTAGTAGGCACGTAAATATTTTGGTAATGTGGTGTTCAAGGAAGTGAAATATTAATACAACATTGATGAAACAACCCACACAGTATATTAAGCATCACCACAACTACAACTAATTTTTTTTCTTTTTCTTTCACATCTCCTTTCTCCTTTTGTGGAATCCAATCAAAGAATTTCAACTCAATGTTTTTCACTTTTTTTTTACTTTTCTTGAAAATTATTGCTTTTCTCATTTTCAAAAGTTTTATACTGTACCTACTAGCTAATAAGGATAGAGGAGAACAACAATTAGGACTAAAAAATGATAATGTAGAGTCCTTTTTTTTCTTGTACACAATTTTTTTCTCATTCACTTTCATTCATACCAATAACCAACTCCATCCAACAAATATCAACCGACAGACAATTCCTAAATACTTCACAACCAAGGGTGGAGGGGTGTATTTTTGGAAAATGAGGAGCTCATAGCGTGGGTATCAAAAGAAATAGGCTTAGGTCAGAGTGGTTAACTAAGGGAAATGAATTGTGATCATTTAAGTAGTTGAATTCTGTTTGTGATTTTGATCCTGCATTTTATCCAATATGTTGTATTTGTATTGATGATTTTGGTCAATTTTTGAGAATCTTATGTGGAGTGGTTTTGTTGATTCTTATGCTTCAAATGTTTGAATTGAATATCTTGGATTCAAATTTGAGTTTCATCAACTTTTTGATGATGCAGATTTCAGCAACTTTTGTTTAATTTAATGTAAACTTTTCATTTGAATTTTTTATATTGTATATATCTTTTAGTTTCTTGTGCATTAGGGGCCCATTTTTTTTATTTCGCCCCAGGTCCAATAATACTCAGGAACGGCCTTGGGCAGCTCTTGGACGTTTCCTCTCTAAGTCACGTGATAAGTGCCATTATTTTTTCGCTACTATCAAGAAGAAAGCTAAGTTTGAGTGGACATCAGAAGCTGAGCAAGCACTTCAGCAACTCAAGGATCACCTTAGTCAGTTGCCTAGGTTGGTCAGTCCAGCCGAGGGGGAAAAATTATTTGTATACTTAGTTGTATCTCATCAGGCCGTGAGTGCTGTTCTACTGGCCGAAAGAGAGTCAGTGCAAATCCCAATATACTTTGGGAGTCATGTGCTCAAAGACGTAGAATGTAGATACACCTCGGTCGAAAAGTTTGGATTAGCACTGGCCATAAACAGCCGGAAGTTGAGACCTTATTTCCTTGCTCACAACATACTAGTCTATACCGACCAACCCTTGAAGCAAGTTTTGCAAAAAAATGGAAACTGCTAGACGAATGCTGAAGTGGGCCGTTGAATTAAATATGTTTGACATAACCTTTGAGCCAAGGAAGGCAATCACAGGTCGCCCCAATGTACTTTATAGTTGAGCTTACTCGGCCAACAATTGACCCAATAGCTGATCCGGCTGAAGGCAGGAAGTACTGGACGCTCATGGTAGATGGATCGTCGACTGTCAATGGATATGGGGCAGGAATCATTTGTCAATCTCCAGAAGGAGATAAGTTTAAATTTGCATTAAGATTCCAGTTCCAGTCGTTCAACAATGAAGCTGAGTATGAAGCCCTGCTGGTTGGGATCAAGATGTGCAAAGCGGCTGGGGCTTTAGTGATTGAGGCCAAATCGGACTCTCTCTTAGTCGTCAGCAAAGTCAATGGAGATTATGAATGCAATGAGCAAATATATGCGTCTGATCAAGGATGAGATGGAGCTTTAAAAGGCTTTGTTCTTGACCAAGTACTAAGGCCAGAGAATCATCAGGATGATGCTCTCTTAAAGTTGGCTAGCTCAGCTGATGGTGATGTACCAAGGACAGTATTTTGGGAAGTCAAGCCTAAGAAGAGTATTGATCAGGAACAAGTCATGTTTCTCAGCCGGGGAACAGTATGGATGGAACCTATCATAAATTTCAAGAAGACAGGCCAATTACCTTCAGACCTTGTAGAGGCCAAGTATGTCAAACGCAGAGACAAGTGGTTTGAGTTATGCGATGAAACCCTGTACAAGAAATCATTCAACCGTCCTCTTCAGAAGTGCATTACTAGGGCGGATGGACTGGAAGTACTGAAGGAACTCCATGAAGGAGCTTGTGCATCCCACATTGGGGGAAGAGCCTTAGGAGAGAAGGCCTTGAGAACTGGGTAACTTTGAAAGAAGATGATCTTACTTATGCAAAGAAATGTGATAGCTGCCAGAAGCATGGAAACTTGCATCAGAAGCCGTCCAATTATCTAACACCCATCTTGAGCCCACTTCCTTTTGCCAAATGGGGCATGGACATTTTGGGACCCTTCCTGTGGTCGCTGGGCAAAATAAGTTTGTAATTGTGGTTGTTGACTACTTTACCAAGTGGGTAGAAGCAGAGGCAGTCCGAGGCATAACTACAAATGACGTCAAGAGTTTTATTTGGAATAATATCATAACCCGGTACGGCATGCAGCAGTCAATCGTCTTTGACAATGGTCCACAATTTGAAACGCCAAAGCTGAAAGATTGGCTGGCAGAAAGAGAGATCAAAGCTCATTTTGCTGCAGTAGCCCACCAACAAGTCAATGGGCAAGTAGAGCCTTTCAACAAGATCCTGTCAAATGGCATAAAAAGAAAGTTGGACAATGCCAATGGACTATGGGTTGAAGAACCGGCCGCTTGGTGTTATGGTCAATTAGAACCACGACTAAAAACTCCACAAAGCGAGACACCTTTTATGCTAGTCTATGGAACTAAGGGGTCTTGCCAATTGAGATTGAAGAACCAACCCTAAGAGTCATTTTGTACACGTAAGCCTAACCGGGCCGCCTTCGCGCCTTGCCTTGGACCACCTGAGGTAAGGGGCAATGCATTCTTGATATTGCAATTGTACATGCTGCGAATGGCTCGGGATTTTAACAAGAGAGTCGCCAGAAGACAATTGAAAGTAGGGGATTTGGTTCTGAGAAAAATGGAAGCCGTTAGACGAGCCAAAGAACTAGGTAAATTGATTACAAATTGAGAAGGTCCTTATCTGATTGTCCAAGAAGTAAGGAGTGGAACTTTTCGTCTCCAAGATATGGATGGACGACTAATACAGCGCACTTGGAATTCAGACACTTTGAAGAAATATGACATCTGACTTAGATCAATATGCAACAATCCTACTAGTTTGTAATCACAAAAGTGCCACGGCATAAAAAGAGAAACAGAATTTTATACATGTATCTTGGTAGTCTGCAAAGCAAAAGTCATATAATACAAGTTCTACTTTCTCCTTATATTCGTCATTGTTTCTTTATTTTACTTAAGTTATTAACTTTGGGGCATTTTTTTACCACTAGTTAAAACAGTGGTCTTAAAGTGACATTCACTTAGCTAAAAACTAAAGAAACTAATAACAACCAAGAATTCATCAAATAGAATGAATCATCCTAGCAAGGTATAATCATTCTTCAAACGCACATTGCTTCCTAAAGGAGGCCGTCGAAAAAGTAATAAACTTCATGGAAGGTAGATTACATACATGGTCAGCCAAATTATAATATTCTCTAGTAAGGGAAACATTATGGTCTCCTAAAGGAAGCCGGCCTGAAATAAGCCAACTTTAGTAAAGGTGTCTTAATTTCAAAAAGCAAGGTCAATCAAGTAGTAAAAGATCTAGTAAAGGGAACCATTACTACAAGACGAACACTACTTCCTAAAGGAAGCTGGCCAAGAGATCTTATAAACAACAATCATATCCCATAAAAGGTTGGCAATTGTATATATCCAAGCTCGTCCAAGATGAGAGTCATATAGATATTCGGCCTTTGGTGGCCGTTCTCCTTTTTGGAACACAACTCGTCTGGAATGACAGGACGAGCTCAGTCCCAAGAAGGGGCGGGAAATAACTAAGCCATAGAATTTCTAAGACACTCATTTAGGACGAGTTCCATTTGACTTAAACATTTATTCAAAAAATTAGATGATCGTCCGGGAATTAGGATGAGGTCCATTTGAATTTGGGACATCTGTTTAAAGTTCCATAATTGTCCAAGAATCTTCGGACCAGCTCATCGTAACTTAGGCAAAATAGTTTGAAGTTCACTAATCGTCCAGATTCTAAGACGAGTCTCATTTGAATTTATGCTTATTTGTTCAAAAAATTCAATATTCATTTTAGGACGAGTTCTGGTTGAACTTTGGCATATTTGTTTAAAAGTTCGAAGATCGTCCAGACTATAGGACGAGTTCGTTAATCAACCAGTCTTAAGACAAGCTCCCTTTAACTTAGCATATTTCAGCAAGTGTTTTGATGGTTACTCCAAAGACAAACGTTGTTAGATAAACTAAGTTAGACGAAAGCAGTTCTGAAACAAAAGATTTTTTCATTGATATTCATTCAAATGTTTACAAATTACATCTAAACAATAGAAGACCAAGCTACAGAGCCTAAGACTAGGCACTCTATTCAGTAGGAGGTGTATCTTGGCCGACGGGCGGATCCTCGGGGACTTCCTGACCGTCCTTGGGATACCCTTCTTCATCCTCTGCCTCTTCTTCGTCTGAATCGGTGAAGGTAGGAGGAGTTTCAGCATTAACCTGAGCCCTGTGCAGATCTTGCTGAAAGAGCAACCAACGTTCAAAGCAAGAGACGTCCTCAGGCTCAGCCATCATTTCAAAAGCGCTTAGAGCCCAGCCCTAAGACGTTTCAACAACGTCGGACGAGCATTCTCCTCGGCTAGCTTGAAGTTCTCCTTCCGGAGCGCAGCAGCGGCCAAGAGAGCGGTAATCCTACCCCCCTTGAGGTCGGCAGATATGGTGTCCATGGCCAGCTGCCACTCAGCTTTTTCCTTCAGCAGCTCATTAATCTTAATGAGGTACTATTGGTTGCTGGACTCCATGTTTGCCAGACGAATCTCCCAGGCCTCCTGGGATTGACAGTGAAGAGTCTTCAGCATCTCACAATTATATATGGCCTTGTCCCCGGCCTCCGTAGCTTTATGGACGAGTTGTTAGTGGACGAGTGAAAAAAGATGAAAATATTACAAGTACCAAGTAAGAACGGTAAAGAGTTTACCTCGGCAGCAAATTAGGACATGTATCCCACGTGCCCAGACGATGCTCCCCTAAGCCTTTGATATAAGACTCAGGGTAGCACTTGAAGAGCTCCTGCTTGAGCTTCTCCCTTTCAGCCTTCGTCATCTTAGCAAAGGCGGCAGAGGAGTCATCATCTAAGCCCGCCAACAGAGCAGTAGGATCTGCGGCAGGTCCTTTGCCCTTACCTGAAAATATGGAGTCAGTTTTCTAGACGGGAAAGACTACTGCAAATCTGTTGGACGGACTCATCGGACGTCCACCAACTCGCATCGTCCTAACTACATATGAGTAGTATGACTCACCCGAAGATAAGGACGCTGATCTGTATGATGATGGCATTTGAGCCAACAACTGAGCGACTGGCCTACTGAAGGTCGATCCGTCCTTAGCAGCCGCGTCCGGCTGAGTCTCCGTTACAACAGCCATTTCAGGCTAGTTCTCAGGTTGATCAGCCGCGTCCGACTGATCAACAGGGACGAGAGTGGAGATGAGTCTCTCCTCTCCCAAATCACTTTCCATAAAATCACCACGAATGAAATAATTCAACTTGGAAATATTCATCTAAAAGAAAAACTAAAATTAACAAGCAAATGTTACTAAATTTACGTCATTAGGAAGTAACTGAAACTCAAAATTGTATACAAGTCATTCAATTCAAGCGTTTAAATCAACAAAACCACTCCACTAGATTCCGAATAATCAACTAAATCATAATCACAAATATAACTTATTCGACGAAATGCAGGATAAAAGTCACAAAAAAAAGAGAAAAAGAAAAAGAGCAGAGAGAAATTGAAGCTCATATCAAATAGTGAAATGCTGAAATCTTAATCGTTACTGTGAGTACTACAAAGTCTAATTCACAAATCGTCAGCAATTACTAATTATGAGAAATTGAAAATTGAGAACAATGGGTTTCTTGTTGAATTATGAGATATAGGGAGGCAAAAATGAGTTATTTATTCTCAAATTGTACTTCTTCCCGTTGGATTTTCAAGATTATAATCGGGGAATAACATATTTCCAGTTAATTTAAGAGATTTGCAAGGTATTTCAGGGAGAAAAATCGGGGAAAGATTGATATATGAAGAATTATCGTTGAATTAATGATTGTACTTGTCATTTATGGAACTGAATTTTCAATTTTTGGGGTGGTTACTGGGCAGTGGATGGAAGACTAGAAGTGCGAAAAGTGCGGAAGAAGTTTCATGTAATTATGTTTGAGACTTTGAGTATTCTATTACTCTTCCAATTCCTGGTCTTCAGCGCTGTGTGAGACTTCTACTCTCTCTCTCCCTTTTTTATTTAATAAAAGGCCAAACTTTCAGAAATTTTAGGCCCTGGGCGGGCACCCCGCCTGCCCTGGCCCAAGGTCGGGCCTGGAGTCGCCAGGCAGCCCGTCATACGCTGCACTTCCTTAATCTTGGACAGGGACTTCATGTCTAGAATGGCTTGAATCTTTTCGGGATTTTCTTATATTCCCTTCTAATCCACTAGAAATCCCAAGAACTTCCGGGCCAAAACTCCAAAAACACATTTTTTGGGATTCAACCTTAGCTTGTACTCCCTGAGAGTCTCAAAGGTCTCCCGCATATCACTAACATGGTCTTTTTCTTGCCGACTCTTTACTATCATATCATCTATGTAAGCCTTCATGGTCCTTCCCAATTGTGGCTGGAAGACTGTATTGATCAGTCTTTGGAAGGCGGACGGTGCATTTCTGAGGCCAAAAGGCATCCTCAGCCAGCCATACAACCCTTTCTCTGTAATGAAGGGCGTCTTGTCCTGGTCATCCGGCCACATGGGAATTTGATGGAATCCGGAGTAAGTGTCCATGAAGCTCAACAAAGTTTGGCCAGCCGTGAAATCCACCAGCCGATCCAACTTAGGCAAAGGAAAACTGTCCTTGGGACAGGCCTTGTTGAGATCGATGTAGTCCACACACATTCTCCATGTGCCGTTGGGATTTCGCACAATGACCACTTTAGCTATCCATTCTTGATAATAAGTTTCTCTTATGAACAGAGATTCCAACAATTTATGTACTTCCTAGTCCACCGCCTGATTTCTGGCCGGCCCCAGATGTCTCTTCTTCTGACGAACTGGTTTGAATCCTAGGGTCAACATTTAGCCGGTGGACGGCTATCTCTGGATCAATTCCAGGCATCTCTTCAACATTTAGGTCTTGTTTAGCAATAATACAAGGTGATAAATATTGCAATCAGACATAGAAAAATAACATGTTCACGAATAATAAATAAAAATAAGAAAATAAATATTACAGAGAGTTAGTATAATATATACAATACTTACAGTCGCAGGGACGAGTAAACAATCTACATCATGAATAGAATGTTTGTAACTTCAAGAAAATAATAAGAATAAATAAAGAAATAAAATAAAGGTGGTTAATTTAGTTGACCCTCATAAATTATACCACCGTTCGGGGTCGTTGATTTGTACGGATCTTGGAAAATTGAATTGTTGTACGAGTCTTATAAAAAAGTTGCTTTGCGTCTTGTAAAAAAATATGTTGCGTGGGTTTCACAAGATTTTTGAGAATTTTGGGGTGTAGAGATTTGTTGTCTCGTGGAATAGTATAACGAGGGTATGATGTGTTGATGAGTATTATGTTAGAGATAAGTCTTGACTTAGTCTCTTGTAATCTATAATACGGTTATACTAATCTTTATCTCCATCTAGCGTACAATACTAATCTTAGTTAGTTTGTTTGTTTCTTATTCTTATCTTTTGTAACTCGTGTAACTCTATCCTTCTGTTAGTTTGTTATGCATACTTAGCTTGTATCTCCTAGGCTGTATAAATACGTTATTCATTAAATGGAAACTTTAAGCTTCTTCCAACCTTTCATGGTATTAGAGCAGGTTACTTTCCTTCGATTTTTTTTTCCTGCTTTCCTCAATGGCTTCCTCTACCATCCCCAATGATGTGCAGCCATCTCAACCCTTGGTGATCGCCTCTCTCACCAACATTCTCAAACTCACCAACACCAATTATCTCTCCTGGAAACTTCAATTAGAAGCTACCCTTATTGGTTATGGTCTCTTCAAGTTTCTTGATGGCTCTCAAGGCCTTCCACCCACCACTATACCCACGTCTTCTTCTGACTCTACTCCCATGCCCAATCCTGCGCATGCTACTTGGGTGCGACAGGACAAACTCTTATTTGGGGCTCTTATTGGCACGCTCGACTCCTCTATTGTGCCACTTGTCTCCCGTGCCTCCACGACCAAGGAAGCATGGGATATCCTTGCTCACATGTTTGCTCGTAATTCACGTGGCCATGCTAAACTGCTCAAGGCTCAATTTCGCAATATTACTAAAGGGTCCCGTGACATCCCTGCCTACATGAATGCTATCCGCATTTGTGCCGATCACCTTGCTATTCTTGGTGAGCCCATAACACCCGAAGATCTCATCGAGCGTGTGCTTGATGGTATCCAAGACCCCAACTTCAAATGTGTTATTGATGCGGTCGACGCTCGTGACACACTCATTTCCTTCGATGAACTGCATGGAAAGCTTTGGGTCCGCGAGGTCGCCCTCACTCACCCCACCACTTCCGCACCCACGCCCCTTCCTGCCACTGCACTCTATACTACCACCCACTCATCCCCGTCTACCCAGCAACCTCCCCGTACCCCTGCCACACCGAGCCAGCCCACCCGCCTCTATTCCACTTCCAAATCCACCTCTTACCATCACAAAAAATCCAACTCAGCCAAACCTTCGGGCTACCAAGGTAAGTGTCAATGGTGCCACGCTCATGGGCACTCTCTCTCCTCACTCATGCTCATCTTCCTCTTGAGTTTTGGACCTATGCCCTCACCACAGCAACATATCTCATCAACCGACTTCTCACCCCCAATCTTCATGGTCATTCTCCCTTTCATACTCTCTTTGGCTCCCCTTCCAACTATCTCAAACTTAGGTGTTTTGGGTGCCTATGCTACCCATGGATCAAACCCTATACTCAACACAAACTTGCCCCAAAGTCTCTTCCGTGTATCTTCATTGGCTATTCAAAGACACAAAGTGCCTATCATTGTCTAGATATCTCTACTGGACGCATCTACACATCGCGTCACGTTCGCTTTGTTGAGTCGGCATTCCCCTACTCCACACTATCTCCAAACTCCTCGCTTCCGCCCACTCCTTCTCTCGCTGACTGGTGCCCCATGCCCCTCCCTCTCTCTGCCGAGCCCATCCCACCTCCTCCTGACTCGCCTACTGCCTCGACATCCCCCCTCACCCCACCAACCTCTCCCACCCCTCGTAGCCCAGTACTCCCACCCACCAGCCCTCCCTCGTCAACTCTCTCCTCCCCTCTTGGCTCATCCAGCCCCACAGCCCCGTCCTCTACCCTCGAGTTCTCCCCACCACAATCCTCTTCACCCACTGCCTCCCCCCTATACCTGCTTCGCCTACGCCTGTCGCCAACCATCCCTCATCCCCCCCTCGTGGCATTATCACTAGGTCCATGAACAATATTCGCAAGCCTAACCCTAAGTACGCTCACCCTACCACTACCCAAACACGTAACCTCGAACCCAAAACCACAGCTCAAGCTCTCAACGATCCTCGCTGGACCCAGGCTATGGATGCCGAGATAACTGCCCTAAAAAATCTTGGCACATGGGACTTGGTTCCACCTGATCACACTCGTAACTTGGTCCAATGCAAGTGGGTCTTCCGGATTAAATATCATTCCGATGGTTCACTTGACAGGTACAAAGCACGCCTTGTCGCTAAAGGGTTCCAACAACGACCCGGCTTGGATTATACGGATACTTTCAGTCCGGTGGTTCGGCCGGCTACCATCCGCACCCTTCTCACTCTTGCTGTCACGTCTGGATGGCATCTTCGCCAACTTGATATTAACAACGCATTTTTGCAGGGCACTCTTCAAGAGGAAGTTTACATGTCTCAACCACCGGGATTCCTTGATCCTAACCACCCTACTCATGTGTGCAAGCTCAAGAAGGCCATTTATGGCCTCAAACAAGCTCCCCGAGCTTGGTATACTGAACTTACGACATTTTTACTTGGCTTGGGATTCAAGCGTGCACTCTCGGACACCTCCTTATTTATCTTGTCTTCACATCTTCATCCTATTTATTTGATTGTTTATGTTGATGACATCATTGTAACAGGGCCACATGCATCCACTCTTAACTCTTTCATTCAAACCTTGGCAACTCGGTTTGCGTTGAAAGACCTTGGCACACTATCTTACTTTCTTGGTGTTGAAGTTGTGCCCACTCCTACTGGCCTATTTTTAAGTCAGCGCAAATACATTCTCGATCTTCTTGACAGGTTTGGCATGACTGACGCAAAACCAGCCCCTACTCCCTTGGTGGTCACGCAATCTCTCCTTGTCATGGTTGGCACTCCTCTTGATGCACCAAAGGATTATCGGGCCGCTCTTGGAGGTCTTCAATACCTCACCCTAACTCGCCCGGATGTGGCCTTTGCGGTTAATAGGCTCTCTCAATTTATGCATCGCCCAACAACCGAGCATTGGACGGCTTTGAAGCGCCTTCTGCGTTATCTATGTGGTACACTTGACAAAGGTGTCACAATTTATCGGGATACACCACTCACTCTTCATGCCTTTTCCGATGCCGATTGGGCCGGTGATAAGGATGATTACATTTCTACAATGGGTCATGTTATCTTTCTAGGACGCACACCCCTTACTTGGTGCTCCAAGAAACAAAAGTCAATTGCTAGATCCTCTACGGAGGCCGAGTATCGTGCCGTGGCATCTACTACGGCTGAACTGATGAGTATACGTAATTTACTTGACGAATTGGGTGTCTCCTTACATCTTTGTCCGGCTATTTATTGTGATAATTTAAGTGCGACTCATTTAAGTGCAAATCCAGTTTTTCATTCCAAGATGAAGCACTTGGCTCTTGCGTTTCATTTTATCCGGGAGCAGGTTCAAAATGGCTCACTTCGTGTCACCCACGTACCAACTGGAGATCAGCTTGCCGACTTCTTAACAAAGCCACTGTCCCGACCACGTTTGGATGTTTTATTGTCCAAGATTGGGATTGTAGATCGCCCATCTTGAGGGGGCATGTTAGAGATAAGTCTTGACTTAGTCTCTTGTAATCTATAATATGGTTATACTAATCTTTATCTCCATATAGCGTACAATACTAATCATAGTTAGTTTGTTTGTTTCTTATTCTTATCTTTTGTAACTCGTGAAACTCTATCCTTCTGTTAGTTTGTTATGCATACTTAGCTTGTATCTCCTAGGCTGTATAAATACGTTATTCATTAAATGGAAACTTTAAGCTTCTTCCAACCTTTCATATTAGATGTAGTAGTATTAGGAGGAGGAGATTAAGTTAGGTGGTGGGATGATGAATTGTGGATGATGGGTCAACGAGGATTTTGGTTGATGATTAATTATAGGTGTAGGTGTATTGTGATGAAGTGGTGAATTTCGGTTAATGCATCAATAAAATAAAGTGAGGGATGATGATGTGGCGGTGGAATTCAGCATCAGGGATGAATGAGTTAGGATGGTGATGCTGTAGGTGATGATGCGCAGGGAAGATGGAGGGACCGGGAGGTGTAGCGAGAGATATAGGAGTATTGGTGGATGCCGAGTGCTGCTTGTGAGGGAAGGTGTTGGATGTGTGAGTTGTTGAGCCGTGGAAGGTGAGTGTATCCGTGTATTATGAGAGATGAAAGTATTATATAGGTTTAGGTAGTTGGGTTGCA
Organism: Beta corolliflora; assembly: GCA_947648045.1. Lineage (NCBI taxonomy): Eukaryota > Viridiplantae > Streptophyta > Magnoliopsida > Caryophyllales > Amaranthaceae > Beta > Beta corolliflora. The sequence continues at coordinate 227,119 of CANSZD010001333.1, forward strand.
ATACGTTTTCGAAAAATAGAAGGTCTCTAAAAGATTTTTATTAAAACAGATTTTAGAAAAGAGTTAGATAAAAGATATTTAAAAATATTTTGGGAAAAGATTAAAAGATATTTTTATTAATAAAACTAATCAATAATAATTAATTAATTCTACTAATTAAATTGGGCTAGAAAATGGGTTTTAAAAATTGGGCTTTCATAAAAACTATATTTAAAAGATTTTTGAAGATGAGCTTTTAAAAAGTTATTTAAAAACATTTTAGAAAGTGGGCTAAGTAAAGCTAGTTATAAAAAGGGTTTTCGGAAATGAGTTAATAATATGAGTTAGAAAATGAATTTGGGCTTAAAACATTTTATTTTAGACTCGTTCTGTATTCTTTCCTCGATCCGGACCAATTGGAGCAGGGTATTAGTCATCATAGGGTACTAAATGGGGAGACACGATTATGTGTCTACAGAAGCCCTCACTTTGACTGAGGTTTGTAAAACTGAAAGTCAAAGTATACGTGTCGGGACAGAGAATAATTCTGGATGCTCTGCAATCCAAAATCACTCTTTTACGCCGTTACCTGCAAAATAAGCATAAGCTTCATGAACAGACATGTGTGAAACATATTTGCAAAATAATTGTAAATTTGCAAAAATAAAATGATTGGTGGGAAAAAGGAATCAAGAGCTATTATGGTCCGGCTCATGTTGGGGTAGAGTTTTTGGCCTGCTCCGTGGCAATGTGTAGAGCCTTTGTCCCGTTCCAAGGCAATTGTTGCAGAGTTTTTGGCCTGTTCCAAGGCAATAGGTGTAGAGTTTTTGGCCTGTTCCAAGGCAATTGTTGTAGAGTGTTTGGCCTGTTCCTAGGCAATTGTTGTAGAGTTTTTGGCCTGTTCCAAGGCAATTGGTGTGGAGTGTTTGACCTGTTCCAAGGCAATTGGTGTGGAGTGTTTGGCCAGTTCCAAGGCAATTGGTGTGGAGTGTTTGGCCTGTTCCAAGGCAATTGTTGTGGAGTGTTTGGCCTGTTCCAAGGCAACTGGTGTGGAGTGTTTGGCCTGTTCCAAGGCAACTGATGTGGAGTGTTTGGCCTGTTCCAAAGCAATTGGTGTGGAGTGTTTGGCCTGTTCCAAGGCAATTGGTGTGGAGTGTTTGGCCTGTTCCAAGGCAATTGGTGTGGAATGTTTGGCCTGTTCTAAGGTAATTGGTGTGGAGTGTTTGGCATGTTCCAAGGCAATTGGTGTAGTCAATTTGAAGTGGTTAACGGTTTGTGTCCCTTTATTGAGTACTGGTTGTCTCCCGAGCAATGTATGCTGAAAATTTGTAGAGTGACAAGATTATATGTAAGCTTTTGAAAGTTCATTGAGTTGTCGCGTGTAATGTCGTGACGAACATTTGAAATCATTTGAAATTAAGCGTGTGGGTTCTACTTGGCTTAGAAGCCCCCAAGCGTGCTGTACAGGACTATGCGTCAGAAGCACAGGCCTACGCTTGGCGTGGGATGCTGCACAGGACGCAGTTTGCTGCGTGCGATGTCGTAATGAACATTTGAAATCATTTGAAATTAAGCGTGTGGGCTCCACCTGGCTAAGAAGCCCCCAAGCGTGATGTACAGGACTGTGCGCCGACGCACGAGCTGCTGCGCTGCGCCGGATGTTGCGGCCGGACGCGGCTTTGCTGCATGTGGCACAGCATTGTCAGTGCGCTGGACGCACCATGTATATAGCGCTTATTGCTAATTTGTAATGGTCCGCACACCTTGGCAGAGTATAACTCGTATTGAGTCGTTTAATATTAGGTACCTGCAAATGCAAATAACACACAGATATACAGACAAACACCTAGGGGACATGCATGTGTCCCGTGATGTGGGTGCCAGTGTATGGATAGGAAAATACTCGACTTATAAAGAGTGACCTCTAACACTCTAGACTTCAAGGTGATATCGTGTGTGCATACGTGTGGTGTATGACTCGATGATTGATGATAGAATTCTATGGCTAAGGACAAATGATGCAATGTTTGACACAATGTTTGGATGATGCAGATATGCAATGCAAATGCAGATGTGATACTAATGCAGAGATATGACACTAATGCAGATGATATGATTTGATGATGTGATCGTTCCATTAGAAGCTCAAATTTTTGTTTAGAAAACTGTTTTTTGAAAGAAGAAGAAATGGGAAGCCCCCAAGGTTGATCCATATAGGTCATGTTTGATTCGAAATGTGTTGTAGTTGTTACGGGCCTAAGTGAGCCCATAGAATAATTAGGATTTCGTATGGGTCTGGAGCCCACAATCTTTTGTATGGACTCGAAATGAAGTCTTTATCAAGGTACACATGGAGCCCAAGGATAATCTATTAAGTTAATAGAATACGTTATAGAACGAGCTTTTGTAGCGCTTGAGTTGTATATGCTTTAAGTTTTGTATTCCAAGGGCCTAAGCGAGCCCATAAATAGATGCAATCTTGTATCAGTGTGGGTTTTAAATTCCAAGATGTATGGACTCGTAATGAAGTCCTTATTACAATAGACTTAAACGTGGAGCCTATGAATTTCTGTGTGGAACAATGATGGAGTCCCTAGTAAGATGGAGTTTATGCAATACTCAGCTTGATTGCTTGATTTTGAAGATATCTCGTCACGCTTAGCGGAAGTTTCGACCGAAGATTCCATATAGGGTTCCTAAGGTGAGAAGACAAGAAAGGCCAATGAAAGGAACACTCGAAAGATGAGGCGCGGTCATAGCGCTGAGTGTTGAAAGGTTTTGCTTAGGTTGGCTTAGAACCGATAATGTGGCTTAGAAAAAGGAAGTGATTAGAATAAGAAAAGGCAGAGTCATAATGAACCGACTAACACAATGAGGTAGGCTGATGATGCAGGTTCAAATCCCAATCTACTTCTAAGGGTAGGGGATGAGCATTGAAAACTCATGATTTGGGAGATCGCGCTTTCCTCATGGGCCTAGGCGAGCCTTAAAAATATGTTGTGAATTAAAATGGTCGGGCCTCAAAAGAGGTTGCTTACGTATCCATCATGGAATCAGGCCAGTCGTAGCTCTTAACATTTTTATTGGTGGCCGAGCATTTTGCTTTGGAGCCATTTGCAATGAATTAGGCATTGATTTGGAAGAGGTCTTTGGCAAGAGTGGATAATAATGTAGGTTTGGTTTGGTTTAAAGCGGTCGGACCTTAGGGTGAGGTTTCCTACGTATCTTTAGCAGAATCAGACCAGTCGTAGTTCAGGCCAATGAATCAGAAGGTGCTCTGACTTATGCCTAGGTCGTCCTTATGGGTTTTCGACCTAGCGGGCTTTGGTTTGTCTTTTATGGCTTATTGGGATGCAATGTGCATGGTTGTTAAGAAGGTTTATTACAGAGATTTGAAGTTGGAGGTTTACAATCGAGGGTTGAAGGTTTTGAAAAGAAGGTACATTTGACAAAGCTATTGATGGGCTTATTTGCAACACTTCTTTTTTTCACTTTTTGTATCATTTTTTTTTTTTTGCTTTTTATTTTTGATTTCTTTTTGTTGTTGCTCTCTTTTTTTTTTACCTGCCCTATACATCGAATTGTTGTCAAATGCACTTCCTACGAGGTAGGTTAAAGGGAGAGGGATGTTATGCAGGTCATTGCCTTTATTAAAATAGTCATGAGAATTAGAAATTCATTTCCTTTAAGACGACAATCGTGATTTCCATTGATGCTCATTAGTGCAAGGTTAGAAAAGAAATACTCATTTATTATTTGAAAATTATGAGTACATGCAATAAGAGGGAAAATCCTATATTATACTGGGCGAATAAGAGAAATGAAACAGAAAATGGAATCTCAAGTTTATACTCCTACGTCACTTGACGAGACAGCTTCGTTGCTTCGATCTTCATGAGGTCTCTTTCTAAATGAAAAGAGAAGAGGTGTATTTTTTTCGTGCTGATTGGACCTAAGCGAGTCCAAATGCTTTTATGAGCGATTGGGCTTATATATCTATTTCTATGACATTCAGGTCATTATCTTCGGCATTTTTCAGCAAATCATTCTCAATCTAGAGATGTCGATTGTAGAGAAATTTTTAGGAAGTTTCCCTTTCAGTTAGGTGTTATTAATAGGCTCAAAATAGGAATTTTGTATTGGTTACACTATGAACAACACTCTCCAATTTCTTGTTGAATCTAGGAGATTCACCGGACTCGATCTTCTCATGCCTTATAGCTATTTATTCCATCATGCTAGACAGCTTGGCTAAAGATCTAGCCATTTCAGCAACTTGTTGCTCGTTATTCGATGGACTGCCCATTTTAATGTCTCTTGAATTTAGCGTGGATCATCAAGGGAGATTTAGAGATAGAGTGATGATGGAGAGAGAAAATGGATTGAAGGAATGTATGTTTGTTTTAAAAAATTGAGCTTCTAGGAACAAAATAGCATCTCCTAAATGAATGATATATTTTTTTTTGGAATTTTTTTTGTGGATGCACCTAGACCTAATGCATGTATGCATGACTCTTTTGGATGCACCTAGACTTAATGTATGTATGAATGCATCAATCTATGCGTTCGAACCTGTAAAGGCTGCCTACATATCCCAAAAGAGGGAATCATATCGCTTGTAGTTCGGGACTACTAAATGAGGAATGCATGAAATGAAATGAAGAGTATGGATGCAATGAGACTCCTAAATGCTTAATAACTCTAGTTATGCATGAAGTGTATGAACGATGGACTATGCAGAGGGACTCCTGTATGAATGCAATCCTAATTGACATGAAACTCTAACGACTTCATAATCCTAGACTTGATAGACTTCTAATGACGTTAGAATTCTAGATTTGACGGACTTTCAAGGATGCTGGACTCCTAATGTGCATGAAACTTTAGTGGACCTAGACTCCTAAAGTGGATGGAATTCTAATGGATTTAGACTCCTAAGATTGGCAGAATTTTAATGGTTTTAGACTCCTATTATGCATGGACTTTCTATGAATTATAGACTTCTAAGATGGATGGGACTCAAGCGAATTAAGACTCCTAACATGGACAGAGTTAGACGGGGTTAAGAACTCTAAATGGAGTGAAACTGGATGAATCTAGACATATGAGCTAGATGGACTTCTAATGGAGTTAGAATTCCTAAATGGATGAGACTTTTACAACAAGATGGACACTAAAAGGAATTCTAGCTGATGTACACAAATGATGGATAATATACAAATGAAGATAGGAAAGAGAAAAAGGATTAACTTTCGAAAAAAGATATGTGATTGGAAAAAAGATGGATATTTTTTTGAAAAAAAGGAGTGGAGATAGAATTTTTGAAATAGATAGGAGATTAAAGATGGGATGAAATTTTGAAAAAGATAGGAGAATGATTTTTGAAAAAAGATGAGGATGAATTTTCAAAAAGGATGGGACATCATTTTTTCAAAAGGATGGGAGATATAGTTTGGTAAAGGATGAGGATAGAATTTTCGAAATAGATAGGAGATATATGTTTGAAGATGAAAAAGTTAGTGAAAGGATAAAGGAAAGAAAAAAAAACCAAGATAATAATAATCCAAAATGTTAGTCGAAAACTATGTTAGGCACATTGAAGTAAGCAACTAAGGCAAGATATTACATGCGTAGTACGCACAATCAAGTATTGCACACATGAAGGACAAGAAAATGTTGCGCTGAACGGGGACAAATTGCAGGGTTAGAACAGCGCTCTACGCGACTCTAGCGCCAGACGCGAGGCTAAAGCGTGGAACGCGGAAACACTGCGCGGAGCGCAGATTAGAAGCGTGGCACGCAGTACAAGGCAGCAGCTGGAACTCTCTATCTGCGTGTGATTTCGTTTAATAGTTTTGACTCGAAAATTGGTAATACGAAACAGTTAATGGCATGTACACGTAAATATGCACAAGTAGGATAATAATATGCAAAGTTATCAACCTAAAAGTCCAGTTCTACGTTCAACTATTGGTCAGGTTTCGGTTAAGTCTGCAAAGGGTCCATGACTAAGAGATTGATCCCACGCTTCGTACCTTTGCTTAAAAAGGTGGCCACGTGTAAGACGCACTCCAGTTCTCAAGTTAGGAACAAGAGAACAATGTCATGGTTGGGTAGGTTTGCTTATGACTAAGATCCAACACTATCGCTCAGGAAGCTTTTTGGAAGAACAAAGCGCAAACCCCCCGGGGGTGACCTCACACATAGAACATGTGCTAATGAGGCAAGGTAGATTGCCCTTATGGTGGCTGAACAATAGTCATGCATATGCAAAATAATATATTATTCAAAGGCATAAAAGGAGAATGAATCGTATTTTTCAAGTTTCACCCACTCATTTTAAAAAATTAATTGTTTTTTAAATCCTCCCCAGTGGAGTCGCCAAATTGTAGGCGTGGATTTTATTCCTTTATGCCTACACGCGGTGTGAGCGCGTTTATTTGACTACCCCATTGTTAAAATTTTATTAAAAATACGTTTTGAAGTCGCCAACAATTCTTTAAAGGAAGAATCATAAACCTAATTGGATATTGAAACGGAAGGGACATCTTAGCGACTTATCCAATGTAGATTTCCCCGTCCTGACTCCATAGATGGTCAAAGTGAACCATAGATCGAGTTCGGGGGTGAGGGTACAATACAGTCAGGAACCATATTGCCCATTGCTGGCCTTTACTAAATACCGATTCATTACAGATTTTATGCAGAAGAATAATCATATAACGTTTTAAAGCACCCAAAAAATAATTAATCTAGGTTGGTTCAGGAAACACATAAAAAGACTAATTATTTAGTGACAAGTTATTATGCAATCATATTACAAGGTTCCTAACAGGTTGTCTAATTTATCTGAATTAATTAGAACAATTCTTTAGGTCTTGTTTAGCAATAATACAAGGTGATAAATATTGCAATCAGGCATAGAAAAATAATAAATAAAAATAAGAAAATAAATATTGCAGGGAGTTAGTATAATATATACAATACTTACAGTCGTAGGGACGAGTTAACAATCTACATCATGAATAGAATGTTAGTAACTTCAAGAAAATAATAAGAATAAATAAAGAAATAAAATAAAAGTGGTTAATTTAGTTGACCCTCATAAATTATACCACCGTCCGGGGTCGTTGATTTGTACGGATCTTGGAAAATTGAATTGTTGTACGAGTCTTATAAAAAAGTTGTTTTGCGTCTTGTAAAAAAATATGTTACGTGGGTTTCACAAGATTTTTGAGAATTTTGGGGTGTAGAGATTTGTTGTCTCATGGAATAGTATAACGAGGGTATGATGTGTTGTTGAGTATTAGATGTAGTAGTATTAGGAGGAGGAGATTAAGTTAGGTGGTGGGATGATGAATTGTGGATGATGGGTCAACGAGGATTTTGATTGATGATTAATTATAGGTGTAGGTGTATTGTGATCACTAGAGGAAAAAAGCCCAAGGGCTGCGGTCAAAAGGGGCCCAAGGGCTGCGTTTTTTGACCGCAGCCATTGGACTAGCAGCCCTTGGCATTTAGGAAGGGCTGCGGTTTTTAACCGCAGCCTAGCACGTTAAGGGCTGGTCGGGGCAAAAACCGCAGCCCTTCGTAGGTTAAGGGTCGCGGTTCGGGGCAAAAACTCGCGCCCCTTAGGAAGTAAAGGGTTGCGGTTTTTGCCCTTAACCGCGGCCCTTAACCCACCAAGGGTTGCGGTTTTTGCCCTGACCGCAACCCTTGTGACCCAAAAAAATAAAAAATAAAATTTTTTTTTTTGCATTTTTTTAGTCCTAAATGATCCAAAATCAATTACATAATATAAAAGTATCACTTCTCATTGCAATTCATGTTATTTATACACATATATAAAGAAAATATTGACTGAGTTACATTTTAGTATCAAAACTAGTGTAACAAAAGATAGAGAGTTCCTTCACTTGTAATCTTCAAATTGATACCACTCATTTGTGTGCTTTGATGGCAATGCCAGATGAGGAATTGCTTTTTGAATTTAGCCGTGGTGAACCGTAACCGGGACTCGAGATTAGAGGGTGATGCGGATACCAAGGCATTTTGAGCCCTCTCTTTGTTCTTCTAAGATATTCTGCGCAGTAACGTTCGTGCAAAGATTAGCGACCATTATGGAAAAGATGCAGAGTACAAGCTACAAGCAGCAGATGGCAAAATATTACTCCCTCCATCTCCTATTGCTTTCACAACAGGGTTAGGCAAACCAAAATAGATTGGATGTCATTTTGATTTTGACAAAACTGGGGCCTGTGTTATTTTTAGGAAGAGAGAACAATAAAGCGTCCATTAAGATTTATGCCTTCTTACATTTTTCAGAGATGAAACAGATTTTTTAAAACAAAAGAGTGAAATGGGGGGTGTGCAGGGGGGAGTGCAGCGGGGGTTGGGAAGGTTTGGGCGGGGAGTGCATCGGGGGTTGGGAAGGGTGGGCGGGGAGTGCAGCGGGGGCAAAGCAATGGGGGAGGGTTGGGGGTGTGCGGGGCGTGTGCGGGGGAGTGCAGCGGGGAAGGGCCGGGCGGGGCCGGGGAGGCTGGGAAGGGTGGGGGAGTGCAGCAGGGCATTGCAGTGGGTGTTGCTAATTGTCATTGTTAATCATTACCCCAACTCTCATACTCTTTTTCAGTTCACATAACTTAATCTTCAACACTATGGGATTCTTAGTTTTTGGGTAGCGGCACTAATAAAACCAGATCAGCATATATGTAGATGCAGGAAAAAAGAGTAGGAATTTATCTAATTTAATTACCGATAATTAACAATCAGTAGATTATATCCAGTTGATGCCAAAAATGCCAATGATGTTGAAAACTTAGATGTCGCGACATCAAGAGGACCTCCACAAAGAACTAAAATCAATGGATTACAAGTGTCCTTCGGCGTACTTGGGGAGACAATTATAGCTTCGAAAGGTTTTCGTATCCCTAAGAGTGTAAAATGATTCAACATGAAGAATTAAAAGTGTATATATCATGCAATAGTATCTTGTTAGAGCATAAGACGGTTCATAAAATTGACATAAATTGGACGAATGATGTGAATCAACGATTTACACATTTTGCGCATTGCAGACAAAGGCTTAGAACAAGAAATGCAAGGTACTCAGATCACCTCAAAACCGCAAAACTTTAATGCTACAAACAAACACACAAGAGAGAGAGAGAGAGAGAGATGTACGCTGGAAAGAACAAGAAATACAAGTAAAAAACAGTATGAGAACATGCTGCATATCAAGCAATGACGCACCAGCTACTGAGCTTACATATCTCACATTCTCCAACCCCTAGTGACTGTATTATGAAATCCCACCATACTACACTTGCTAACCCTCATCCTCACCCCACCATAGCAAACACTCACTCGTCTCACCAGAGACATCATCCACCCACAATAACTAAAACAGTAAACAAAACACTATTCCTATACCAACCAAGAAACGGGCAACAATGAGCATGTAAAAACACATCAAAAGCTTAAACATTCTTACGGAACCGACATCCATTGAAGTATGGGGACTAAACAAATTCTATCTAAATTAACCAATCAATAACAAACAAAAGGCATATTCGACAGCAATTATTTGTGTTTTCTACATGTTCTCGCAATGGACAGTAAGTAAAATTATTACCAGACCCAAAAATCAAAAAGAAAGAAATCAAACACGTTGCTCCCTGTAACAAAAAAATAAAAAAAAAATAAAAAAAAATCAAACACTCACTTACCAACAAAAATCAGCACTCAAATGGACAAACCACTAAGTCCAAAGAACAATTAATCCTCGCCGAACGAAAAATGGCCGCAGCTATAGCCAAGTTCTGAAATCTTAGTCATTCCATAAGAGACTAATTTATCAAATACATAGAAACAAAATTAAACTAGTTAAACATTTACCAACACCAAGAAGAAATCAGATTCACAAAATAGAGAAGAAGGCACGCACCAAATCAATAACAATAACAGCAGCACCAGCACAAATATAATTCCTAACATTCAAAGGAGTTATCATAATAGCAGCACAAATATACATCGATGTTTAGTTTAATGCTAACGAACCTTAATTTTTTATAACTAAACAATTCACCGTAAAAAGCAAACAAATTATATACAAAAAGGTAAAAAACAACAATACATATTAGGCTAAGAAATCCCACAAAATTAATTAAAGCCTAAAAAACAACAATACCATATATTTAGCCATAAATCAATCAATTAAAGCCCTAAAAACAACCACTTAATACATATTAGGCTGAGAAATTCCACAAAATCAATAACTAATTAGATTCACCAACTTTAAGAATGAAGCAAGCAATAAAGGCAAAAAACAATTCAACCAAACCAGTACCATGATCCCAAAGGGGGCTACAATGCCCATACTAATTCCTCGAACAATCATCTTCAACTAAGGGGGAAAGGGGGATAAATAAAGTTCATCCTCGAACAATCAACTTCTGGGTAAAAGGGTTCTAATTTCTAAAACATAACTCGAAGAAAGAGCACACCAACAAAGCGTTAGAATAAAACATACCTTTTCTCATACTCCAAAGATACATTACAAGTCAATATGTAACAATTCTCTCCTCTTCAATTCATATCCAGTGTCCCTCCACAGATACAGAAATCAATATATCAGATTTCCAACTCAAGTATATGGAGTACCATATTACAGATAAAATTTGAAGTTTTCTATATATTTTAGTTAACGGTTAAATTGATAAACACGAAAATCAAAAATCTAATCAGGTAAATATACAACGCTTGCATATGAGATCAAGTAGACCCCTAGAATATGAAACAAGTGTAAAAGAAGGAGTGAATGACAAGAATAAGCTTGATTGAATAACCACCCTTCTTTGTCTCTCTCCCCCTGCCCATCCTCCACTGTCTCATCTCTAACTCTTATTGTACCCTCCCTTAGTCTCTCTATAGCTTTCCTTGTTTTACTACCACCACTCCTTTATTCACCTATCGCAAGCTACTCAACATCATACTAGCTCACTTGTTATGGAAGATAGATTCATGTACTCCTCGAGCCTAAAGAGTTACAAAGCAATGCAATAAATAGAACATCCATAACATAATGACATATAATTACAAATTAAAATCTTTCGGAACTACAACAATAAAATCCAATAACTAAAACATCACAAATATACCAAAGTAGAGCAATTTCAGCATGTATACCACAGATACACCAAGAAAAAGAAATAAATCAATTAAAATCAGCACAAAAAAATGAGCAACATTACGCACCATTGATGAAAACCACCCCAAAAAGTGTTGAACAACATGAAAAAATTAACGAATTAAACTTAGATATGAAAACAAAATAGAAGAAACAAGAACGAAAAGAAGAAATAAGAACTAAATAGAATAAACATGGAAGTAATTACCAAAAAAATCGAACATTTGATGACCTCTTGTGAATGTCGAACAACCCGCACCCTAAATCCCAATAAATTTGAGCGATTATGATCATGAGTGAAGAAGACGAAGATGAAGAGAGGAGATGGGAGGAGGAAAGAGTTCGAACATCCATGTCACCACTGTCCTGTCAATGAATGCAAGGACACACAATATGACACATACAACTCGTAAAAGTAAGAATGAGCAAGCCAGCTGACAACGAAGACCAACTGGAGTTCAAAGGAAACCAAAACACCAGTGGAGATAGTCAACTACAACATCAAAACATGAAATAGAAGTGGAAGGATCAAGACGAACATGAAGTATAGAGTTGTATGTGTCATTGTCTTGCTGCGAACACCAAAATGACATGCTGGTGATGTTGTACCTTCGATGGAGGTTGGGTGTAACGGAACTGCTGCTGACTTGATACAGAAGCCATTACACAAGTAGCCCACACTGAGGCAGCAACTAAACTCCTGCAACATAAGGTCAACAACACTTGAATAATTCATAATTCACATCCATATCAAGCCACTCATCCACCTAGATTACCTATATACCAAAGTTCCGATTCGATAAACCTTTTCTACCTGTCATTCTTATGCAATCAGCAAAGTACATAATCCCATACTAAACAGTAGAACATACAAATTCATCTTTTTCTAGCCTAAGCTACATGAACTATCAACCTATCAGTCCAACAAATTTTCTCCACTAATTATCCTCCTCCTCCAACTCTCATCTAAATCAAACCAATGATAGGTCAACTTAATACGAATTCTTCCTTCGAATTACCAATTATCTCCTCTCAATTAGCTTTAACACAAGTAAAAAAACGAACAAAAAAATTTATAAAAAAGGCAAAATAACAGCGAATTCACTAAATCGCAAAAACAACGAACTAAAATTGGAGGTAAATTTGTAACGAAAATAGAGGACCATAAAAATTAGGGCAAAGAAAAGAGGAGAGAGAAAGATAATTAGTTTACCTGATGAGTGAATAGCAGCGCAACACCGCCACAACACAGCAGCACAACCAATAGAGGAAAGAGAGAGATGAGCAGGAATAGCAACGCCGAGGCTCCGGCGAGCCGAGATTATACCACAGATGTCCTCATTGATTGATTCACATAAACTATAAATTCTGGAGACATTCACAATCGAAATCAACCTTACAAAGAGCCAAAATCAAATCCAAATTTGAAATTCCAACTTCAATCACAAAAAAAAAGAGGAGAGAGAGAGTACCGATTTCGTCCGCCGATGAAGATACGAAGGTCAGGAGAAAGTGTCGAAGGAGCGACAGCAGACGAACCGCCAACTCTACTAGTACCGCCTAAAATCAAAACCCTAGAATTACGAAGTTTGTCATCGGAAATTGCGAAATCAATTTTCGGCTTTTTGAAACGTCTCTCTCCTTAACAGAGCTCGAAAACGCCATTAATAGCGGCGATGATGAGGTTTTGAAGTGAAGGAGCGAGAGAGGAAGAGAGGAGAATGAAGATTTGAGGATGTGCGATGCCTAACTTTAGAGAGGAGATAGATGAATGAAGATTTGTGGTGGTCTGGGAGTAAACCCTAGTCACCGAGAATGAGAGAGGAGAGGGACGAATGAGAGAGAAAGACTGAGGTAGCGCTGAATTTTGTCATTCTAAAGTATAGCCCATTAGCCCACGCGAGAATTAATTATAAAGGGCTGCGGTTAAGGGCTAACCGCGACCCTTCACTATTAAGGACTGCGGTTAGCCCAAAAACCGCAGCCCTTAATTACTAAGGGTTGTGGTCTTTGTCTAACCGCAGCCCTTCATTATTAAGGGCTGCGTTTTGCAATAAACCGCAGCCCTTGCATCGCAGCCCTTGCGTTTTTTTCCACTAGTGGATGAAGTGGTGAATTTCGGTTAATGCATCAATAAAATAAAGTGAGGGATGATGATGTGGCAGTGGAATTCAGCATCAGGGATGAATGAGTTAGGATGGTGATGCTGTAGGTGATGATGCGCAGGGAGGATGGAGGGATCGGGAGGTGTAGCGAGAGATTTAGGAGTATTGGTGGATGCCGAGTGCAGCTTGTGAGGGAAGGTGTTGGATGTGTGAGTTGTTGAGCCGTGGAAGGTGAGTGTATCCGTGTATTATGAGAGATGAAGGTATTATATAGGTTTAGGTAGTTGGGTTGTAATAGGTTTTCGAAAGATAGAAGGTCTCTAAAAGATTTTTATTAAAACATATTTTAGAAAAGAGATATTTAAAAGATTATTTTTATTTTATAAAAGATATTTTTATTAATAAAACTTATCAATAATAATTATTTAATTCTACTCATTAAATTGGGCTAGAAAATGGTGTGTTTTAAAAATTGGGCTTTCATAAAAACTATTTTTAAAAGGTTTTTGAAGATGGGCTTTTAAAAAGTTATTTAAAAACATTTTAGAAAGTGGGCTTCGTAAAGCTAGTTAAAAAAAGGGTTTTCGGAAATGAGTTAATAAAATGAGTTAGAAAATGAATTTGGGCTTAAAACATTTTATTTTAGACTCGTTCTGTATTCTTCCCTCGATCCGGACCAATTGGAGCAGGGTATTAGTCATCATAGGGTACTAAATGGGGAGACACGATTATGTGTCTACACCCATGATGGCCATCACTTCTTCAAACGAGGAAGGTTCCTCTTTGACGGGAACATACTTTCTTTTCTTGATGGGAAGGATTTCGGACGTTTCCCCCGAGGGAAGCAACTCCGCGTCCGAGGACTCTCAATGGTCGTTCTCAACGAGGCCACCTGGTCTTTCACAACTTCGGCCGTTTTCCTTTCACAAGCAACCTTCGTCTAATCCTTTTCTTCATTCTTCCAAGACGATGGCTTTAAAGTAGTTAGGTAACACTCTATGGTCGCCAGCTGATCTCCATACAGGGTACCAATCTGGCCACCATCACATTCAAACTTCATGAGCATAAGATGAGTAACTATCACTGCATTAACATGATTCAGAGTTGGTCGACCGAGAATGACATTGTAAGCTGTCAAGTTTCGGACGACCAGGAACTTGATGAACAGAGTCCGGGATACATCCTTCTCTCCCACTCGGACTATCAAAGTAACCGTCCCCATAGGATGAATAATTCCTCCCCCAAACCCAATTCTTAAGTTGAAACAATCCGCACTGATGATATCCATCAAATTTCCAGTGTCAATCAAAATTCTTCTTACTCTTAAGTTTGCTATCTTCATTTCCACAACCAAGGGGTCATCATGAGAAGTTTTCGGCTTCCCCGATCTTGCTCACTAACTACTACCTTTGGGAAGGGCTCGGCCTTTGTTTGGTCGATTAGCAAAATTTAATCGAGCTCCCGAGGTAGTTTTTGTGCCCCGATTGGTTGGTCCTCCATTCGCAAACCCACCCGAGATGACAAGAACAACATCTTCATCAGTGCTTTCACTTTCTTTCTTCTTGCTTTGACGGTCATCCTTCCTCTGACACTTCCTTCCCCCTTGGGGTAAGTATGTATTCATCTTTCCTTTCCGGTCTAACTCCTCCAGAGCCCTCTTAAGATGTTTATATTCATTGGTCTCATGTCCACAATCTTTATGGAAGTGACAATACTTGCTCTTGTCTCTATTTCTGTAAGGAGTCTTCATCTTAGCTGGAGCCTTAAGCTCATATTGATCCTTTATCTCCATAAGGATGGAGTATTGATCCTTGTTAAATTATATGGGATCAGCTGAAGATTCATATTCTTTCCTCTTTCCGCGCCTAGTCGAAGTTGTTGTGGAGGTTCTTGCCCAAGTCTCAGCCTTCTTAGGGTTGTTCTTTTTTGCCTGAACCACCTCTTCAGGCTTCTTGGACTCAGGATGCTTAGCCTCGGCGCAAACTTCAGTGGCATGTATGAATGCTTCAGCCTCCTTCAGGGCTTCTGCATGAGTGGTGATTTTCTTCTTACAAGATCAAACTTAAAACTCCATGGCCGTAGTCCTCTATTGAAGGCGTCAAAGGCCACACCAGCTTTAAGATCTTGAATCTGCAAAGCTTCTAGATTAAATCTTTTAACAAAACTTCGAAGGGATTCTTTTGATCCTTGGACAACCTTGCCCAAATGCATACTTGTCTTTTGTTCTTGCCGATTGGCTACAAAGTAACTAGTGAATAGATAACTGAATTAGGGGGGAGATTGTTAAACCACTTCTGAGCTACTCCCTTTAAAGTAGCCGGGAAATTCATGCACCAAGTAGCATCATCTACTGATTGTACGTACATCTGGTGCTTATAAGCGGAGAGATGATCATCTGGGTCAGTTGTTCCATCAAACGACTCTATGGTAAGGAGTTTAACTATTGGGAAGGGTGGATCCTCCATTATACTGGCTGAGAAAGGGGTTGGCCAGTTGATTCGAAGGGCTCCCAGCTGTCTCTCAATGGGTATGAACTCCTTACGATATTCCTTCAACACGGGATTAGATGAGGTGTTTGTTGGGGCTGCACGCCTATACACCATCGGCTGCACCACGATCTTCTCTTGTCTTGGACGAAGAAGAGAAGGACCCAAACTTTTTCCTTCTGTCCTGGAAGGTAACCTTAAAGGGGGATCTCTTAAGTACGGTGTAGCACCTGAGGCTGACCGTTGTAATTAGGGATGTCAATGGGTAATGGACCCTACCCGGATCCATGGATCCAGATCCGTTTTTAGTGGATCTGGATCCTCAAATTTTGGACCCTGCGGATCCGGGTAGTATATGGATCCTAGTTTTTGAAAACGGATCTGGACCGGGTCCTAAATTATTACCCGGATCCGGATCCATTACCCGTTTTTGAAAGATATTTTAAAATATATAATTAAAAGGGTAAAAATTAATGTTAAACTCTTAATGTTATTTATGCTCGGATTTGAATGCTTGCTTACTTCAACATCGACAAATGAAGATGTTGAATGGCGTTGTTTTGTTATTTAAAATCTCTAATTATTGTGAAAATTAGGGTCGTTTGAAGAAAATAGGTTAGGATCCGTTTTGGATCCGTTTAGGACCCGGATCCGTAGGATCCATTGGA
The DNA here is from genome assembly GCA_947648045.1 of Beta corolliflora. Taxonomy (NCBI): domain Eukaryota; kingdom Viridiplantae; phylum Streptophyta; class Magnoliopsida; order Caryophyllales; family Amaranthaceae; genus Beta; species Beta corolliflora. The sequence goes on from CANSZD010001333.1 coordinate 243,545, forward strand.
TCTGGATCTGGATCCTCAATTTTATTACCCAGCGGATCCGGGTAGGATCTGGATCCTTACCTAAAAAACGGATATGGATCTGGATCCTAGAGGACCCTGTCCAGATCCTACCCATTGCCATCTCTAGTTGTAATGCAACAGCCTTCATTGCTTTCAAATATTCCCTAGCGTCTGTTTCCATCCTATGTCCATTTGGACGAACATCATCCTAGGTCCTGACCAACAGATTCCAGTCCATCTTTCTTCGATGTTCACTGTCCGCTGGCTCTTTTCCTCTAGCTGTCCTCCTAGAGGTTTCTTAACGTGCAGGTCGACTAGGGCCTAGACGGTTCTCTTGAGAGTGTCCTCGAACACTGGATTGTTGGCAGCAGGCTCTAGGTTTACTTGGAAAAACAATATATTGTTTTTTATCTGTTCCTGGACGACTGTTGCCATCTTGGTCTGGAAGTCATTCAAAATGTTTTCCAGATGAGCAGCGCCCACTGGACGTTCAAGATTTTCCTGAATGACATGTACTTGACTCTGACCAGGAACATAATGGACGGAGGTATGTCCCTCCCTCTAGGTTGTCGCTCATCATCGACTGTATCTTCTACTCGGATTTGAAAGCTGTGGTTTCTAGCCACATTGGATGAGTGACAATCAGTCATCGTTACGTCTCCCCACATACGGCGCCAAATGTTTAATGTCCTTGGCTGTCAAGTAAACTCCTATCCTTCAAGATGTTCTTCTTTAGAGACTTGTGCAACGATTCCTGAATTCCGCAATCCGAACCTGAGCTCCGTTCCCGAACCTGCAGAAAAATGAACCAACCTGGGATGTTTGGGTGGTGGTTCCCGGTGGGACGCGGTTGCACGCGCTACCAAAGATAAAAGTATATTTTCCTTCTTTCCAATACAAGTGAATGTAAGTGGCAAGTAGGGTCGTATCCACAGAGACTTCGACTCTAACTCGTGCTTATAATAGATCAAATAGGGGTTTTGTAATTAAAGAAATGAATAACTAAAATATAAATAACTAAAGAACAATAAAGAAGTAAGGTAATCAATAAGAGGAGAATCTTGAGTTCGGTTAATGGCCACTTCAACTCATACTATTGATCATTGGTTTCTCAAATGTGTAACTTTATTCTTAATTACTCAAAGTTGGAAATCAAATTCCTTTCCCGCAAAAGAACCGTTAAACAATCATAATCAGATGATCATAAAACTTGGACTAAAGATTAACCTAATCTAATCAGAGATTAAATTCAAATCGATAGAACGTCAACGAACCAGGAATCAATGAGCCAATCAACTAATTGCTAGCACAACATATTCAAATTGGAAATTAAGATTTCTCTAGTGAATAATCAAGAATAATCAAATTCATTAATCAAACCCTAGGTTGCTACTCATGAAAGAAGAACAGACGATTCGGCATCAATTCTAAATCCAAGCAAAAGATAAATTGTATGTATAAACTAGTAGTACTCCTAGCAATTCATACAATAATCATAGATCAAAATCAAGAAATCATAATTATAATTAGGAAATAGTTAACAAAGAGAAACCTCACAATAATAGATCAAAGCTCGATTAACCGTTCTCAAGACTAGATTTAGGCGATGATCGACATGGCCTCCATCAATGAAATCTTCAAAGTAATGATCTCAAAAACAAGAATAAAAGATAGGGATTAGGGTTCTTCTACTCTATTCTCTCTAATTAGTTATGGGATTACATAACCTAAAACAAAACAATGTTTTTACTAATATTAATAAAACCTACGGAAAGCTAAAAACATTCGACGAAACATAACAGGGTCGAAGTGCGCGGCTCGGGCGTGTATGGCGCGCGAGTCGCGCCTTAGCTGCTGCCAATCTCTTCCCTTCCGCTCGAAGTGCGCGGGTAGTGCGCATCTAGTGCGCGAGTCGGGCCTTCACTGCTGTGCACCATCTTGTAATGCTCGATATGTGCGGGGTGTGCGTGTATAGCGCCCGACTCGGGCACTCGCCACTGCTTGGGATTTAATCTTAAACCAACGACCGAGGTGGGCACTTCAACGCCCAAGGTGGGCAATCATTGCTGTAAAAACACTAAGAAGGTGGACTTTGACAACCACCATCAAACTCTAGACTTCAAGGGATTTTTGTGAGCTTAATCCACCTGTAAATGATCAAAGCATATAGAACCACAACATGTCCTTAAATCTCCTCTAATACATCAAATTCATCATAACTCCCTCTTCTCCACACTAAGGTTTAGATGAGTGAAACTTTCCTTCTTAAGACTTCAACCTTAGTGAAATGGACTTCTCAACGCTCTATAATCGCACATAACTTGGTCACATCAAATGCCCCCACACTTGAACTTTACTCGACCTCGAGAAAACTCAAAATAAAGGTTAATGAAGCACCCCTTCCAAGTTATTGCTCACCTTTCACTACTCCACTTATCTCTCCTTCCTAGTGTATGATAAAGGTTTGCTATTCCCCCCGAGTCGCTCAAAGCCAAGTTTGAGGGTAAGAGTCACCCCCACACTTGAGCTAAAAGCTCACCAGAAATAATGTAAATAGCATTCTCACACTATACTCAACACCAAGATAATAAAAATGTATGATTTTGAATCCCGAAAGATCTCAAAAGATTCAAAACCATTCTAATCTGCATAACGCCATAACCATCCTCATGTCATGAAATGATAAAAGCAAGTTCGAATCCTAAAAAATCTCAAAGGACTCAAACTTGGACCGTCTAAACACAATCACAACAACCAAACTCCTTATTCCTCCAATGATGAGTGAGTTCTAACCTATTCGCCTCTAACTCCGAACACCAAGGTGAAAAACCTACCCGAGACACTTCTTATATCACCAACCCTCCTTATGACACCAACTCCGGCAAATGATTTCAAAATTTCTCTCTTTTATCTCTCATTTTGCCTAGGAGCCCTTTCGGGTTTTCATCCTAGCATCACACATTTTTTCATTTATGAACTCACCATTCCACCCGCTCTAGTTAGCCACTTTTTTGCATAGATTGCCCTTTCGGGTTTTCAACCTATCCGGGCCCTCATTTTTGCCTGAATCGCCCGCCCTTGCGGGTTTCAACTCAGCGGGATTCATTTCATCAATTTTTTTTTTCATTCACAAATAAAACGTATATACATCAAATAAAACAATGAGAATTTCCTCCCCCCTACTTAATCAAGACATTGTCCTTAATGTGGGAACAAGTACAAGAAAAACACGAGAAAAGAAAAGGGGAACAATGAAAAAACCGACTCTCACAAAATTTCTCACTCCCTCAACAATACCAATAAAAAACATTTCACACCCTAACAACACAAGAAAACATATTGTCGACAAACGCACAACACCATCTCACAACCCGACTCCCTATTACAACCAAGTAAATGACTAGTCCAAAATTAAATTCATTGGAAGAATAAAATTTCGAAATTTGCACCTTATCGTAAAACCAAATATAGTATACAAATGCTCATTGTTGCTTGGCCACCATAAGTATTGCTCATGTAACTCCTGCATCAATCTCGACCCTCCAATTTCACCAACGTCTCTCAAATGGACAACTCTCAAAGGTCTTTTGATGTATTTTGGCTTAAGTTGGATTGGATTGGCTAAGAGTGTTTTGAATTGTAGCTCGGGAAATAAGAGGGGTAATGGTGGGTGAAAGATAATTTGTTGTGGTGGAGGAGAAAAAATGGTGAGGTTTAAGAGTAAGAAGAAAGTAAGGGAAAAAAATAGAAAATAAAAAGAAAGAAGAAAAGAAAAAGGGGCTCGGGTTGCCTCCCGAGTAGCGCTAAGTTTAAAGTCGTTAGCTCGACCTTATACTTCCCACAATAAGTCCGGGGATGTTTCAACACCTTGTTCCAACACTTGTACCTGTAATTCTGATGAGACAACTTCCTGCACAGCTAGCGTTAGTGATAACGGTGTAAAACTATGCGGTAAATCAGGTGGTCTCTCATGTTTTTGCAACCTCACTACCTCCAATGACTCATGCCCCTAACTGGTATCATATGTATCACACTCTATGGACTGAATAGTACCCACAAAGCAAGAGGGATGATAAGTCGCTAGGAAATTCCAAGACTCATGAATACCAAATGCTTCTATATGTCCCCCAAACTCCATAGTTAATGACCCAGCACCAACATCAATTTTTGTACTGGACGTTTTCAAAAATAGCTTCCCTAAAAGAACGGGAGAAACATGACTATCAGACTCCATGTCCACTACATAAAAGTCAGTAGGGAACTGAAGTTTACCAACATGAACTAACACATCCTCTACTTTACCCTTGGGGTAACAGTTGGATCCGTCAGCTAATTGCACTATGACATTCGTTGCATGCAAAGGGCCAAGCTCTAAAGACTTATATAGTGAAAAAGGAATCACATTAATTAAAGCACCTAAGTCTAACATAGTTTTAGGAATACAAATGTCATTAATAGTGCAAGGGATGGTAAACATGCCTGGGTCATCATACTTGGGAGGAAGTGTATTATGAGAAATAGCATAAACATACTCACTAGTTTTCTCTATTTTGGGTAAAACATGAGAACTTATCTCACATTCGCGTACGACCTCGTATATACCTACGTTGCTTTCATACCTTCTATCGGCCCGCAAAGCTTCTGGAAAAGGTGGGGGAGGCCTATGCTTTGGAAGTAAAGTGACTTCCTTGTTTTGAGTAACCATGTTTTCCCCCTGTTGCAGCTGTGTATCACCTCTTATCATGATAGCGCTCACATTCTTCTTTGGGTTTACTTCTGTTTGGGAGGGTAATTTCCCAAACTCACAAGCCTCTAGTCTGCTCACTGCACTCGAAACCTGGCTCATCTGTGTTTCCAAATTATTTATACTAGAGCGGGTTTCCTCTTGGAACTGTACCATATTCCCTTGCATGTTGGTCACATTCTTGGTTATTGAGCATATCTTCAGTAGACATCGTAGAACTTTGCATAATACCCGAATTCTGACCCTGATGTTGACCCTGAACTGGAGCTTGAGGTCTCATGAACTGTTGTTGCGGTTGATGATATTGTGTGGGTTGTTGGTTACCTTGATCATTACCATACCTCAACCTCGGATTATCTCTCCAACCAGGATTTTATGTGTTAGAATAAGGATCATACTTCCTTTGATTTCCTGCACCTTGGAAACCAAGATCATTGACTTCCTCGCTTGATCTCTCTTGAAGTTGCGGGCAATAAACAGTGGGATGATCTAAAGCACATATCCCACACGCCTTAACATGTTGTGTGTGTCCCTTAACAATGAGCTCTCTTACTAGTGAGGTAAGAGCTTGAACCTGTTCTTCAAGTTTGGGGTTTTGCACATTTGAGCTACTCACATTCATCTTCTTGTGGGTGGATCGCCTACTGAAGTGTCTGGAGCCCTCAGAAAGATCCTCTATCAAAGCTCTAGCATTCGCTGGAGTCTTATTTATGATCGATCAACCACAAGCTGCATTAATTATCCGCACATCATCATCAGAAAGCCCGTTATAGAAGTATAAGATCAAATCTTCCTCACTATATCCATGATACGGACAGCTTGCACATAACCTCTTAAAACGCTCCCAATATTCATACAAAGGTTCATCATATCACTGCTCTGTGTTGCTAATCTCTTTCTTGAGTGTGGATGACTTTGAAGCAGGAAAATATTTATCAAGGAACCGCTTCTTCATTTCAGACCAACTGGAGATACACCCCGGTGGAAGATAATAAAGCCAATCTTTGGCCGTATCCTTTAGAGAAAAAGGAAACGCCCTCATCTTAACCTGCTCCTCAGTGGCATTACTCGGTTTCATGCTTGAGCACACCACATGGAACTCAGACAAAAAACTTGTAGGGTCTTCACCACCGAGCCCGTGAAAAGATGGTAACAGATGAATGAGCCCTGACTTGAGCTCAAATGTAGTACCTTCGTCCAATGTTGGGATAGTGATACATAGCAGTTGCTGATCGAGATAAGGAGCGGTGAGCTCCCTCAGAGTACGCGTCTCAACTCACGGTGGCATTTCTTCCTCAAAGTTCAAAGCAAATGGGAGTTCTCGAAAATTTGCTCGCAATTCTCTCCTTGACCTGAAAAGATTCAATTCAAGTTCTGGATCGTACTGCAATTGATCTTGATTAGTAGTACGAGTATCAATCATGTACTAAGAAAAAAAAATGAAATGTAAAGAACTATCTAAAATAAACACGTTTTAGTAATTGCCAAGTCCCCGACAACGGCGCCAAAATTTGGTGGGACGCGGTCGCACGCGCTACCAAAGATAAAAGTATATTTTCCTTCTTTCCAATATAAGTGAATGTAAGTGGCAAGTAGGGTCGTATCCACAGAGACTTGGGGACTAACTCGTTCTTATAATAGATCAAATGGGGGTTTTGTAATTAAAGAAATGAATAACTAAAATATAAATAATTAAAGAACAATAAAGAAGTAAGGTAATCAATAAGAGGAGAATCTTGAGTTCGGTTAATGGCCACTTCGACTCATACTATTGATCATTGGTTTCTCAAATGTTTAACTTTATTCTTAATTACTCAAAGTTGGAAATCAAATTCCATTCCCGTAAAAGAACCGTTAAACAATCATAATCAGATGATCGATCATAAAACTTGGACTAAACATTAACCTAATCTAATCAGAGATTAAATTCAAATCGATAGAACGTCAATGAACCAGGAATCAATGAGCCAAACAACAAATTGCTAGCACAACATATTCAAATTGGAATTTAAGATTTCTCTAGTGATTAATCAAGAATAATCAGATTCATTAATCAAACCCTAGGTTGCTACTCATGAAAGAAGAACAGACGATTTGGCATCAATTCTAAATCCTAGCAAAAGATAAATTGTATGTATAAACTAGTAGTACTCCTAGCAATTCATACAATAATCATAGATCAAAATCAAGAAATCATAATTATAATTAAGAAATAGTTAACAAAGAGAAACCTCACAATAATAGACCGAAGCTCGATTAACCGTTCTCAATACTAGATTTAGGCTACGATCGACATGGCCTCCATCAAAGAAATCTTCAAAGTAATGATCTCAAAAACAAGAGGAAAAGACAGGGATTAGGGTTCTTCTACTCTATTCTCTCTAATTAGTTCTGGGATTACATAACCTAAAATAAAACAATATTTTTACTAATATTAATAAAACCTACGGAAAGCCAAAAACATCCGACGAAACATAACAATGTCGAAGTGCGCGGCTCGGGCGTGTATGGCGCGCGAGTCGCGCCTTAGCTGCTGCCAATCTCTTCCCTTCCGCTCGAAGTGCGCGGGTCGTGCGCATCTAGTGCGCGAGTCGGGCCTTCGCTGCTGTGCACCATTCTGTAATGCTCGATATGCACAGGGTGTGCGTGTATGGCGCCCGACTCGGGCACTCGCCACTGCTTGGGATTTAATCTTCAACCAACGCCCGAGGTGGGCTCTTCAACGCCCAAGGTGGGCAATCATTGCTGTAGAAACACTAAGAGGGTGGACATTGACAACCACCATCGAACTCTATACTTCATGGGATTTTTGTGAGCTTAATCCACCTGTAAATGATCAAAGCATATAGAACCACAACATGTCCTTAAATCTCCTCTAATACATCAAATTCATCATAACTCCCTCTTCTCCACACTAAGGTTTAGATGAGTGAAACTCTCCTTCTTAAGACTTCAACCTTAGTGAAATGGACTTCTCAACGCTCTATAATCGCACATAACTTGGTCACATCAGTTCCCCCTCCGAAACATAAGTCATATATCGTAACGGAAAAGGAGAGTAGAGACGGAGAGAAAGTGAGAGAATATTTTAATAGAGTAATGGCACCTTGCTCAATGAGTTACCCTTTACCCGATTTTATGGTGACTATTTATAGTGTTTGGGATCTCGAAAGTCGCCATTTTAGGTCACCCTAAAATAAGGGCACCCGATTGGCTAGGACAATCGGATTGTGACACGTGGCGGTGCAATGATTGGGAGATGAACATCGCCCAATCATATGCGCTTTTTTGGGAGCTGGGCCCTGAATATTCCTTCAGGCCAAAAATGGGCTTTTACCCTTTAAGCAGTAAAAACCCTTAAAAAGGCCAATCTTTTACTCCTTCTTTTAGGAGACGTGGACGCTCCTGATTGGTCCACGTGTCTCAATGCTGACCCTTTATTTTTAGGTTATAACAATTATATCTTATTACTTTTCAGTAAGCTATGTGAAAACCTCTTTATAGCAGCATAACACCTCAAAAATGAGACATTCATGAACAGAACACAGGGGTAAGGATGGTAACAGCTGAGCAAAAAGTTTTAAAAAATATAAGTTCTATGTGTTTTTTATCTCAATGATGTTCAATTTTCAAAGAAATATGCATAGTTCCTTCGTGTCATTGTGCTCTAATTTTTTGGTTGATTTTGATATCATGGATGAACAACAACAACAACAATAAAAAATTGCTACTGTAAGTTCACTAATTGAATAAGAGAAATCCATTATGCTACAAACTAGTCATACAGGAAGGGGCGGGGTATGTATAATCAACACACCACAAAATATGAAAAGATTGACAGGATAACACCATTACATAAAAGGCCCCTGTCAAATCTAAGGGGAGAAAAAAAAAGAAAAACAAGAAACATCCCAAATGCCCAAAATTCTCTTCCAAGAACACTTAGTTCATCAATGATGTATTAAAAACTCCTACAGGTTCTAGGACATTTTGGGAAACTATATTAATCTTGATTATAAATTCTATACAAAAATTATATTAATCGTCATCATAAGCCATGAATCTCCCTAATTCGCAATGATAAAATTCACGAACAATAATTTAGTAAACAACCACAATAATTCCACAAAATTAGCAACAATACCTCGCACTTCAAACCTTCTTCTCGAGCACTATAAGCGCCACAAAAAATAGTTCTCACAAAAATTAGTGAGGGAAAACAAATAAATCATTAAATTTGGCTAATTAATGATAAGTTCCCAAAAAATTCAAAGATCTACATATATTACACAGACTTCCCTTGCATATTTAATTTCCAACAAAATTAACCTAATCGAATCAATTTCGGGCGAAAAATCAGATAATCATAAAATCGAACAACAACTATTAACAAAATAAACACAGATATCATTCATACTTCACAGATCTACACAATAAACTTAATTCAAAAAAAAAAAAAGAAACCTTGTTTGTGCGCACTTCATCTTGTTCAACGGGAATGAGGAAAGAGAGAGAAAACAACACCGAACGAAGGGAAAAGAGTGAGAGATCAGCACGACGAGCGCCGGAGGAGGGGGAGCACCGAAGAACCGAAGGGGAGGTAGTGCGGCAGGTGAAGAGAAAGAAACGAGGTGGGGGAGGAGAAGAGAGGTAGGGTTTGGGTGAGAGCGCACGACCACGGGAGAGAGAGAATGAGAGAGGTGAGTGGATCGGGGCTGGGAATGATTGATTAACGTGGATTAATAAGGCCCAAGGGTTGCAGTTAGCCCAAAAACTGCAGCCCTTTAGAGTGAAGGGTTGCAGTTTTGGGCTAACCGCGGCCCTTTAGTGTGAAGGACTGCGGTTTTTGGGCTAACCGCAGCCCTTTAGTGTGAAGGGCTGCGGTTTTCAGATAACCGCAGCCCTTGCATAGCACCCCTTGCCTTTTTTGCCTCCCGATCAGCGCTGGCTTATAAGGTCTCGTACGACCATTTACCTCTTTCAATTGCCAAGTGAAGGTGGTGCTTGGAGGTAGAATTCTTCAACTAAACCCACAACACCCTTCTCCTCGATCTTAGTACCGCCACCACCATCCCATGGGTGGAGCGGGCCATCAGTAACTTGTGGGAACTCATCTCTAACTAACTCCTCAATAAACTCATTAGTACTACTGTCACCTGGCTCCCATAATCGATCAGGTCTCAGATCGTCTCCTGGGCACTTCAGGATTGCAAACTCACGAGCCGTCTCATCTGTCACCTCTACTCTGCAACATATACTATCAAACATAGGGCTCTCACGAGCCATGTTTAGATTGAAAGTCACATGTTCATCCCCAATATTCAGTGTGATACTTCTCGCCCTTAGATCGATTACTGCCCTGCATTGCACAAAAAGGGTCTACCTAAAATAATGGGGATTTTTAGGTCCTCAGCCATGTCAAGCACCACAAAATCAACAAGAATGTAAAACTTACCCACTCGAACAGGGACGTCCTCTAAGATACCTAATGGGTACTTAATAGAATAGAATGGTCAGCTATTTGGAGTGTCATAGTGGTACACTTAAGTTTTCCCATATTAAGTTTTTTACACAAGGAAAGGGGAAGGACACTGACACAAGCACCTAGGTCACACAAAGCCTTATCAATACAAATAGGACCAATAGTGCAGGGTATGGAGAAACTACCAAGGTCTTTCTTTTTAGGTGGTGACCTATTCTAAATGACTACACTACAATGTTTAGTAAAGGCTACAGACACCAGCTCATCAAACGTTCTTTTCTTATTCAGCACATCTTTCAAAAACTTAACATACATAGGAATCTGCGTAATCCATTCAGAGAAAGGAATAGTTACCTGAAGGCTTTTCACAATAGCCAAGAAATTATCGAACTTCTTCTCAAACTTAGAGCATGCTGCATAGTGTGGAAATGGGAGTTTCGGAGCGAAAGGTGGACGTGTAGCGAAAACATCCTTCTTTTTCTCACTGTCCAGGGCAGCATGCTTCTTAGAAACGCCTTCATCGAACCCATCATCCCCAACAACCTCAGAGGTAGCCAACTTGTCTTCTTCATTTAAAGTAGAGTCGTTGTTGTTAATCATAGTGGGCTCATCGTTTCTCAAACCACTGATGAGAGTGATTGCATTAACACTTTCTCTAGGATAGACAGACTGGCTAGGCAAGGAACCGGGATGTCTAGCTAGTAGAGGACGAACTCGCCAACTGAGCTATTTGTGACTCTAACATCTTATTATGTGTATCCTATAGCTTGTTCTAAGCATACAGGTTTTCAAACTGAGACCTAGTTTCTGCTTGAAAGGAAAGGATGCCCCTCTACATCTGCAACATGAGATTTTTGAGTTCAGCAATAGCTAAGTCTGAAGGAGGTGTGCTAATGTTCTTTTTGCCGAAACCGATTTCTCTCGAATTCCGGGAGGAGCTTGTTGTTGTGACTCGATCTCGCTGAAACTAGGGTTGTGGTATGGACCGTTGTTGCCGATGAGGTTGTGGATAATGTTGTTGTTGCGGATTCAACACATTATTACTCCTATATGAGAGATTTGGATGATCTCGCATCCCAAAATTGTATGTATTGGAGTATGGATTGAACTAGGGCTTGTGTTATGACTGCAATGCCTTCACTGTCTCAATAGAAGGTAAGAGAGCGGAGCACTCTTGAGAGTTGTGTCCAGCTATCCCACAAGCGTCACATATGAGAGCATTGTATCTAGAAGCACTGGCCATAGCATTTACACTCATTTGGGACGAGGATTCATTATTACCAAGTTTCAAATAATCGATCTTCTGATTTAAAGCAGCTAACTGTCCTGACAGTAGGGAGTAGGTCTCAACATCATGATTGCCTCCTTTCTTCGTAGAAAAGGGAATAGTGGACGCTTGATTAGAAGCAAGTTTCTCTAGAAGATCACACCCTTCATCAATGCCTTTATCCATGAAAAACCCACCAGAGCCTCCATCAATTACCCGTCGCGTATCTACATTTACTCTAGTGTAGAAAATCTGACATAAATACCACTTGTCAAAACCATGATGAGGACAAAGGCGATGCAAATCCTTGAATCTTTCTCAAGCTTTATACAATGACTCTCCAGGATCTTGGGTGAAAGTCACTATCTCATGACGCATATCTACATTCTTTTGATAAGGATACCACTTGATGAGAAAAATCTTAGATAGTTCTACCCAAGTGGTGATGGAGGCAGGCAACTTATTATACCAGAACAGAGCTTTGTCTCGCAGAGAAAAGCCAAATAGAATCATTTTCATCTCCTCAACAGAAACACCAACTTGTTTCTGAGTAGCCAACATTGTGAAAATCGCTACAGGTGCTTGTTTGGGTGTTCAGAAGGTAACCCAGCAAATTGATTGTTTTGAACCATGTTCAGCACATGAGACTTAATTTCAAAATTTGCAGCAGCGAAAGTAGGCATCCGCATCCCAGTGGGTACATTATCAGGGGATGGTTGTGCATAATCCCTGAAGGTTCGGGCAGCATTCTCACCCATTGTCTAAGAAATAGGGGGTGACAGAGAATTCTTACCGAGGTGATGATGGTGGAGTAGGTGTCTTTTGGGAAGGTGTCCCTATAGACAACTTTGCTTGCATAGTTTTCTTTTCTGAGTCTACGAGCAGGCTTCTCAATCTCCGGATCAAATGAAACTAGATTTGGGGATTTTAGTTTCCCGCTCATACACCAAAAACACTAAAACAAACGTGAGATGCTCCAAAGAATAGGCGTTCTTCAGAGTAAGTTAGTGTAATACTATAATTCAGATAAAATGGAAATAAGTCGTCTCCCCGGCAACGACGCCAAAATTTGACAGGCTAAAGTCATATCACCTAATAAAGAATAACCTAAGGTCCACTGACTAGTAGTAAGGAAAGTCAGGATCGAACCCAGAAGGAGATAGCTATACTATAATGTCTGAACACTAATATTATACTAACTAAATCAGATGAAAATGGAGTTGGTTTACTAAACTAATTGCAAATAATCAATCAAGAAAAACCAAATAAGGGAAAGACTAGGGAAACGGTTCACCATGTATGCAATTCAAGAATATCAAGAATGACTAAAGAAACTCAATGAATCAATCTAACTAGGGCACATGTAATTTCCCTCGAACATAACCTCCCTCGAAGCTCACTATGCCGCTCTCGCATTGTCATAGATCGCTAAGCCTACTATTGAGAGCCTATACAAAATCCTACCTCTTGGTCTATAAATTTGTATTGCAATAATAATCAACACAGTTGGCCAAACTTATAGATTAACACAAATAACTCAATAGCAAGAATCAAACAAATCAACGAATTAAATAATCATTCAATCAATCCATCATATGCATAGAAGTGAAACAGCGCCCCGCCCGGTCGGGTAAGATTCGCCCGGCCGGGACAGGAACAAAATATTTTCTTTTCTTCCAAATCTTCTCCAAACAATTAAATTTGGCTAAGTAAAGGCGCTCTGGCTGCCGGGGCGGATTCCTCCCGGCCGGGAGGTCATCAGCCTGCACAATTCTCTATCTTCAAAAGGCCATAACTTCTTCTTTACTCATCGGAATTAGGCAAATGACCATTCGTTGGAAAGATCTTCAAGTGTAGAATCTAACCAAATTAAAATCACTGTATTTGGATATGTAGAACTTGAGTTATCATCAAAAGAGTGGATGGGAGTCATTTTTCTACTTCTTTCACTATTCGTTTTGCTCTTCCAACTCAATTCGCGTGCTCTCAAGAGTACATCATCTCTTGTAGTGGTATAAATGAGTAGGAAATGCACCCAAATATGCTAATTCCTACAATGATAAACCTGAAACTACAAACACACTACAAGGAGCACATTAGTACAAAAAATGGCTCTAAAGAGCGTAATTAAGACCAATAATTAATGAGGGATGAGGGTAAAAACTCTATATAAAATAGGCACATCATGGGCGTAGAGGGGGAATTAGGTTTGGGGGCAGCGGGGGTGTGGGAGTGGAGTGAGGGCAAACGGGTTGATGCGGGGATGGGGGGATGTGATGCGTGGGAATGGGTAGAGACATGGGGAACCGTGAGATCAATGGAAGGAGGAGGCGGAAGCGTGGACGAGGAGAATAGGCATGAGTAGGGATAGTCTGTTTTAACAAAGCGGACGTGCCGCGAAGTGTAGATGCGACCAGTGAGTGGGTTTAAGCAATGATATGCACTCTGGGATTTAGAGTATCCAATAAACACACATTGGGTGGATTTGACAGTGTGTGAGTGGTGTACGGTTTTAGCCATGGTTAACAAGGCCACTCAAAATTACGGAGCTTGAGATAATTAGGGGGATAGCCAATTAGACAGTGGAAGGGGGAATTCCCTTTTAGAGTAGGAGTGGGTAAGCGGTTTATGAGATATGTTGCAGTGGTAAGAGCATAAGGCCATAGTTCAGGAGGGAGCTGAGCATGAGAGAGAAGAGATAGGCCAGTTTCAACTATGTGACGATGACGGCGTTCGGCAAAGCCGTTGTGCGGGAGTGTGAGGAGGAGAAGTAAAGTGAAAGACTCTATTAATGGTGAGAAAGGTAAAAAGAGCATCAGATTCGTCGTCATTGTCGGAATACAAGGTTTTAAGAGGTTTTTCAAAATACTTCTCTACGAGAGCTTTATACATAATAAAGAAATCTTTTGTGTTAGATTTCTTTTTGAAAATAAAACCAAATATATTTCGTTAAATGATCAACAAAGATGACATAATATTTGAACCCATCTTTAGAATAAATGGGAGATGTCCATAAATCGGTGTCAGCAAGTTCAAGTGGAGAATTAGATACTAAAGTAGATTGACAAAAGGGAAGTTTGTGACTTTCATTACAGTGACAAGCATTGCAATTAAAAGTGAAGGAAATAGAGACATCAAGTTGAAACTGAGAAACTAATTGTTTGAGAATAGCTAATGAAGGATGACCAAGCCTATGATGCCAATCAAGTGCTTGAGATTTGATAGAGGAGAGAGCAATGATAGGCGTGGCACTTGTGAGTTCATAAACCCCGTGTTTAGCTTAACCCCGGGAAGAGAGGATTCCCGTGAGACGATCCTTCATGAAAAAAAGAATCATAAGAAAATTCAATTAGAATATTATTATCATCACAAAATTGATAACTAGAAATAAGATTGCAATGAATATTAGTTGCACATAAAACATTGGAAAGAGTTAGAGGGGTAGATGTGTTTGAGAGAGTGGTGGTATGGAAATGTGAGATAGTAATACCCATGCCATTACCTATAATAATCTCTTTAGAACCATCATAGGGATGATGAAGGGAGAGGTTAGCTAGATCATTGGTGATGTTTCGGGGTGATAGGGTCACCAAGGATGGCGAGGTGATTCACACATATGCGGATGGCATTCATATATTAGGGAATAGTACGAGAACCCTTGGTTATGTTGTGGAATTGGGCTTTGAGTATTTTAGCATGGCCGCGAGAATTCCGGGAAAAGGTATGGGCAAGAATATCCCATGCTTCTTTGGCCATGGAAGCACGAGAAACAATGTAACACCCCAAATTATTTAATACTATTTAGTAATTTAAAATATGATTTAGAGTTGCTGATATTATCAATTTCATATTTCTGATTGGACTTTGGCGAATTAAATTAAACAAGTATTTCTGATATTAGCTTTTCTAAACAAAATAACTATTTTAGTTTAAGTGTGATATTATTTGGTGAGATTAGTATTAAATATAATGGGTGATATTATAGTTTTATGAGATTTTTGAGTTCTATAAAAAAAAGAGATAATTAGGAAAATGAGACCAAGACCCCATTCCTCACTCCTCCCTCCTTCTCTCGGGCTTCATTTTCCCCAAACCCCCCAAAACCCTTGTTTCTCTCTCTTCCTCACATCTCTCTCTCACCCTTCGCATTTCTTCCTCTCGCCATCTGGGATGATGTTTCGGGCCATCTGCCCTACCTTCACTGGCGTTTTGTTATTCTTGTCGGAGTCTCGTGCCGTCGCCGCTGCTGTGTTCTTCAACGTTGGTTGTTGTGATGTTGTCGTCAGTGCTCACGCGAGCCACCAGTTGCCGCCGCTCTGTTTTCTCTCTCCTCTGTTCGTACTTGTAATATCCCGAAATTTTAAAAAAACTCCTAAATAATTATTTTCTCCAAATTATAAAATTCATGATTTTATCCATACCAAATTATAATTATAATTTTAATATTTCATATTATTACTTAGTATATATATATACTAGCTTTTATATGCACGCTATGCGTGCGAAGTCGAATGATGAGTGGTAATTGTTTTGCTGTTTGTTGGATAGGTTTTCTCTTTTTTATTTTTATTTTTATTTTTATTTTTAAACTAATAAAGTGGTAGGTGTTGTAGTTTTCTTTTGTTGTTAGGGGTATATTAGTCAAAAAGGGTGGACGTAGTTTTCTTTTGTAATTAGGGGTATATTAGTCAAAAAGGGTGGACACCAAATCCTCAAGAGTTCACATATATAATATATATATACTTGAATTATTATTTTTGGGAATCTGAATTTCGAAAATAAAAAAATAAAAATAAAAAAATTATGTTTGAAGCAACATCAACTGACGAGATTTTGTTTCAAAAAATAATTGTCAGTTAAATCAAAAATCTGTCAAATTGATTGCACAACCAATTATCACCTCAAAATCTTCTCAATAAAATTTTAACTTTCCCCCTTTGTTTCAATCAGATCCTTCTCCTTCCTTCATGAATTTTTCCTCTCTCCCTCTACTAGAGCTATAAATACCGGACTTCTACACCACTTTCAAAGCACAATTTTCGCTTCAAAATTTCAGTAGGTGAGAAACCAATTATGAAACACCATGTTCTGTTAAACGAAATCTGAGAAGAAAAAAAAGGGTTGTTGTCGTGCCGCCGCGGCCACCACCGGCACTGTTGGCTGGTCGGCTGACCACCTTCTTTCCTCTTTCTTCTTTCTTCTTTCTTATTTCTTCTTTCTCTCTCTTGTGTGACCTTCTGTTTCGTTTTTTTTCTTTCGTGAGAACTGAACTGGAGTTCCAGTTCTTAGTTCTTCTATTGACCTTGCTTTACTAACTTTATGTCACTTTCTTTTTTCTTTTTCCTTTATTTTTCTTTAATCTTTTCCTTTCTTCTTTTTTTTGTCTTTTCGTACTAACTGATTCCTTGAATCAGTAAAGTTGTTTTTTTTTTTTTTTTTTGACATTGAGTAAAACCAGAAAAATAATGTACAATATTTGTTTTCTACATCTTCCTATAAACTACTGCTATCCTATGAGCATCCTGAACTTCAGCTTTATCTACCTTCTGCACTTTAACTCCTTTACATTTTTGTGTCCAATATCTAATATCAGACACAATTCCTTTCACTTGTGTACCTGCTGAATTTGGGTTTTTTAAATTAAGTATAGCTGATGATGAATTCGTGAAAACCATAACAAATGACCCTCTCTTACTTCCTTCTTTCAACCCTTGAAGGATTGCCAATAATTCCGTCTGTAACACTGACTTAGCCATCACCTGTTCTCCTGCTTGGATCTGATTTCCATTCGTACTTGTTAACACCCATCCTATTGCAGCCTTTGTTCTTACCTTGCCCTTGCGTTTGTTGGTTTGTTTCCATGATCCATCCACTCGTACCAGAATTTGGTTTTCCGCTTGGATTGTTCCTTGTTCCCAAATAATTTCTCTTGTAGTTTATGCTTCCATGCCTATCTCAGTGTTTTTCCTTTTTCCTAATTCGCTAAATCTTCTTGTTTCCTCCCATCTACTTATATTCTCTTGCATGATCTGGATTATTCTTCTAGGATTGCAGACACTTTGTCCCATTGAGATTTCACAACGGTGAATCCAAATTGCCCATAAGATTATAACTAAAATTATCCCCCCGTTTTGTTCATTATTTCGCTTTAAATGTAAATACTTGATATTATTTGCTATCCATTCCTCCAATAAGACAAAGCCTTGCGTCTCTACTCTAAGCCCCAAACTTGATGCCGCCCAAACATGATGCGCTATATGGCAATCTCGGAACAAATGTTCCATTGTTTCCACCTCCTTCTTGCATAATTTGCATTTGGGATCCACATTCATTTTTCTTCTCTGTAATTCATTCATTAGTTGTAGCGCTCTCTTAAATAGCCTCCACATAAAATATTTCCATTTCGGGAAAATGTCCGCACACCAAATCTCACGCCAGATATTACTTTCTTTTGAGTTTTGCTTTGTGATTATACTCCAGTATCCTGACTTTATGGAATATTCTCCATTTTGGGATGGCATCCATATTTCCTCATCTCGATCTTCTGATATGGGTACATATGTAGACAACATTTCTTTTGCTGACGATTCTTCAAAAAGGTCGAAATTTTTTCCTTATTCCACGATCCATCTTCTCTTCTAAGCGTGCTTATTTTCTGGTCTTTTATGTATTCATTCCCTTTTTTCACCTTTACTTCCATAAATTTTGTTCCATTATGTAGCCAATACCTCTCCCCTATGTTAATACTTTTCCCTGTACCAACTCTGTATCCTATATTACTTCCGAATTCTGCAGCTACTTTTATTAGTGATCTCATTGCATATGAAGTGTGATTTTTTATTACATTTTTCTTACCCAATAGAATAGCTGATTGTGAATATTTTGTATTAAGTGTACGACTAACTAAAAGATTTGGGTTTTTATGCATCCTCCACGCTTGTTTAAATAATAAAGCCTTATTTAAAGCGTACACATCCCTGAGGCCTATTCCCCCCTCGTACTTGTGTTTTGTCAAAACTTCATACTTAACCCAATATAGAGGTTTTTTTTTGTGTGACCCCAGCCCACCAGAATTTTAGTAATAGGGATGTGATTTTCTTTAGTATCTTTTTTGGCAGTAAGTAAATTGACATAATATGATAAGCTTGGGCTACTAATACTGAGTTTATCAGTAATAATCTCCCTGCTAGTGACAGATTTGTATATTTCCAAGATGTGAGAACTTTAGTCATTTTATCCAAAATAGGTTGAAATCTATATACCGATCGTCCATCTACCTCCATCGGGCACCCCAAGTAATGTCCTATGACCTTCTCCTGAGAAATGCCAATTTCATCCTTCATCCTTTTTTTAATATCTTCTGGGGTATTTGTGGAGAACTTAATATAGGACTTTTCCCGGCTCACCATTTGTCCCGATAATTCACAAAATGAATTGATGACTTCTTTCAATTTCTGGGACGTGTTTTTGTTTATTTTTAAGAAAAATAAAGCATCATCTGCAAAGAATAAATGAGTTACCTGCGGGGATGCTCTTGATATCTTCATACCTGTTATGCCGCCTTTTCCTTGATGTCTCTTCATTGCTCTTCCAAGTACCTCCATGCATATAAGGAACAAATAAGGAGATAATGAATCCCCCTGTCGTAATCCTGCTTTTGCTGTAAAACGTCCATACGGTGTGCCATTTACCAACACTGAGTATGTTACAGTGGATATGCATTGATACACCCACTGCACCCATATTTCTAGAAATCCCATAGCTCGTAGTGTTCGGAGTAGAAAATCCCATCGTACCCTATCATATGCTTTATTTAGATCTGTTTTTAAGACAGCATAGTAAGTTTTACCATTCCTTTTATGTGAAAGGGATGATATCAACCAGTGGCGGAGCTAGTAGGGGGGACATGGGGACAGATGTCCTCCCACTTTGAAAAAAAAATTAACAAAAGAAGCTGGAGAAGACGACTGAAAGAAACACTGAACATTAAGAACTTGTGCTGTTGAAGAGGAAATGTTTGAACTTGGCTTGGTGGTTTGACGGGTACCATTATTACTCATCTTCTCGACTTACGCGGGTTCAAGTCCCACTGTCCCCTGTATTGATGTTTTTGCTTCGTTTTTGTTGATGTTTTGCTTTTTTAATTTGTTTTCCATTTCTTTATTTCCTATTGTCTAAGCTAATATTTGGATCATAACTCATAAGCGGCTATCCAGAGCATTTTGTTTTCTTTATGTTCACTTTCATTTCTTTTCCTTTTGTTCTTTTTTTTAAAAAAAAAACTTACTCATTATCTGATGATTGTGAATCTTAGTTCACTTTTAAGTTTTTTTGGCTTCTTATTTTCAGTTTCTAAATAGCTAATACTCCATCCGTTTTACAAATGATTGATGTATTTTGTACATTGATGCTATTCTCGTACTCTACATCGACCATTGTCTATGATTTCTATGTAAGGAAAAATAGTAGTTATAGAATACTCATCATTTTATAGTCCTTAATTTAGTAACTTTGTATCTTCAAATGCTTAAAGAAGTGTCAAGCAATTATTCATTAATTCAAATGTAAGATGCTTACTCGTGTATTCATGATGCCAATATGAGTTAATTCATGAATTGGGCTAATAATATATTTGAATTGGAGTTTCATTTGATAATATAATTGATTCATGTCCATCAATTTAATTAAGAAATGTCAAGTGCATTCACCTAATTCAAACAAGTATAAGCATTTTTTTTCATTTCTCTTTGGATTGTAAGACTATAAAGCATTTTGAAATTTTGGATGTAACACGTTAAGTATCAACCAATTTGTGTTGTAGTGTGTTTTTCTAAAAATTTATCCGAATTCTCGACGTCCGTACTTTGTCCCCCCACTTTGAAAATCCTGGCTCCGCCACTGATATCAACTCATGAGCTAATAGGCAACTATCTTGCATAATTCGTCCTGGGACGAAGGCATTTTGTTCTTCTGAGATCAATTCTGGCAACACTATCTTCATACGATTCACCATTATTTTAGTTATAATCTTATAAAGAGTGTTGCAGAGACTTATCGGGCAATATTGTGAGACATGGTGCGGTTGTGCCACTTTTGGAATCAAAACTATGAATGTACGGTTAGTCTCTCTCAACATATGCCCTCCAACGAAAAACGCATTCACAGCATCTAAAAGGTGCTCCGAAACATCATTCCAAAATCTTTTGAAAAAACCAGGGGGAGCCCCATCAGGACCTGGCGACTTACACGATTTCATACTAAAAGTTGCTTTTCTTACTTCGTCCATGGTAGCCGGCTTGATTAAGATTTGAGCATGTTCCTCCTTTATCTTGGGCATATCCTCAAACCAATCATCTTGAAATAACTCTAAATCGCAATGATTAGTTGGATTAAAGAGCTGGGTGTAAAATTTTACAAATTCGTTACTGATGCTCTTTTCATCCGTTTTCCAGTTTCCTTCTAAATCCTGGATGGACGAGATTCTATTTTTTGTCTTGCGGGCTTTCACTTGCTTGTAGAAGAAGCCTGTGGGCTGATCGCCCCAAACATCCCATTTGAATCTACTCCTTTGTTTCCAATATCGCAATTGTACGCTGACCTTTTCTTGATACTCCATTCTGGTTTCTTTTTCTTTGCGCGGGTCTTCATTAATGCCTATCTTTTCTTGGGTATCCTCCAGGAAGTGCAAAATCTCTTGCCAATTTAAATTTTTAGTTACTTTATAACTCACACACCAATCCTTCATTTTCCTGCTAATTGCTTGAAGTTTTCGATGCATCTGAAATAATTTGGATCCTTCATATTTAACACACCATTCCCGTTTTATCATTTCCTGTATAGGTTGGAACTCCCAACACCATGAATCAAATCTGTACGTCGACTTTGGTTTACCTTGTACTGGCTTCAGGTCTGTAACTATGGGGCCATGATCTGATAAGAATATTGGGTAGTTCTGAACTACTGCATCTGGGAAACTCATCCTCCAACTATCATCTGCATATGCTCGATCCAATTTTTCATACACCCCCTGTTCTTGTTCCCTATTATTTGTCCACGTATATTTACATCCAAATGAAGGGACTTCTGACAATCCATTTTCAATTCGCCAGTTTGAAAATATATCCGCTCCTTGTGTTTGGTTAACTCCTCCCAACTTATGATCACCAAACTCTATCTGATTACAATCTCCAAGAATTAGCATTTTGGAATAACCCTGCAGACACTGAGTGGAAATATTTTCCCATACTTGTTTCCTATCTTTAACTTGAGGGGCGCCATACAAAAACACAACATAGAATATTTTATTTGCCCAGTTAAGTTTACAAAAGATATAGTTTTTACATACTACTAAGGGGGTAACATCCACTGAGTCAGGCCAAAAAAGTGCTAATCCTCCTTTTTGCATCTCCCCATCCATACCGCAATGATTCCCCCATCCAAGTTTACAAAATTTGGGGGAAATCATTGATAATGGGCACATAGTTTCTGATAAAAATACTACATCTAATTTACAATAGCTAATCATGAAGTTTATAAAGGAAAATTTGGATGCTTCTGAGCAAGCACCCCGGCAATTCCATGCGAAGATCTTCATGATGTACCCAAAGGCTGTTGAGGGCCAGCCGCGCCTCTATGTACATCAAAAAACTTCACTTCTGCATCTATCTTTCCATGACCGTGTTCTACCTGACCAACATAATCTACACCAAACTCTCTCCATTCAGGGCAATCTCCTTCCCTTTTCCTTTGAAACCTGCTCCTCTTGGATCTAAAACCACTATAATCAAGGTCAACTTCATCAGATGATAGTGGATTTTTTGAGAACAGAGACCTTTTCCTTTTTTCACCTAGCATGTCTGCTTCACCTTTGAGCTTGATTGTAAAACCATACTTTGGGTATGGGTGTAGAAAATTTTTGTTTTTTACTACTGTAGTTTTCCCCCCTTCTCTCTTCTTTAATAAAAACTTCTGATGTTGTGAAGCTACCATATCTATCCTAGTCTCTCCTTTCCTTGAAATTACATAAGACTGTTTAAACTCTATTGGGTAAGTGATATCCAAGACTCTTCTGGAATTGTTACACGCATGATAAACCAAAGGGATATTTGAAACAATAAGTGACTTACTGAACTTACTACTTAAAAGTGGAGTCCAATTCGGTGAATAATTATTACCACACCTTTTTTTCCCTTGCACGAAAATACTTACCCCCTTTTTTACGTGATTATCCACTGATGTATTATTAGTATTCTTTCGCCTTTTAACTGGGCCGTTTTTCTTGTGTAAAACAGTGAATGATTTTTTATGAGTAATTAAAGAATTTGACCAATTAATGCAAAGATAATACTTGCCTCTACGTGCTAAACTCTTGAACCCCTCCCCTACATGTCCTTGTGCTTGAGGTATAGTTGTCTCAGATGCTGATGTCATACCTACCTCACTCTCCTCCTTTCCATACATGGGAGGAATACTCGAGATCAGACGACGGTGCTTCCTCAACCTTTGATCAAAAGAGTCTCCTTCATCCAACTCAGTATATGACGGAGTAACTAGCCTGATCACCTTTACTTGGTGTGCCGCTGTTCTTTTCCTTTTCAGGCTCACCGGAGTTTGAACTAGTATACAGTTTTTCATTACCTCCTCCAAGGTTCCTTCCGACGAATCCGCTTGAGGGGATCCTCTTGACTCTTCAGTTTTTGTGACCAGATCAAGTATTGAAGTCCGATTCACTTGTCTCCGAGTTAATCCGCGAATTTTTGATGTGTACAATGGATGATTGAGATTATCCACATGCACCTCACTGGCTGCACCACACACTTGGAAGATTACCTCACTTAAGCCTTGAGTTGCTTGTTCCCGTGTCAATCTACATCTATTTACTTTATGGCCTACACGTCCACACTTAAAACAGAAAATATAAACCCCCTCATATCGCAGGTTAATCCAGTGAGAAACCTTTTTTTCATCCTCCACATAGAATCCCGGTATTAATGGTTTCTCCAGATTTACCCGGATTTTGGCCCTCAAAAAAGGCTTTGGACCACTTCTTTCTGGCACACTATCAAAATAACAAGCATAACCCAATTTTATCAGGTAAAAAACTTATATGGACTTGGTCCACACTAAATTAGTGTGGACCTAATGTTAATTTATGTGATTTATGAAAAAAAAAAAAGATCACTATATAAAAAAAAATATATAAAAGATAAATAGATATAAATTATGATGTTTGACTATGAAAAAAAAAAGTTATTATGTCACAAAGTGAAAATTTCATCATGATAAACTAATATGAGAAAGAGTTACTATAATAAAAAAAACAGTCACTAGGGTAGATAGTAACTGTATAGTTTAACTTAAAATTTGAAAATGTTACTATATGAAACTAAAGGATCACTATGTTAAATAAGTGGTTTTGGTCCACAATAATATTATTGTGGACCAGGTCCACGCAAGATTAACTCTTTTATCAGAGCCTTTCTCGCCACTTCTTTCGTGCTATATCCAAAAGGTAAACCTTGGATTCTTACCCAAATCACTGCTTCTTTGAAAGATAGATCCACAAAGGAGACTTGTTCTGAAATTGGACTAAAAACCATTAAAGCTCCTTCATAATTTGCAGACCCTCTTACAAGAAGGGTTTCTCTATCTTGAAAATTAGTGAAGTAGAAGAAAAAAATCTTCCCTCGTTTCTCCACTTCAACTACTCCTCTTATTAACCAGTAATTTTGAACCCATTCTCTTATCGCCTCTTCTGTAAAATCTCTATAGTCGCGAAATTTTCCGGCGACCGCTAGCTTGAGCTTATTGGCCTCATCAACTTTATCCGATTCCAGTAGTATAATTTTTGGACCAAGTCTACAAGATCTCACTGTCAATTGGCGTTTAATTTCCTCCATTTACTAGATTTGATTTTAAAAATTTTGTTTGGTACTCTCTTCTTCCGGATTTTCTGGTTTATGGGTGGTTGTTTTTTAAGGTTACTGGAAGTTTCGTTAGTGGGGTGGTTTTTGAAGAGAGAGAGGCTCTCAAACTTTTAGAGAGAGAAAACTTTTTTTTTAGTAAAGTTGTATTGATACAACTTGTTACTTTCTTTTATTATTTATTTTATCTTTTCTTTCTCTTCATTCTCTAAATTTGAACAAATACCCTTTTTCAACTTTTGACAATTAATTTTTTATATTTTAATGAAAACTTTTATATTATCTTCTACCTTCAATTCATGAACTTAGTAAATTCGGATATTACATGGGTGGTAATTTCATTCGTTAACTTATTATTGTAGACGGAGACGTTATAGAAGGAAGCTTTCAGGGGTGACTTTATTATTTGTATTTGCGCTACCCGAGGTAATTTTGATGTCCATCGTACTCTAATTCCCGTTGTAAAACGGTTACCTATGTGATTTTGTGATTATGTGGTTATGTATGTGATAAATAATTTATAGACTAATGTTGTTAATTTTTGAGTTAGTAATTACTATTATAAAAGTGTGATTCTTATAGTACTATAAAACTAGATTATGTTATTATAACATTGGTAATAGTATAAATCTTTTATTATCATGTGATTACTTTGGAACAAAGATTATTAAAGTATTAGTATGTGAATATTCTTGTAGAGAACTTATGGCTAGAATATGTTCTATGTTAAAAAGACTTGTGAAATTGTATGGTTATCAAATCGAGAACTTGTGTACTTTATGACTTTTAATAAAACTGAGGGTAATGAAGCCCGAAAGGGTGTCGAACAGGTTGCCCTATATGACAGTATATCTATCTATAGGTTGATTATTATATACGGTACAAAATTGTTATCTTCCTTCTATTTGTTGTGATCCAAGTAGAAGGGGTGTGCACACTAGGGACTCTATGATATTGGTCATAGTTGTATTGGGGTGACGACCTCTTGTTGAAGTAGGCGGATAATAGGGATTAGTCTCGGCCTACTGGCGTTCACATTCCCTCTCTTAATTAAAATTATTGTTGATAATTGTGTGATTAAGTGTTATTTGATTATGTGACTTATGACTGGAGTTATTAAAATAAACGTTTTAGAACCCAAACATGAATATTATTTTGAGTTGTTCACCTTTCCTTCTAAACTCAAAACTTATTTTTTTAAAAATTTTTATTTTTACGGGATGGAGTCGAATTACTCAGTTTTTCTGAGTTTTAGGAGTTGTCTCTCTTGTTGTCTTCTTTTCTGTTACTTTGCAGGTTGGACTTGGTGATAGAATCTCATGTGAGGAGACTTAGATAATTCACCTAGATGACCTTTTTAGTTGTTCTATCTTGGGATTATTTATTTCAGTATTGTCTAAAATAAAATATTGGTTGTAATAGTATTCTTACTACAAATTTCTCTTTTCTAAGATAGTTGGGTTAATTTAATTTTTGATTAGCTTTTCGTTTACTCTTAGAGAGTAAATGGGCGGTAATATCCTCCAAGTTTGAATAAATGATTTTTGAAAATTATATTTATTTATCTATATATTTATTTAAATTTGGAGGGTGTTACAGTACTGCCACCATTGTTGTGCGATGTTGTCGCTGTATCGCGACACCTCGTGAGGTGCCACACTTATCCTCTTCTTCTCTCGTATTTCTCTCGTGAATTATGGTGAAGTTGAGTTGTTGAATGTTGAGATATATGTTTTGAGTTATAAATTATGGTCTATTAAGTTTGCTGATGAGTAAATGTTGAGGGTATGAGCAGGAAGTCAATGCATGTGCGATTGTTATACTCTTGATTCTTCAATTGAGTAATTTGTTGGTGAAATTCTGAATTTATGTGCAATATGTTAATATTTGATTTATTGGGATTAGAATGGGTATTTGACTAAGCTAAATTTCAGTTATTATCTTAAATCAATTTGAAGGTTGATTGAGTGTTGTATGTCATAAGTGTATAATGCTATCCTTTCGTGGAGTTGGAAGTTGGTCATGGATTAAAAGGTGTAGGCGTGTTTTTATTTCGCCTACACGGTGTGAGCGCGTATTATATTTGACTACCTCACTGTAAAGGTTTTATCGAAAATTATTTTGAAAGAAGTCGCCAACAATTCTTTTTAGGAAGAATCATAAACCTAATTGGATATGGGAAACCATAGGGACAAAATATCCAATGTAGATTTCCCCGTCCTAACTCCATAGATGGTCAAAATGAACCAAAGATTGAGTTCGGGGGTGAGGGTACGAATATGGTCATAATGAACCACATTCGCCCAGAGTTGGCCTCTACTAAATATCGATTTATTACAGATTTTATGCCAGAGAATAATCATATAACGTTTTAAACATCCTAAAAATATCTAATCTAAATAGGTTCAAGAAACACATAAAAAGACTATCTTTAGTGATATGCTATTAGGCAATCAATATTACAGGGAACCTAACAGGTTGTCCAAATTAATCTGATTAATATTAGAGCAGTTCGTTAGGTCTTTGATTAGCAAAAATAACATGTAGGTGATAAAAACATAAAAACCGGACAATCATATAATATGCATAGAATGATCAGGCAAGCATATAATATACAAAGGCAAGAATAATATGAACATAAAATAAAGTATAGAAAAAAGATTAGAATATACAGTAGAGCGATTTTACATTAAAGATCTACATCAGGAAAGAAAACTGTTAGTAACTTCAATATAAAAATAATTTATTTAAGGACCCTCAGGATTATACCGTGGCTTGGGTCTGTGAGATTGACAACCTTCGGGACGAGCAATCGTGAAGCCTGAAAATCTGAAAATCTGAATGTATGAATGTATGTGTGTTTGAAAGTATGAATTTCGTAGGGAATTTTGTAGGGAATTTTTGTGGTTCGTAGAGAGGTTAGTAAAGTATTCGTCGAGTGTTATGTGAAAAATTAGTCCTTAAATCTGTACGGAAATCAGGCATATTTATAGGGAAAACGACATTGCGCCTCACGCGCCAGCTGCGCAGACGTGTCAAGCGCATGACGCCATGACCAGTAAAAAGCATACACGTGGTACGCTCTTTGAAAAAAGATAAGAAAGAAAATCCACGTCTCAAGCAGAGAATTGCGCTTGAAGCAGGACTCTACATGAAACAGAAGTCTACGTGGCATTTCTGGTCTGCTTGGCACAGGCTGTGCGCTAGGCGCGGCTTACGTGGAAGACCACGTGTCAGGATATGTGCGCTCGGCGCAGGCCTTGCGCTCGGCACAGGTAGCTGCGCTCAGCGCAGAGCTTGTTTTTGACATATCTTGACAGTTTTTTGATAAAAACGCGTTCTAAAAGATTTTCTTTTATCTTTTAACTACGGATATCTGATTTTAGGGATAAAATCTGATTTTAAATTATAAAAAATATCTTTTGAAAATATTTATTTATTAAAATAAATCAATTAATTATCAATTAATTGGGCTTTTCAAAGAATTGGGCACAAATACAATTAATTATCATGAATAATTAATTGGGCTTTAAAATAGGACTTTAACACTTTTCGAAATGGTTTTGAATGGCTTTTCGGCGTGCTCTACCCTTGGGTCAGACCAATTAAGACCGCGGTATGTTTCATCATCGGATCCTTGAATGGGGAGACAGGACAATGTGTCTACAGAAACCCCCATTTTGACTGAGGTTCAGGAAACCGAAAGTCAAAGTATACGGTGTCGGGACGGAGAACGATTCTAAACGCTCTGCAGTTTAGAACTGATCTATATACACCGGTCTCTGCAAAACAAAGTTAGTATGCAGGACAATAACTACAAGCAATCTGATTACCTGTAGGGAAAGATTTTAGCAGATAGGTGCAAACAACTCACATAAAGCACATAGTGATGCAAATAATGCAAATTTAGACTCTCTAAGGATGCACAAGACGCTATGCAAGGATTAAGGTTATGTAGGACTATAATGTATGAAATGCAATGCAAGGTCAGGGTTTTGCAAAGCTGCAATGCAAGGTCAGGATTTTGCAAGGGTAGAAGATGTATAGAATGATAGAATGATAGAATGATTGATTGATTTGAGATGCATAGAATGATTTTCGAAAATCGTTTTTTATAAATAATCGGGGTCCGTAAATGAGGTCCGCAAATTACCACTCTTCGGGAATTGACTTTGAATCGGAGGAACCACCACATATAGGAAGCCCCCACTTTGGGTGAGCCTGCCTTGAATTAGGCTTGAGCCTTAATTGAAATGTACTTGATCTGATATTGAAATGTAGTTGATCTGTCTTGAACTTTGCAAGTTG
The DNA here is from genome assembly GCA_947648045.1 of Beta corolliflora. Taxonomy (NCBI): domain Eukaryota; kingdom Viridiplantae; phylum Streptophyta; class Magnoliopsida; order Caryophyllales; family Amaranthaceae; genus Beta; species Beta corolliflora. Next base: position 272,269 of record CANSZD010001333.1, read on the forward strand.
TTATTGGGGATTCTTCTTTGGGAAGTTGATACAAGCAAAGTCAAATATCACCAGAGACCATGGAATTATCTGAGAGTCCTTCAGGGACAAGGAGAGTCTAGATCGAAAAATAAAAGTTTGAATTTGTGACTTAAATAAATGTATGTGGGAAAAGGCTTTTAACGAGGCTAGATGCAGACTCGAGTCTATGTCGGGATCTAGAAAGAGATTATGCTCCTAAATTCTAGAAAATCAAATCATTAGACCATGACTAATTTTATTTTATTGAAGCGGTCGGACCTCGAGATGAGGATACTTATGTATCCTTGCGGAATCAGACCATTCGGGTTTTCAACCTAGCGGGCTTGGACATACCTTGAAAAAGGAGTTATGGTTGATGAAAGGTTGAAAGGTTAAAGGCTTTAGGCTTGATGAAGGTTGAATTGGTTGAAATAAGGTAAGGATCGTGTACTTTGATTATATAGGCTATGGATTAAAGGTTTGATGAATCGAAGGGATTTGAATGAGGGGTAGAACTTGTGTGCAAGCCCCCTAGCTTGACTTTTTATTTCTTTGCCTTTAGCTCTTTATTTTTGCATTTTTTTTCTTTTTTGTCATGGGCGTTTTCTTTTGCTTTTGCTTATTTTTCTTTCGCACTTGGCATTTTTTTTTCACTTTTGATCTTTTGTGTAGTAGGGCTTGCACACAAGCTATTGGTTTAGGGTAGTGGAAGGTTTGAAGGTTGTTTGTGGCGCCTTGATTTTGAAAGGTCATTTGGCTAATGGAGATGATGGTGTAAAGGGTTTTTGTTTTTCTTTGGTTATATTAGGATGGCTTATGAAAGGTAATGGAAGGGAGAGGGGAATAACTCTTGATCTAAAGGATGTCCCTTTTTTTTTTTTTTTTTTTTTTTTTTAGATCTCTTTTTATTATCATTATTAGTCAAGTTCGTTAGGTGATTTAAGTTTCATCATTGAATTAGAAGCATAAATAAAATGATGGAAGGCCAATGAAAATGCAATTATATTATTAATTAGAAATAAATAGAACAAGGCTTATTAGAAATAAAAACCTAAATGACATAGACTCGACAGGAAAGGAAATGAAGGAGCTAGGGGAGGGACTCACCGACTCAACCTAGAAAACTACCTTTAAATGACTATGCTCAGGCATTATTTAGGCACTTCCCAAGGGGTTGCCGCAATTGCTGACTTTTGTTGCAGGCGGAATTGGCAATCTGCCGTCTTCAACCATATCCTGCAGATGATGATTCAAAGTCCAGCATTGTGATGTCAGATGCCTATTTCCTTGATGGTACTTGCAGTAGGAATTAGGATTCTATCTACTGGATCTCTTCTCAGGAGTAGGGTCCGGAGTAGGGGGCTGAAGCGCTCCCTTTACATGAAGCCTAGTGAAGGCTTCTTCTAGAGACATGTCTAAATGAGTAAATGTCCTTTGAAGTCCTTGATAACCCCTCTTGTCAGTAGTTAGAGCATTGATGTCGTTGCCTTTAGAGGTAGAAGGGTTGTTATTACTCTTCTTGAAAGAGTTGTTGTTGGAACTCTTGTTCTTGTTGGCATGTACCTCTTCTTCAATCAGCAGGCCTACCTTATAGAGCTTCGTGAAAGACTCTATAGGTTGGAACTTAATATGATCCCCATACTTCGGCTGCAGGTTACGGATCACCAGTCGGACTTGATCCTCCTGAGATGGTCTATTGGTCATTTGTGCAGCTTTTTCCCTCCATCTGTTAAGGAAGGTGACAATTTCTTCATTGAAATTATGCTTAGTTAATTCCAACTCACGAAGGCCAATGGGAAGCTGAGTATTGTAGATGTATTGTTTGTGGAACTCTTCTCTGATGTAGTCCCAGTCATTCAGCTTGGCTTTATTTAGTGATCTGGACCACTTGGATGGATGTGCATCCAAGGTTAAAGGAAAGACATAAGCAAACAGGTCATTGATCATGCCCTTGAGAGCCATAGAGATGGAAAAAGCTCTCAGATGATCATTTGGGTCTTCGACCCCCTTGAATTTTGGGAGGTCACCCAATGTTACCTTCTTAGGGAGCTTGTCCCTCAGTTCAGGATCAATAATGTCATGGCCATGAGCTAGCCTGACTCTCGAGTGTAGGAATTGACTGGATCAATTGCTCGAGTTTTTTCAAACCTCAGTTCTGTGTTGGTCTTGCTTGGTGGTGGAGTGTCGCCTTGCTCGTCTTCTTCAGTTAGCTTCTCCCTCAGTGTCTTAATCTCTTTGTCTTGTTCCTCAAGACGTGAGTTCATCAGTTAAAGTTGGGCCATAATGGCACTGAGTTATTCATTAGTGTCCCCATTTCAGATCATGATTCAGAAGAGTCAGAGGATTCGTCTGAAAATGTGAGGATGCATTTGACGAGTCTAGGAGTAGGTTGACCTTGTATCTTCTCTGTCGGGCGTTCCCAAGTTATAATCTCACGATTCGTCCTAAATAGAAAGCGAATGGGCCTCGTAAATTTTAAGAAATGATGTTTTTGAAGTAAGAAATGGAAATGAAGGAAGGGGAAATGGAAATGGAGATGAGAGATGAAAGGGGAAATGGAAATGAAAATGGGAATAATGGCGACATAGGCCTAACTATATGCATATGCAAATGACTGGATTGGACTGGACTGGACTGGACTATGCAAGCAGACTGGACTAGACTTCGCAAATAGACTAGGCTCAAAAGGATTGTCTACGCTAGCTTCGCTAGGCTTAGGAAGGAATTGGCTTCGCCAGACTTGATGATTTGGGATTGCTATAGATGTAAGAAAGGAGTAGCTTCGCTAAACTCGGAGGGTGCCCTTCTGGTCTTAGGGGTGACTAGCTTCACTAAGTTAAAGGGGTGCCGTTATGGTCTCACAGGGATGACTAGCTTAGCTAAGTCAAAGGGGTGTCGTTAGGGTCTTATAGGGATGACTAGCTTAGCTAAGTCAAGGGGTGCCGTTAGGGTCTTACAGGGATGACTAGCTTAGCTAAGTCAAAGGGTGTTGTTAGGGTCTTACAGGGATGACTAGCTTAGCTAAGTCAAGGGGTGTTGTTAAGGTCTTACAGGGATGACTAGCTTAGCTAAGTCAAGGGGTGCCGTTAGGGTCTTACAGGGATGACTAGCTTAGCTAAGTTAAGGGGTGTCGTTAGGGTCTTACAGGGATGACTAGCTTAGCTAAGTCAAGGGGTGTCGTTAGGGTCTTACAGGGATGACTAGCTTAGCTAAGTCAAGGGGTGCCGTTAGGGTCTTACAGGGATGACTAGCTTAGCTAAGTCAAGGGGTGCCGTTATGGTCTTAGAGGGATGTTAGCTTCGCTAGACTTAATGGTTTGGACTTCGTTCTATATGGTTTGGAATTGGACTGGATTGACTATGGAAATGAGTTGGACCTTATATGGACCTAATTATGGACTTAGTCCTATATTGGTTTGAAGTTAGACTTGAAAATGCACATGGGCTTGACATTGGATTGGAATAGAGTTGGATTAGACTTGAACTGGGATCGACATAGACTAAGGTTCACATAAAGATGCAAATGGGCCTAGGTTTTGACATGAACTAGACTTATATGGGCCTAAGATGGACTCTAATGCTAGCGGGCCTAATATGAATGCATGGACTTGAATTAGATGGACCCTATATGAATGCAAAATGGACTCTAATGCATATGGGCCTAGAATGAATGCAAGATGGATTGGATTTGGATAATTGGATTGGATTGAATGAAAGTGTTTAGAATGGGCTTAGAATTTTTGAAATTCGTTTTTGAAGGGAACCCCTTTGTTTTATCTTTTGTTAGGAAAAGATGATGGATTAATTTTGAAAAATGTTTTTGCAAATGTCGTGTATGATGATGATTAGTAAATGCTTTTTTGAAAAATGTAGAATAGAAGAGGGTGTAGGATTGATTTTGAAAAAAATGTAAGATTTTGAAATTTGATTGAATATGGTGAGGTAGGATTGACAGGGAAGATTAATTGAACAGCAGGGAGAAAGTGGGAAGAGGTAGACATGCATGACAACTCTAACTCTATAATGACCACTTTAGATGCATTTGTTTTAGGACAGACTCGACCTTGCATGAAAAGACTGACCCTCTTTTGACTATGATTGTAATAGCCCAAATATCTTAAGCAAGTTTAATTAAAAGCTAGTTATTTGTTTAAAATTAATTATGATATTTTAGTATACCTTGATGTATTTTGTTAAACAAATTGAGTGTTTTAAAGAGAAAGGAAAAAACAAAAATCTAAACCATCTTCTTTACTCTATCTCGTGGCTTTATATGGAAATGCCACATTATTGTTTGCTGTCAAAACTTCATCTCATCTCAACAAAGATAAAAGAAGCCCCAAAACCCCAATTTCCTCCTCTCATTCACTGTCATCCCTCTCATTCCTCTGTTCACTCAGCTTCGGGCCTCCTCATCGGAGCCCCGCCGCCCAATTCTTTTGGTTTCTCTCTCCTCTGTTTTATCGGTGCTACTGCCATCGCGAGCGGCACCTGGTGGTTTTGCTTGTCGCCGACTTTGTTTGCCGGAGCTCCTATCGGTGTGTCACGCGTGGTTGCTGAATTTCGTGGGTCCTTCTCTCTCGTGTGTGTTTTGGTGCCATTGCTCTTCTACCTTTTATGGAGGTATAAGCTCCATTTCTTCTCTTTTTATTTCAGAATTTTGATGGGTATTATTATTTGAATCTTCAAAGCCAAATTAGAATCTTGGGTATAATAGCAAATCAAATCATTGTTGTTTTTGATATTGAGAGTAAAGACTGAAACTTTCCTTTGTTTAATTGATTAGAAAAGGTTTTGGAGCTTATAATCTTAGTAAGCATGCAAATTAGATTTTAAAAGTTATGTTCCTTATAATTCAAATCCAATTCGTAATTTCTTGTATGCAACTCAATGTGGTAATTTCGAAAATTAGAGTAATTAGAGTTAGTGATTATTGATGTCAGTTATATTAGAGAGGTATTGAGAATTATTGTATAATTGAGGAACTTCTTGTTAATTATAAGGTACAAGCTAACTAGTATATGTCTAAAAGAATAGGAATTGAATGAGTTTATATTATAAGAGTGAGTTAGATTAGTTTTCAGGTATAAAGTTTGTAGAATGTTTCTGATTCTTATTTGTTACTGGTTATGTGATTATGGATTTGGATTTGTGGAGCTTAAGTTATGTTGGGGGATTGAGGATTATTCTTGAAGGTTAATTGGTGGTGTTCTTGGAGGTTGCATATAATTGTTCTTGAGTTTGAGGTAATCTTTATGTTCAGAAAAATGTATTTACATGCCCGTGTGTGTGTTGGGTTTTAATATTGTATATCATTTATAGTCATGGCCATGGTTATAGATGTTTAAATATGTGTTGAGTTGTGAATTGTCATTGAATGATTATACAAGAATGCTTTTGTCTAGTTATTGGAATTGTTCGGAAATACTATGTTTCTTGAGATATGATTTGAGTATAATAATGTAAAAAAAGATTTCGTATTTGTTTTAGCTGGCTTAGCTTATGAACTGAGATGAAAAGTGGGCAAGGTACAGGTGGAGGAAAGTGATTCTGATATAAGTTAAGTTAAGACCAGATAAGATCGAATATTGTGTTACGTTATGTTACGTTATGTTTTGCCAAAAACTGTGCTTGCCAGCGATTTTGTGTTAAGTGATTGAGCTACGCCAGCGATATATTTTAATGGATAAATTATTTTCCGAACAATTACCAAGTTTGATTATTATATGAAAAATGTTTTCGAACCAAAATCATTTTGGTAGCCGGGAGTGAAGTTACTGAGCTTTCCGCTCATTTTAGTTTTGTTTTTGTTTTGTAGTTTCATCTGTAATTTGCAGGTTCATGTTGGAAGCTCGAAGTGGATCTTAAGCGAGAGTTTTGTTATCAAGTTATAATTATTAATGATTCAGAAATTGTAATTGATAATATTTAAGTGCTTATTTAAGAATAATGTCTTCTATTGTTTTGGAGAATCGAGTATTGTGTTCTGTAATCTGATATTTGGCTTTGAGGTTATTATGTTGTGGGCCCATAACCCACAGGTCCAGGATCGTTTTATATCTTATGTTTCCGCTGCGAATAAATGTAAATTCGAGGTATTTAGTGTTATTTGAGGTTTATATATGAATGTTAAGTGTGATTAGCTAACAGCTCGGAAGTGCGGGCTATTACAATGATACTGATGCAAACTTGTTATCTTTGACTCGAACAAAGGTCAAAAGACTAATAAGCATGGGACGAATAGACTGCGTGCCACGCAACTGGTGCGCGCGACGCGCAGTCTATGCGTCTGGCGCAGGAGCTTTGCGCCAGGCGCAACTTAATGCGTTTGGCGCAATGCTCTGCGGCACGCATATTGGGGCGAAAGTGACGATTTGTTTAGACGCGACTCGCAATATTTTCGGGCACAAAGCATATTAGCAGGCAAAAATTGCAATCACACATAAATGTCAGGTAACATAGATGCAAAAGTTCTCAACCTAAAGTCCAGTTATACATTCAACTATTGGTCAGGTTTAGGTTAAGGCTGAAAAGGGTCCACGACTAAGAGATTGATCCCACGCTTCGTACCCCTGCTTAAAGAGGTGGCCACGTGTATGACGCACTCCCGTCTCATGTCAGGAACAAGAGAACAATGCCATGGTTGGGTAGGTTTGCTTATGACTAAGATCCAACACTATCGCTCAGGAAGCTTTTTGGAAGGACAAAGCGCAAACCCCCCGGGGGTGACCTCACACATAGAACATGTGCTAATGAGGCAATGTAGATTATCCTTATGGTGGCTGAACAATAGCCATGCATACGCAAAACTGTATATTATTCAAAGGCATAAAAATAAGCTTGAATCGTATTTTTCAAGTTTCACCCACTCTTTTATAAAAATTAATTTTTTTTTAAATCGTCCCCAGTGAAGTTGTCAAATTGTAGGCGTGTTTCTATTTCGCCTACACGGTGTGAGCGCGTATTATATTTGACTACCCCACTATAAAGGTTTTATTGAAAATTGTTTTGAAAGAAGTCGCCAACAATTCTTTTTAGGAAGAATCATAAACCTAATTGGATATGGGAAACCGTAGGGACAAATTATCCAATGTAGATTTCCCCGTCCTGACTCCATAGATGGTCAAAATGAACCAAAGATTGAGTTCGGGGGTAAGGGTACGAATATGGTCATAATGAACCACATTCGCCCAGAGTTGGCCTCTACTAAATATCGATTCATTACAGATTTTATGCCAGAAGAATAATCATATAATGTTTTAAACACCCTAAAACTATTTAGTCTAAATAGGTTCAAGAAACACATAAAATGACTATTTTTAGTGATATGTTATTAGACAATCAATATTACAGGGAACCTAACAGGTTGTTCAAATTAATCTGATTAATATTAGAGCAGTTCTTTAGGTCTTTGATTAGAAAAAAAAAACGTGTGGGTGATAAAAACATTAAAACAGGACAATCATATAATATGCATAGAATGATCAGGCAAGCATATAATATACAAAGGCAAGAATAATATGAACATAAAATAAAGTATAGATATACAGTAGAACGATTTTACATTAAAGATCTACATCAGGAAAGAAAACTGTTAGTAACTTCAATATAAAAATAATTTATTTAAGGACCCTCAGGATTATACCGTGGCTTGGGTCTGTGAGATTGACAACCTTCGGGACGAGCAATCGTGAAGCCTGAAAATCTGAAAATCTTAATGTATGTAGATTGAATGTATGTGTGTTTGAAACTATGAATTTTGTAGGAAAGTTTTGTGGTTCATAGAGAGGTTCGTAAAGTCTTCGTCGAGTGTTATGTGAAAAATCCGTCTTTAAATCTGTAAGAAAATCAGGCCTATTTATAGGGAAAATGACATTGCGCCTCACGCGCCAGCTGCGCCTGGCGCAGCTGAGTGTCAAGCGCATGACGCGGCATGACCAGTAAAAAGCTTACACGTGGTACGCGCTTTGAAAAAAGATAAGAAAGAAAATTCGCGTCTCAAGCAGAGAACTGCGCTTGACGCAGGACTCTACATGAAACAGAAGTCTACGTGGCAGTTCTGGTGCGCTTGGCACAGGCAGTGCGCTAGGCGTGGCTTACGTGGAAGCCCACGTTTCAGGACATGTGCGCTCGGCGCAGGCCTTGCGCTCGGCGCAGGTAGCTGCGCTCAGCGCAGAGCTTTTTTTGACATATCTTGACAGTTTTTTGATAAAAACGCGTTCTAAAATATTTTCTTTTTTCTTTTAACTACAGACATCTGATTTTACGGGATAAAATCTGATTTTAACATATAAAAAATATCTTTTGAAAATATTTATTTATTAAAATAAATCAATTAATTATCAATTAATTGGGCTTTTCAAAGAATTGGGCTCAAATACAATTAATTATCATGAATAATTAATTGGGCTTTAAAATAGGACTTTAACACTTTTCGAAATGGTTTTGAATGGCTTTTCGGATTGCTCTGCCCTTGGGTCGGACCAATTAAGACCGCGGTATGTTTCATCATCGGATCCTTAAATGGGGAGACACGATTATGTGTCTACAAAAGGTGAATAAGATGAATTGTTAGACTAGATTTTAGTATTAACTTAAGTTCACTATAGTATAATAATCCGAATTGTATCCTAGACTACACGATTCTTTTGTAGATTCGTATTCTTACCACTTATGAAACTTAATGTAGCTTATAGTGTAATAGTATTGTTAGAGTTAGATTATGGGAAGCTAGTTTAAGGATTTTTTTTAACTAGGTTACTTGTTAAAAGGATTTATTGAACCATTGAATGAGTTTATATGGTGAGATGCATTACATGGTAGAAAAATATTTATCTATCTATTTAAAATGATGTATAGAATATGCATAAACCAGGTATTATTTGGCATAAATTACTATTTCACTCTACTTTATCATTTTTCATTATGTTAGTGAGTTGGGGTGTTGCGAAAGGTGTAATGGTTAACTATAATGATTACCTTTTTAACTTTACTATTTTTGTGTTATAGAATATAATATACATTAGATTATTGGACCTATTTGAAGCGGATATGGAAACTAGTGAATTTGGATTAAAGTATATGGTATGAACTACAGTGATCTCAAATGAATTGGTTGGTTCGTGTGATTGTAAAATGTTTGAGAATATTGATTGATTTGATCTATACTTAGGAAGATTGATTATTATTTGATCAATGTGAAAGAATGATTGTAACCTTCTTGTTGTCGATTTCTTGAAATATATTAATAACGTTAAGTGAAAGATTATACGGAATAACTATTGAAGAGTTGGAGGTTATTTCTCTTATCTTGGCCGAAATTAGGAAGATATTATGATATGACTGGTAGGGGCTCCCGGGCCTATCATTGTTAATTGGTGGATTGGCACGGGCTCCCGAATCCACCAAGTTTTATTTCTTGATATTCACCGTATGTGGCAAGATTTTCGAACCGTCCCCAACTTTAGTGTGTTGGCGGGGGCTCCCTGGATTACCATTGGAAAAGCAAGAGTTGGGGGGTGTGCACACTAGAAGTTATTGTATGGCCATTGGATTAGTAAACCGACAGGGCCTCCCGGGTTTACATTTGATATGACTGGCAGGGTCTCCCGGTTCTATCATTTATATAGTCGATTGGCAGGGTCTCCCGTATCTACTCAGATTTATGAATTTATGTTGGATCGAGTTGGTATATCAGAATTGGTAAACTAGCAGGGTCTCCCGAGTTTACCAATGCAATAAGGTTGGCTGTTAAATGATTATGAAAATCAAAGAGCTTATCTCTTAATTTTGAAAGTTAATAAAATAGAAAATTGATACATGGATTTGATAATAGTTTAGACTTATTCTTTGTTATATACTTGATTATTGAAAGGCGAGTTACTCATGTGTATAAATTTAATGAATTAATGTTCATATCTAAATATGTTGAATTCGTCGAGTGTTTGTATTGCTTGACATGGAGTGTTGACACTTAGCTCTTGCTGACGTGTGTGTGTTTGTTTGTGTTTGTGTTATGTTTGGGTTTGTTGTTCTTTCCCGTTGGGTTTGATCCTGTGATGACCCATGTACTTTGTACAATGGCGAGCAGTTGACACTATAACAGGTTTAATGCTGGGCTTTTGGATATTTGAGTTGAGGACGTCAATTCGAGGAGGAACTTTGTGTTGAGGAATTTCAAATGTAAAATTTATTTGAGTTCATGTATATAGGTTTGTTATTCTTATATAAGTTTGATTTAAGATTTCTTAGACGGGCTGTAATATCGAGTACATTAATTGGGTTTGTGTTAATCCTTCTTGAGGTTCTTTCGGCGAAAGCACTGACTATTTGTGTAACACCCCCAAATTTCTCTCTTTCTAAAACATATTTTGATATAAAATTCTTGAGAAACTTGAGAGTATTACCGCAATATGATATAAAATTCTTGAGAAACTTGAGAGTATTACCGCCACGTGATAACGTTAAAGGCTTTAATACTAACTACTAACTGAACTTTAAACTAATGCAGCGGAATAACTGAAATAACTCCTCTTTATTAATATATATAAACTTTATTGTACAACTATGACGACAATAATAAAAATAAAGAAAATAAAATAACAACTCCTTGACTAGTTATGATTCCTCACTAGCTCCCCCATATGAAGTATGCATCATATCAACCTGTAAATTCTGCTCGCCAAAATAGGGTCATCACAGGGACAAAGCCATAAAACAAAACAAACAAAACGCGTGTCAGTAAAAATACTGAGCACATGTATATGCGGAAAATTAAACACTTTATTTAATAAAACATTCAAAACCTTTAACTTTCATAAACCTTCTTTGGATACTTCTAATACTTATATAATATAAAGTATATAATTTTAATAAAAATCCTTTTTCCTTGCCTAGGTACCTATCCTAAAGTGTGCACACTCCCCAAGTTTAGTATTCCTTACTGAGTCTATTACGAGGGGTTACTACCTTGTCCACATGACTTATACAAAAAGTACATGGGTAAATAATATAATGACTACCGTTCTTGCTAATAAATAACAAGCCGTTGCCTGGGTAAATAATAGGAAAAATTCACATCAATAATCCCAACTATGGACACTCTTCCAAAATTAATCCCAACTAAGGATTATTCCAGTATAATCCAAACTATGGAGTGCATCTTCCCAAAACGATCCCATATGACCGGTAACTTATTAAACAGGTAAAATTCGTAATATTTTTTTTGTTAAAAAAATAAAATCATCACATCCTTTCTCCTCTTCTTCTTCAACCCACAACCTCCTTCACTTAACCACCACGGCACCACCCGCCCCAAAACTACCTAGCCCGAGAACATTTTGCCTGACCTTCTCTTACCACCCCCACGACCTCATCCTACTTCTCACCTGCACACCTCCAAACCAACATCCCCTCCTAATCTAACACCCTTTTATGGGACAATCACTCAATCCTGGAAGATTTCCGAATCAACCCAACACCATCTGGCGCAAGACCAAGTTCCTTAACCTACAAGAAAACAACACCACCAAAACCCACGAGAGAGAAAAGGAGAGAAAAGGAGATGCGCGGTGATAGCAGCTATGGTGAGGCCACAACCACCCCTCATGAACAGGAAAGAGAGATGAAAGAAGAAAAGAGGGGCAGTAACCTTGGCCACGCAGAAGGAGAGCTTTCTCTCTCTCTTGGACTCCAACTCCATCGCCGAGGTTAGTGTTGGGTGGTGTGGCTTGAGAAGGAGGGGGAAAGAAGTGACTGGTGGCTTGTGAAGAAGGCCGAAAGAAATGGCGGTGGACTGGTGGCTTGCAAAGGAGAGAGAAAGAAGTGGTGGTTGACTGGTGGCGTGCAAAGGAGGGAGAAAGGGTGGTAGTGCTAGGTAGTGGTGCTGGGGTGTGGGTTAGTGCTTGGTATTGGTGGTAGTGTCAACGGTTGGGTGTGGGTTAGTGCTTAGTATTGGTGGACGGTGGTTGCGTAGGTGTTAAGAGGAAAGAGAGAGAAATAAAGAAAATGAGATGTGAAGAAATTAAAATAAAAAATTAAAATAAATAATCATTGAATCAGATTGCGCCACGTAAGCGAGTTAACCTGCTAAATAAGTTATAACAGGTAATGGATCAATTAGAGAAGACAACTGATATAGTTTGGGTTATACTGGAATAATTCTTAGTTGGGATTAATTTTGGAAGAGTGCCCATAGTTGGGATTATTGATGTGAATTTTTCCTAAATAATAATAGCTACCGTTCTTGATAATAAATAACAAGTCGTTGCCTCTTTATAATTGTGATCATAAAAGATCATATATCTAATAAAAATCCTTCTGAAATAATCCTCCTTTAAAAAAGAATAGTACTACTTATAAATTTAGCCATATAAAGGCATAAATAAAATAACTTGCTTAAGAGGTAACTTTTGAAAAATAATAATAATTCAAAAACACTCCTTTTTAAATATTTAAACATGCATTTAAATATCAAACTCCTTGTAAATTATATGAATACAGATTCAAAGATCAAACTTTATAATAATATTGAACTAAAGTCATAATTCAAGTGCATAATAAAATTAATAAACATTCAAACATGTTCATACAAAACACATGTAGTTCATAATAAAACTTATAAAAACATGGACTTCAATCCAAAATATTTTCCTAAAACATGATACTAAGGTTGCAAAATAATTATTAAAGATCTACATATACACGCACCTTGAAAATTAATAACTACTAGGGAAGAAGAGAAAGGGTAGGCTAAGAGGGAGAGAGAGTTTAAACTTGAGAAAAGAGATGTATTTCTCAAATTTGGTGTGAAGAATATGATGGGTGGAGACCCCTATTTATACTAGTTGCATAGGTAGAGTCATACTAGGACTCAAAAACTAAAAGATGGGTTTTTGAGAGAAGATAAATAAATTTAGCTAAAATCCAACTACTTTTACGATCATCTAACTAGGACCGGGGACAAATATAAATTATCCCCTAAGATAAATAATCTAGAATCTTATATGAAGAAAAAGATAAAAATGAGAAAAAACCAAAACTTACCTACTGGCTATTGGCGGTGAGTTGCCTTGCGCCGGAATTTTTTTTTTTTTCTTTTTGTAAATCTTTTGATTTTTTTTGAAATTTCTCTAAATCTTTTTCCTTTTTTTTTAAATCTTTTATGATTTTCTTTAAGAAATATCTTCAACTACTAAACTAACTACTTGGATTATAATTTATAAACTTAGGCCCAATATATAATTTGGGCTAGAATTTATTTGAAAACTCCATAATATATCATAAAAGCCTATTTAAAACCTTTATAATAATATTAAACCTCTTTAATAATTAAAATCCTTTTAAAAAATTAGAATTAATAACTTGCGAAAAATACGGAGTATTACAATTTGGGTCTTGAGCTTGAGACTATTTTATATTATTGAGTTTGTAACAGGGTTAAATTATTCCCATTTTTTGGTTGTCCGAATTACAGAGGAAACTCTATCGAAATTTCGGGTCAATTTATGAGAGTATTGTATTAAGGTACTTATTATCTAATTTTGAAGATCGGGGCGTTACAAAGTGGTATCAGAGCAACCCTGCGACCGTGTGCTGAGTAGCCACCTAGCGGGAGTAAAAATTATTAGGATTGATACGAATTAGTTTTGGGCTATCAGAAATGCAGAAGTAAGATATGAGTTAGTATTGATTTGGGAGATAGTCATTAGATTGTTAAATTACTTTGGGAAAATTAGGAGATATAATTTAAGTATTGTGTGAAATATCATATTGAGAATTTTGTTATTGTCGAATGGGAGATTATTGGAGTTTCATTTCTGGTTTGGGTTTTTAGTGGTGAAGAATCGAGTAATGCTTTTATAGGTTGTTATATAGAGATAAATTGTTGCTTTTGGTTATTATGAACTACAGTTTCTTAAAATCTAGGTGTATTTTGAGATAAAATATAAGTGAGTTCTTTATTTATTTTTGGGTGGGGAAATTGTTTTGCCTAAAGTTCAGTTGTTATTTGGGAAGTAGTTATTTAGAGTACTTTAGAAAAGGAGATTATTGAAGTTTAATGGAATTATAATTCGAGTGTCGTGTGAAATATCATACTCAACATTAATAATTAGGTTATTAGTAGCTAAGGATTGAGCAAGCATTTAAAGGTTGTGATTTAGAAATAAAATATTAATTTGGGTCTTTATGGATTAGAGTTTATTCATTTCTAGGGTTATTATGATGTAAAAGATTGGTGTTTGCTTTATTTTGATCTAGGGAATAGTTTCATTTGCCTGAAGTCGCGGATCATTGACATTAGATTTGATCTAGTTATGTGATTTGTTTTCCAATTAACAAACCTCTCTAATTTATGGTATAATCTCAATTAATTGTTGTCCTTCTTAAAGTTTGTGGACGAACTTTCTTTTAAGGGTGGTGTGATGTAAGGCCTCATGTGTTTCCATGATTGGTACAACTCAAATTGTATCGTATTTCATATTGTGTGTTGTAATTGTGTATGACTTTTACTTAGTTGATTGAAGTGTGAGTTTTGTGAAATTTTTATAGTTTCAATAAGTTAGAAAGAATTTCAAATGAGTTTTGCATTTCAAATAAGATAGTTGGAATCAATTGTGTTATAATTGTGAATAACTTTTATTTATTAGAATGAAGTTTTAGTTTCATAAAACTTTTATTGTTAGAATATCTTAAAGAATTTAAGTGAGTTTTATTTCAAATGAAATATTTGGGATCCAATGCCAACAAGTTTGCCCTTTTGTCTTCTTTGCTCATCGATTTCACAAGTTGAGTTGAAGTAGAGATACAAAAGATGATTGCAGAATGGAGGTTGGAGACCTAAAATGATAAAATTTTGAGAGTTTTGTTTTGTACTTTTGTTCAAACCAATTTGGGGCATAAATGTGAAATTCTTGATTTTCGATCACTAACCTACTTCCATGAAATTATTTTGAAGTTTAAAAATGTGAGTATATCGCTTATTTAAAGTTCGAGGACGAACTTTTTGTAATAGCCCCGATTTCTAAACCGTCTTATTTAATGTTAATTATAATTATTAGCCAAATTATATACTAAATACTCTTATGATTTGAGTTGAAAAATGATTTACATATTTATGAACTATGCTCTATTATTTTATTGGTGTTGATAATATATTTTATTTTCTACGTAGCAAGTAATATTTTAATGTGCGATTATGCACAAGCTAATATTTTGATGGGTGAATTATTCTATTTTATTTCCGAAATCCTTTTGAGTAATTTGGAGTTTAATTAAATATAGCTGTTTTATATATATTATGATATTTGAAGATGATTTATGAACACTATAACTAGGGGTGTTCATAAATATCCGATCCGTGATCCGGTCGATCCGATCCGATTTTTCGGATATCCGATCCGTTTTTTTAGTATTCGGATATTTCGGATCGGATATCCGAAAATTTTCAAAACTTATACGGATCGGATTTTTTAATTTTCGGATATCCGAAAATATCCTAAGCATGGAAATTTTTCGATTTTTTTCCGGATTTTTTCGGATATCCGATCCGAAATATCCGTTTTCAAGGCCGGATATCCGAAATATACAATGATCCGAAACATATTTTATGAACTTTTCCTTTGAAAATTTCATTTTTTTAGTTTTCGGATATTCGATGATCCGATCCGAAATTTCGGATATCCGATCCGAAATTTTCTGGATCGGATTCGGATCACATTTTTCCCGATCCGAGATCGGATAACCGAAATGAACACCCCTAACTATAACACTATATTCTATGTTATAGAGTTAATTTATCCAAGTTTTAGTTAGGAGAGACTATTTAGTATGTTGTAACTTGTAAGATAATACCCATATCTTATTTTCTCTCTCCTCCCTCATCCTATTCTCTTTGTGTCTTCTTCTTATGCAATACTTTCTCCTGCTTCATCCTCTCCACTTCTTTGTGCCATACTCCAGTAGATGCCACCAAATTCTAAAACCTTGAGCTGTCCAAATTGCTCAATTACATCACCAAACATTTAACCCATTTTCTAATTTCAATTGGAGAAACCCAAAATCCCTAAACTCCATTTTCTCTCTCTCACTCGTGTCTCTCTCGCCTCTTTGTGCTGCGCTGGCCGCCGCGCCGCGCCGCCTTGTATCACCGTCGTTCTTGCCGCCGCTGTTGTCGCTGCTAGCCACCGCTGTTCTTCTTTTTTTCTTTGTTGTCGGTGCTGCTGCCTGTATCTTCTCCCTCCCCTGTTCGGGTTCGCTGCTGCTACCTCGAGCGTGGTGTCGTCGCTGCCGCCGTGTTGTTGCTGTCCCGCCGTGTGTGTCGCCTCGTCTGCCGCCGTGAGATGGTCGGGCGAAAAGGGTACTTTCCTCCTTATGTTTTGTCTGTGTGGTGTTGTTGTTGTGAGTGTTCTCATTGTTGTTGTGTTGTTACTGTTGTTGTTGGTAGTGTGGTTGTTTGCTTTGAATTGTAGTTGTTGTTGTTGGTGTTGTGTTTTTGATGATGTTGTTGTTGTTGTTGTGTTGTTGTTATCAGTTTTCAGAGCACTCACGTATTTAGTTGATTCTTTGCAATATAAATTCAGTTCGTCGTATAGTTTGGGTCTTGTAGCCTTAGTGAATTAGATCAATTTTGCCTACAAATGATTTGCAAATCATATCTTGTTGAAGTAAGTAAATGAGAAGTCAAGTTGGGTCGGTGTTGTTTGATATTTTAGTGAAGGTCCTTAGTTGCGTTTTACCTATGTGGTTTGGAGTTCAGTAGATTAGAATTGAAATCTAGGAAATGATGTTATAAGTCCCAAGCTATATTGTTCAATAATTTCACTAGAAATCCTTATTCTAGTTATATTGAATAGTACAAATTGAATATGTTAGTATTATTAATTAATGTTAAGGAATTGATTTCCATACAACTTTTATAAATATGGACCATAGGCATGGGATTTTGAATTAGTTCATTCTGTTACTAAATCGGAAAAGTTAGTAGAGCGGTGAAGGAGATTGTATTTGGAATGCTAGTCAAATTAGTTATAAGCGTGAATTGTTCTTTAGTATTATTGTTGTTGTTGTGATGATTGTTAAAATAATTAAATAAGTGGAGTTTTGTGAGTAGTTATATGTTAACTTATAACTAGAATGATTTCCTACTATTGATTTAGTAAAGCTCTAAGAAGAGGTTTATTTCGATGAAAGTAGTTACTAAGATATATTAATGGATTAAAAGAATTAGTATCTAAAAGAGCATAGTATCTGATTGGAATTGTTTAATGGTGTTACTGAAGAATAATTATTTTGAGTAGACTTTGAAAGTGAATTAACTTAATTAGTCGCCTCACATGAGCTGAGAAGCAGGATAAAGTAATTATTGCTAAAGTTATGGAGATTATTGGAGATAGTTTAATTAAGTGTGGGATAAATTATTGAGGTTGTGTTTAAAAGGAATTTCATTTAATATCGTTAAAGGAGAAGTATAATAAAGTATGACGGTTTAATTAGTTTTCACTAAAGTAATCTAGTAACGAGTTTAAATATGTAAGTAAGTACAAGTTGAGGCTAAGCCTCAGTTATTTACTTAAGTGGTTTACTAATTGATATGAGTCGTTGCTGTTGTTATTGATATTGTTATTGTTGCTGCTATTGTTGTTGTAACTCTGATTGAATGGTTTTCAAGTAAAGGAGCACCAAAGCAGGTTTTAAATCTATTTGATGGGTTAGTACTCAGCTTTGCTGATGTGTATACGTTTTGTTTTGTTTTTTTCAGTGGCCTGTCACTTGGTGGGTGGCAGTGTCTTATTTGCTTCAGGTTGAAGACTTGGAGATTATTATTTAATGTTGAAGGTTCGAGAATGCTAGAAGTACAATTGCGTGTATTAATTTGTATTTCGAAGTGAGGCAGCAGATCATTGTAATACTTTAGTTATTAATGTAATTAATTCTGTAAAGTTTGATTACAGTTGTTAATAGTAATTAACTTGAATTAGATTTGTATTTTTGGTTTCCACATTCTCTGATATAGTTCAGTGAGTGTGATGGTGTAGCAGTTGATTAGCTTGACCAGATTCTTTAATACCGCCGTGCATTAATCCTATGTAAGCTGGTCGGAAATGACCGCCTGTTACACTTTCTTTTAAGGGGGATGTGATGTAACATCCCAAATTATTTCATATTATTTAGTAATTTAAAATATGATTTAGAGTTGCTGATATCATTAATTTCATATTTCTGATTGGACTTTGGCGAATTAAATTAAACAAGTATTTCTGATATTCACTTTTCTAAACAAAATAACTATTTTAGTTTAAGTGTGATATTATTTGGTGAGATTAGTATTAGATATAATGGGTGATATTATAGTTTTATGAGATTTTTGAGTTATATAAAAAAAAAAAGAGATAATCTATACCCATTAAAAAGCCACAAGTTTGGTTACCGTTCTTAGGAACAGTGCTTTGATGTCTTTGCCCCTCTCCTTGTATGATTCCACATTCCTGCCCTTAGTTCCCTCCAACCTTGCTTGAACGTGTTTCCCTTTGCTTCAATTCACAGTTCACACCTTCTCTTTCTTCCTGGTTTTCCTCCAAGCCATTCATCTTCCCTTCTTCCAGCAATAGCAGCATCAACAACAACAGCAACGACAAACGCAATTTTTTTTGCTGATTTTATCTACTTTTGCAACTCTTCTCTCTTCCAACTCTTCGATATTTCTCTCTCTCTTTCATTCATTTCTGTGGTAAGCTTAGCAATTCCTCTAATTTTTTTCATCATTTATGCTGTTTATAATTTCAAGTTTCAGTTTTTTTTTTCGTTAAAAATTCTTCCTCTCATGTCGTTTATGTCGATTCTCATTTTCTTGTTTCGAATTTTAGGGTTTTAGCTTGATGAAGTGAGATTGATTGTCAAAGAGGATATTCTTTTGCCGCTTTTTTCATTCACCCAACTATTTAGTCGACTAATTTCTAGGGTTAGGGTTTGTCGGAAGCTTTTTCCGATCATCAAACATGGCGACAGAAAAGTTACGGAATTTGA
This sequence comes from Beta corolliflora, assembly GCA_947648045.1. NCBI lineage: Eukaryota > Viridiplantae > Streptophyta > Magnoliopsida > Caryophyllales > Amaranthaceae > Beta > Beta corolliflora. Next base: position 291,291 of record CANSZD010001333.1, read on the forward strand.
GTCAGCCTATTGATGTTCCTCTGCTCGACGCTACTGTTGCCGATTTCTATGGCACTGGATTTAAAGAACAGGTAACTATTTCTTTCTCGGTTTTCACTGTTTTTCAGCAGCATTCGTTTGATTTTACTCGCTTGAGTGACGAGTGAGTGCAATGTTCTGCGCTTTTGTTTTACTGGGTTTTTTTAATGCTTGTGATTTTGTGGCAGTAATCGAGCAATGCTTTTGTTGATTTATTATGTTAATGGATAGACATTGGTTAGTGTTGCATTTGAGAGCACTTAAGTTTGATTTATATGTTGCTTTGCCATGTGAATGTATTGTTATGTACGCTAATTTTATAGAGTTATTGGATATTAGAATTAGATAGTTGAAGTTGTAGTTTGGTTTTACTGTTGGAATTCGCTGCGTCTGTTAGATGATCCCCTTCATTTTCTCTCTCCCCTCCTCTTCATTTTCGACCAGCCCCTTTCTATAAACTTCATAAAAACACGAACGCCAACTCAAGTTGCTAGCCACGCTCAGAAGTATTATCTTCAAAGGAGTAATCTCAATCGTCGTAGATCTATCCTTTTTGATATCACTACTGATTTAGAATTGAATAAACTGCCAAAGCCTCTGATACATTAAGCAGTGGGATGTTTGGGCAAGTTTCTTCTGCGAACACGCCACTCAAATCCATCTCTATAATCCAATTTGATGTAGCCTGGTTATAGTTATGGCAGCATTTGGGAATTGACGAGTCCCTTCTTTCGTCCGACAGCTTGTCCACAGAGAAGAGCATTGCTTGGAATCGGATATTCATCCCTCCAAGAGTCAGCAGGTGAATATACTCGAAGATAAAACTTCTGTCCCAGATACAGGCGTGCCCAGTTTTCAGATCTTATATTCCACATTCCGACATTGTCCAGTGGCATATAAACTGCAGTCCATGACTTTGGGTAGACCTGTTAAAAATCCATGAAGCATCGAATAAGATTCATCCAGACTAGGTGTGTACAAAACGATAGGGCCATATATTAGCTTGGGTAAATCAATACCTGCACACTGCATCTTGAAATTACATCTCTTAAGTTGTAGGACGATCTGCTAGCAGGTGACCAGTCTCCTCCATCCATTCTGTTCAAATTCACATATCATAGAAGTCAAATAATATACTGATGTTCAAACAGGTTCGTATTGCCAGATTGGTGTAAAAAAAGACAAGTCTTTGACAAATTAATTTTTTTTAAAAAAAGTGGGAAACACTATTGCTACATAAAAATAGCTAAGTTTTTATGATGCCAGAGCTGTATTTCTATTTCTTACCAAATTGTCAACCAACTTCTATTTTCTATACCAATACGTTGCTATAATGCAAGGAAATTTTATCTTACCAATCTGCCAAACCCTCTATTATTACACTTATATGGCAATTCGACTGGTTCCTACTAATTATGAACTCGAAGTAAAATGAACTTCTTACCCTACAATAAAGAGAACATGGCCGTCAATATGCCAAGACTGGACTGAGTCTTCAGGGTTCTCAAACACGACTTCAACAAATGCTCAGTAGTCAGCAGCCATGACGGAAGTTTGCAGATAGCCACCACCAGAAGTAGGACTGTCTGGAATGCTTCCAAGAGTGAAAACACCTGATATTTTGAAGTAGTTAGCAAGCTTCAATGGTGTATCTGCTGGGATGAAAGATACACCATTCACTGCGTATCTCTGTTTCCTGTTAATTACTAGAGCAGAATTTGCTAGCCTGATGGTACGTGTGGTATTGATCATTCCATAATGATAGGAGCCTTGAGGGTTAGGCCTCGGCCCACTGGCTGTTAAATTTTGCCTGACGGATCTGGTATGGTTAAGAGACCAATCAATCTGAGTGGTGGGCCCCCCAGGAGGAAGGCCTGAAACACTAGCTGCTGAGTTACTATAGTGGAGAATGGAGGTGGTAGTAAGTACGTCAGTGGTGAAACGGGATGAAACAACGACGTAGTAATCCTGTGGAGGTTGATCCATTGTAACTAGGATGGAGTATGATTGTCCCAAATGAACATCAAGGGAAGAATAGGTATTCTGGAGAGTGTGGTCTCCTTCTGTCTTTACAAGTATGAATTTGTGTCCGTCAATTCTAAAGTTGATTGAAGTTGCTATCCCAACATTAGATATCCTGAACCTATATGTTTTTCCTGTTACCAAACAATCACCCAATACCCAAGAATAAACCACATTATTTTCTAAGAATTCAGATTTTTGATTTTTTTTTTTTTTTTGCTATAAAGGTTGCTGCAAGTCAATCGAATAATCGACAAATCAATAACAATGGAGTTTCTGAATCTTCACCTCCACAACAAGAACCAATTCAAGCGGTGGGAGCCATGAAATCAATGAGCAAACTGCAAAGTGGAATTTAGTGTTCTTTTCTATTTTGCAATTGATCAAGAAATTCCCTTTTCTCTGCTTTAATATTCAAAATCAAGATTTAGTGAAAATTCTATTGTGGAATCTGCTTAATTTCTTATTTTTTATTGTGTAATATATTAACCTAGATTCTATTAATTACAATCTAAAATTCAAAGAGTGTGTCAAGTGGAGGAAGCTTCCTCATCTCAAGTTGGATTCTCCTTAAAAACAAATTACTCCCACCTTACTTACCAGATTAAATTTTCACTTATTTTTATATTTAATGATGCAGAAAATCAGCCCATGGTTGAGCAAGAATATCGCAGAGAAGGCAAGTATGAGATGAATCTCATGATAAGGATCTAAGAGAAAAGTTGTAAGTGTGAATTCTCTATTTTTAAATTAATATTTATGGTTATATAATTAATTCTATTGGTTAAATACAGACACCGCCTTCTGCAATTGAGATCGTCACTGAAGAGGGAGGAAGAGATGGCGGAGATGAGAAGTTGCCAAGTCGGTGCCACTTCTATTTTTGTAGATCACTTGATTAGGTATTTAATCTATCAAAGTAGTATTAATGGCTAATAGTAATTGGATACCAAATAATTGGTTGCCGAATTACTTTGTGGTTGTTTACCTGGTAAGTAACTGTAGTATTGTTAGTGAGCAATAGTAACCATTTACTTTTCAAGTATAAATGTATAATCATGAATTATCAAAAAAAATATATAAATGTATAATCATGGTTAAGCTTTACATTGCATGTTGCCTGGGACCTGCCTTTTTGAGGTACAGATGTAATCATGATCAATTTGATATCCAAATTTTTATATCCAAATATCCAAACTTGGTACTCCACATATTCATTTAATCAATTTTATATCCAAATTTTTGATTAACTTGAATATTAAAAAGCCATTTTGCCTCCTAGATATACTGGATTTGCTAAAGGAGTGTACAATTTGGGAAATACACTTCTTTTTTATGTTGAGGATTTGATTATTGAAGTTTCGTGTTGATATTTATTAAATACTGAAGTACAATTTTGTTTTGCTGGTGGGATTTTTTGTTATTCGCCTTAAAAATACTCATGGCCCTCCTTTTTTCCGAAAAGCTGAATATATGTCATAGTTTGGGATTCTATACTATTATGGATGCTTAAAAGGAGATTGTTTCGAGTAACTTTCAAAGACACATGTTGATGGGTGGAATTGAAACCTTTTGTGCAAAAGGAAGAAACAAGAGGAACATAAAGAGATGAGGGAAAATTGGAGGAATGCAAGAGATGAAGGGAGCAAGTGGAGAAAGGAGAGCTACAAGAGAGATAGAAGTTGTGACGACAACTTCACTGGTGGCAAATCAAGAGTTAAAAAGATCAAGGGTCAGATCATTTCCCATCTTAATCTTTTTTACATGTCAGATCATTCCCATGCAATGGGATCATGCAAAAAAATGTCTTCAGGTATGATATATAATCGAGTATATAAATGGTCGATAAGGGTCATGGTGAGGCCAAATTAGTGAATAATATGCTTGGAGAATCTTACACCAACTCATCTAAGTATCTTGGGTCTGGTCCTTTGTTTCGTAAATAATTTTATATAGTCGATTCTATATGAATGATTTACTCAACTCAGTTACATTTTGGGAGGACATATTGCGTAATGCATGCTTACATTTCTATTGGTTTGATTGGAGTGGAATTTTTTTACACTTATAGGGGTATATAGTCTAGATGTGCACAATTGATTTCTTGAGAATATGGATTGATTTCCCTATGCCCTGGTTTGCTTTATTCCTTACTTTTTCCTCCTTCTAGATTTATTTTTTGTTATGCTTAGGAGTATGTATATGTAATTATTCTATGCAACTATACTTCTAAACTTTTAGATTAATACAAGATCACAACATGCCAAGATCTTTATGTATGTATTTTTCTTCTTTGTATCTTAAACTTAGTAAAGGAGAGGACTTGCCAAATCCTTAGGAATAGTGTTTTGAGTGAAAAAGTATGTCATTTATTGTTTATGTGGCGTTCTTGTAGTTATTGCAAAGTTTGGGGGTATTTTCACACCGACGTCCCTTTATTCAAGTCGTTTGATCACTCAAAGTATAAAACAATAACTTTGATTTTATTTTATGCAATATGGTGGGTAGGTCCCAGCATACTGGCACCGCTTGCCATGGCCGGAGTCCGACTTCTCCTGTCGCGTCACCGACGTTGTCGTCAACCGCTGTTTCGGCACTAATTTTAGGGTTTGATATATTTGAGCAATCGCAACATTAACATCAGAGACAGGTTAGGGGTTTAATGCTTGACTTGTTATTTTTCAATTTTGGATTTTGGGATGTTTGGGTTGTTGGTGATAACATTTCCACTCTCGTTTCAAATGGGTACGGTTCAATTTTGTGATTCATGGTGTTGATTAGTTTTTTTAAAGTTTTTTATGCTAATATTGGAAAGTTTCTCAGCTAGGCTATGCTAATTTTGGTTTTGAGTCGTTCTTGGCTTGTAATTTGTTGCATTTTAACTCTTTTCTAGCTCAAATTTGTGGTTCATTGTAAAAAAAAATAATGCTGTTAATGTTAGAAGGGTATCCAATGGGTTCTGATTACTTTTGTTCCGTGTTGGTTGATAGTATATAACTATCAATTTCGGTTCTTTTTTGTTCAAGGTGCATGGTTACTTTTTTGGTCATGTAAGATAGGGTTATTGTGTTGTTTCACTTGTCTTACTTAATATCATATATGTATGTGTTTTTTCTTGGTAAACTTAGGCTAGAGAGAGAATGTGAGCTTTAAGTTATCGGATTTTAAGCTTTATTCTCAATAGTATTTAGCTCTAGGATCTACGGTAAATTAGAGGGTTTAATTTCGGTCATCCTCTTGTACTCTTCGGTATAGATTGTAAGCATTTTTAAGTTGATAAGGGTTGCCAAGATCGGGTTGCCAAGGGATCAAACAACACTACAATTAGCTAAAGAAATCTTCTATAAGGATTTTGTTTGTTCTTGAACTAATAGTCATATTTTTTCATATTATGTTTATCGGTACATGAATCTCAATGTGAGTGGTCTATGCATCATGTGATTTTGTTGTTCTGTAGAGGTTTGTTATTTCTTCGCCAGAGGCTGGTTTTTTTCCCCTGACTTTTGTGGTAGAATAACTCGTCAGTGCAAGTATGCTGGAATTTCTTTTGGTTATAAAGACAATATAAGGATATTCAAGTTCTCTTTTTTAAATCAGAGTAAACTAATTTAGGCGTCGTCCAAAGTTATTTCTGGAATTCGTAGGCGGAAATATAGAAAGATGGTTTAGTACTTCCATGCTTCATGTGATTCTGTAGTCCTATCGGGGTTTGTTATTTCTTTGCTAGAGGCTGGGTTTTTTCCTTGACTTTTGAACTTAAATAGTTACTATTTTATGCCAAGCCTTCTTTACTGTGTGTGTGCTCATTGTTATAATGCAACATGAGTTCTTTCATATACCGGTGATGTGTTTTGACTTTTTTTTTCCAACACTATTGTTCACCAGTGAGTTGTTGATTAATTCTGACATGTTTTTGGTGCAACTATTCCCAAACCTCGACAAGATTGTGTTCTTGGATGATGACGTGGTAATTCAACGTGACCTAGCTCCTCTTTCGGCGACCTTGAGGGGAAGGTAAATGGAGCGGTACAGACTTGTAGAGGTGAGGATGAATAGGTGATGTCTAAGACATTGATAAATTATTTCAATTTATCCCACCCTCTCATAGCACAAAATTTGAATCCCGATGAATGTGCATGGGCTTATGGGATGAATATATCTGATCTACGTGCATGGAGAAAGGCAAGCATAAGGTAAAACCATAAAAGCGTTTAGATTATCTTCTATTACATCCTTCTGCATTTTTTCTGATTTGAATTTCCTTTTGAATTCTTTTTGTATCTATATTTTATCTAAATGGAAGGTTGAAAAGAGGAGTTAATTGGACATGTACTTTTCTGGATTATTATGGGTGTCAGACTTTACTTACTGTGTCTTCCTTGCTCTGTTACTATATGCTGTGATCAGAATTGGCTATGTGAGGAATATGAGGGAGCATGGAAAAGAATATACTTCTGTCCAGTTTGTATGATTTTTGTGTGCTTATTTACTGGACCACTGAATCTTATATGGCACTTGCGGAGAATATACTTCATCATGGCTGAATCTACGCTCTAAATGAATATGTTTTCCGTAAGGGGGGGCGGAAACCTTTTTCTTGCTTTGCTTTTAGATATGTCACCATTAAAAACCATACATGTTGAATATAGTTGGCACATTTTTTTCGATTGCGGCTCGGAAACACCAATGGTACGTTAAATATTTAAATATGTTCCTTCCATCCTCTAAATTTGTCCATGGGAGAGCTAAGTGCATGCGTTGTTTTTGTGACTAATATCTTTACCTACATAGAATCAAATATATGATTCCAGATAAAAAAAAACACATTGCGAACATACAAACTGATTTAACTCTGCACCCCATATGGGATAGTTTCCCTCCAATAATTGAATATCAAACAACAACGAACTGAACTTAGCAAACAAATTAACACATAAAGATCATATGTCAATATTAGTCCGAATTAACAAGCGCTTTAATTGGCAACATGATTGGGAAGGTCGAAGGTCCGCAAAGTTGTCGAGGAACTACTCTACACCTCCCATTTCCCGATTGAAGTAGACTCAAAGAAATTGTGGATGCCTGAATGTTATTGTTATGCAGGTGAGTTTACCCAAGGGAGCTGGAACAATTGTTAAGATAGCCGTGCTTGCCCAAGGTATGTGCTTCAACAAATTGTTCGGATTCAGTTGCTTATCAAATGTATGGTGCAGGATTGCATTCTGTACTAAACTACTTTGCTTGGTACATATAAGGTTGTGATGTCCTTAGAAAAGTCTGTTATGATGAAAAAAAATTAGGGGAAATAAGGAAGAGAAAATAGATGTCAGCTATAGAAGATACAACTAGGAGCTGTAAGTTGGTCATCTCTCTTACCCACTAAGGTTGTGCAAAGTGTTGTGTGGTAGAGTGAAGGGTCAAATGTTAGAGTTGTGTTAAGCTGAAGGCCTGCTTGGAGCTATGGTATGTTTCAGTTGTACCCTGTATTCATCATGACTTCAAATTGAGGATATATATCTAGGAAACAAGAATGTATATACTTTGTTGTACACTTATACGTCTTATTAGTTGAGCTCTGAGATGGATTTTATTTTAAACTTGCTTCTATTGGCATGTTTACATTGCGTCTAATGGCTATGTGAGTATCATAGTTCGAAAGTACGGTTTCGGTCACGGTTGCGGTAACTGTCACGGTAATGCAGGAACGGGGATGATGTGGTTGTCGTATCGCTGAATATCGGCTTAAACCATGAAATATCCTTAAAACCCGCCTTAATTTGCGTTTTTTTACCAGAACTTCTTTAAGTCTCTAATAATCAAAACTTCCTACTAACGTTATTCCCTTTTATTATATTCAGAAAGTCAAAAGGCGTTGTTCAAATTATTAGTTGTGACTAAATTGAACAATCAAGCTATTGATGACGCATTAAGTGGATTACTATTGGTGGAAGCTATCTTACTACATATAGGATGACCAGCTCGGAATTGGAATGAACTTTACGGAGATCTGCCCAACAGTCCGCTTAAGCTTTGTCGCTTCGTTGTGTTCTTCATATAAAAGTAATATACAACCATTATCGTATTTGGATTCTCATAGTCGGGAGGAAATACCTTCACTCACGACCAACCTAGCATCTTTTGCTACTGATGTGTTTTGCTAATAGGCATGGTTAAGTTCTTGTCATATACAGTATATTAACAATGAGCCAAGGGCAGTTTAGAGGAACATAAAGGCTCGCATGGCTCCATGCTCCTTGTAAAGATTTTTACCGTATTTTGTAGCTCAACAATAACCAAAACTAATGAGGGTATATGAATATTATATGTTATAATATCGACTTAGCCTATGCTCTTATCTACCAAGTATAGATGTATTTGTTTTGCCCAACTTGATTATACTAATGCTTAACATTTAGTTGTCGGCAATCATTTTTGCTACATTCCAACAACTATAAGACCAAATTTGCAAGTATAAGCATAAACATCTTAGCGCAATAGCTCCACATTCAATATACTAATTACATTTATCTCAATTCAAATATTGTAAATACACTTAAATTAAAGGCAAAATTTCAAAAAACTACCTTTTATAACTAACTTTTTTCAAAAAACTACCTTTTATAAAATTTCTTTCAAAAAACTAGCTTATATAACAAATTTATCTCAATATACTACCATTTTATGTTTATATTTAATAATAATCGATAGATAACAATCGCCGTAGGTGTTGCTGCCGGTGGGGTAGCGAGAAAAGAGGAAAGAAACGAGAGGGGAAGAAAGAAAAGCAATTTATGGTGACTCAATTATTAGTGATTAAACCCCATTAGTGGTAAAATGGTAGTATATTGAAAGGAAATTTATTATATGAGGTAGTTTTTTGAAAGAAAATTTTTAAAAAGTAGTTTTTTGAAAAAGTTGATTATAAAAGGTAGTTTTATGAAATTTTTCCTAAATTAAATGATAACAATAATTATTTGGCTCAAATAGTTACATCATAGATCTTATTCATCAAAACTTTCTACCTTGGGGACGGCGTGCATATACTTCTTTCATTGATACTTTGAAATAGCTTAAACTCATTTCACTGATATTTGCATAGATCTATGCATAATCATTTCCGCTTTCTTGGGGGCCGCACGCGATAGTATTGTAATACTTTTTCTCTTAATACTTTTTTTTAAAAAAAATGTTACTATGAGCAATTGCCTATTCCTATTAAAAATGAGCCATGTTTTAAAACTACATAGGACCCTTTGTTTTAGGAAAAGTTATCGTAAGCAATTTCCTCTTGATAATTACATTATAATTATACCTTGCAAGAAATAATTACATTCATTCTTACAAACACAAAACAAAAATTGCATTATGAAGAATTTGACGCCTTTAAATTACTACTAATAACATTATACCGATCTTAGAATTCATATAATTGTTGGAAAATGTTTCACAATAATTAAATAGATGAAAAAAGTCGGTTTTTCGATTAACTGTTTACTCAAAGATAATAACCGTAACCGTACCGTTTAACCGTTACTTTTATCGGTTCGGTAGTCGTACCGTTAAACCTTTTTTCATCGGTATAATTAACACCCATTTGGACCGGTTTTTCGGTTTTGGTTTTTTATGAACACCCCTGACTATATGCATAGGAGTATATGTTATGCAATCTACTTAACTTTTGTTCTTAACTACCAAGTTCGAATGCCTTCGTTTTCTCTTATCCGATAATGCTAATGTTTAACATTTGGTTGTCCGCAATTATTGTTGCTACCTTCAATAACCACTGCCTAATATAAACTAAGCTCTTTTGCTGCTAGGCATGATTTAATGATTGTAATAGATATGGCAAATTAGAGAAGGCACCAAACCTTGGGCAAATTTTGTACCCCAAAAAGGGTTTGCACTAACAAAGCATATATGTAATATAATCTAATAGCCTTATTATCTTACCTACACGTTCATATACTTTGAAATGTCGTAATGGTGTGTTTGGGAATATGGATTTCATTTGAAATCCTAGAATTTGAGGAAATGAGGTGTTTGGCAAATTGAATAATTTGAAATTGGATTTCGTCCAAATCCACAACACTCTAAATTACTATGTAAATTCAAGAATTTCATATTACATATGGTGGGATGTCATTCTAAATTCTAATCTTTAATATTCTATACTTCCTCTCTCTAGCTCTTCTCACTCCTTGAGTCTCTTAATATTTTCTCTCTCCTTGGGTTTCATCTAATTTCTACTCCTTGGATTTCATCTAATTTCTACTCCTTGGATTTCAATTTCAGCATTTAAAATGTCAGATTTGAAATGAAACATTTGAAATTAAATGATTGTATCTAGACCTGTTCAATGGGTCGGGTCCCCCAAAAAAGCCCATGACCCGACCCTATATTATAGGGTCATGACCCGACCCAATTAAAATAGGGTCGGGTCTTATAGGGTCTGACACTAATAATGTATTATCGGGTCGGGTCGGGTCAAAAATGGGTCAACCTCATTTTGTCTAAACCCTATTAATGCTCCCTCTCTCTCCTCTCTTTCTCCTCTCTTCTCTCTCTTCGATCGATGTCTTCTCTCTCTATCGCCTGCCAACTCCGCTCTAATTGCTTAGCTTCAATGGCTTCCGCGATGGTGGAAGATTCACAGGAAGACCAATTCGCAGATCTCACCACAGAAGACATCGTTACGGCTACTCGATAACGAGATTCGCATTAAAAAGGTTCACTTTCCTTTCGTCTTTTTCTTTGTTTGTATCATGTTCGGAGCTCAAAAAATGGTGGAATTTTGACTCAGGGTTTGAAGTTTTTGTGACAAAACTAAATCATATTTTTTTTTTGTGATTTTTCTTATGTAGGAGGATTTTTTCTTTTTAATACTTTTTTATAGTTGTTTTGTGTTCAAGTATTCAGTTGTATGAAATTAGCTTATGCAGGAAGATTAATATTATATGACAGCCATGGTGGTGATACTGGTTACTTCATTTTTCTGGTTTATCATGAAGTTGAAGAGGTCATCTTAATCAGGACTAGTACACTCAGGAGTACTATTTGTTCAATACAGAACACTTTGCTTATAATATTTTCTCCATGTTCCAGTTTTTACAATTACTTAAGGTTTTGGTGAGTTCTTTTTAAAATAGGGTCAGGGTCGGGCTAGGGTCGGGCCAGCCTCGACCCGACCCGACCCGTTTAACAACGACTTGAGACCCGACCCGACCCTTATACAACATGGCCCGACCCGGCCCGTTGAACAGGTCTAATTGTATCCAAACACTACCTAAATTAATTTCATTGATATTTGCATAGAACTATTCATAATAATTTTCGCTTTCTTGGGGGCGCGCGATAGCGCGCGGACCAACAACTAGTTAGGAAAAGGAGACCAAGACCCCATCCCTCACTCCTCCCTCCTCTCGGGCTTCATTTTCCCCAAACCCCCCAAAACCCTTGTTTCTCTCTCTCTTCCTCACATCTCTCTCTCACCCTTCGCATCTCTTCCTCTCGCCATCTGGGCTGATGTTTCGGGCCATCTGCCCTACCTTCACCGGCGTTTTGTTATTCTTGCCGTAGTCTCGTGCCGTCGCCGCTGCTGTGTTCTTCAACGTTGGTTGTTGTGCTGTTGTCGTCAGTGCTCACGCGAGCCACCAGTTGCCGCCGCTCTGTTTGCGCTCTCCTCTGTTCGTACTGCCACCATTGTTGTGCGATGTCGTCGCTGTATCGCGACCCCTCGTGAGGTGCCACACTTATCCTCTTCTTCTCTCTTCTTTCTCTCGTGAATTATGGTGAAGTTGAGTTGTTGAATGTTGAGATATATGTTTTGAATTATAAATTATGGTCTATTAAGTTTACTGATGAGTAATTATTCAGGGTATAAGCAGGAAGTCAATGCATGTGCGATTGTTATACTCTTGATTCTTCTATTGAGTAATTTGTTGGTGAAATTCTGACTTTAAGTGCAATATGTTAATATTTGATTTATTGAATTAGAATGGGTATTTGACTAAGCTAAATTTCAGTTATTATCTTAAACCAATTTGAAGGTTGATTGAGTGTTGTATGTCATAAGTGTATAACGTTATCCTTTCGTGGAGTTGGAAGTTGGTCATGGATTAAAAGGTGAACAAGATGAATTGTTAGACTAGATTTTAGTATTAACTTAAGTTCACTATAGTATAATAAACTGAATTGTATCCTAGACTACACGATTCTTTTGTAGATTCATATTCTTACCACTTATGAAACTTAATGTAGCTTATGGTGTAATAGTATTGTTAGAGTTAGATTATGGGAAGCTAGTTTAAGGGTTTTTTTAACTAGGTTACTTGTTAAAAGGATTTATTGAACCATTTAATGAGTTTATAAGGAGAGATGCATTACATGGTAGAAAAATATTTATCTATCTATTTAAAATGATGTATAGATTGTGGCATAAACCAGGTATTATTTGGCATAAATTACTATTTCACTCTACTACATCATTTTTTATTATGTTAGTGAGCTGGGGTGTTGCGAAAGGTGTAATGATTAACTATAATGATTACCTTTTTAACTTTACTATTTTTGTGTTATAGAATATAATATACATTAGATTATTGGACCTATTTGAAGCGGATATGGAAACTAGTTAAATTGGATTAAAGTATATGGTATGAACTACAATGATCTCAAATGAATTGGTTAGTTTGTGTGATTGTGAAATATTTGAGAATATTGATTGATTTGATCTATACTTAGGTAGATTGATGATTATTTGATCAATGTGAAAGAATGATTGTAACCTTCTTGTTGTCGATTTCTTGAAATATATTAATAACGTTAAGTGAAAGATTATACGGAATAACTATTGAAGAGTTGGAGGTTATTTCCCTTATCTTCGCCGGAATTGGGAAGATATTATGATATGGCCGGCAGGGGCTCCCGGGACTATCATTGTTAATTGGTGGATTGGCAGGGGCTCCCGGATCCACCAAGTTTTATTTCTTGATATTCGCCGTATGTGGTAAGATTTTCGAACCGTCACCAACTTTAGTGTGACTGGGAGGGGCTCCCGGGTCACCATAGAAAAGCTAGAGTCGGGGGTGTGCACACTAGAGATTATTTTATGGCCATTGGATTAGTAAACCGGCAGGGTCTCCCGGGTTTACATTTGATATGACTGGCAGGGTCTCCCGGGTCTATCATTTATATAGTAGATTGGCAATGTCTCCCGGATCTACGTAGATTTATGAATTGATGTTGGAGTTGGCATATCAGAATTGGTAAACTGGCAGGGTCTCCCGAGTTTACCAATGCGATAAGGTTGGTTGTTAAATGATTATGAAAATCAAATAACTTATCTCTTAATTTTGAAAGTTAATAAAATAGAAAATTGATACTTGGATTTGATAATAGTTTTGACTTATTCTTTGTTATATACTTGATTATTGAAAGGCGAGTTACTCATGTGTATAAATTTAATGAATTAATGTTCATATCTAAATATGTTAAATTCGTCGAGTGTTTTTATTGCTTGACATGGAGTGTTGGCACTTAGCTCTTGCTAACGTGTTTGTGTTTGTGTTGTGTTTGGGTTTGTTGTTCTTTCCCGTTGGGTTTGAACCTGTGATGACCCATGTACTTTGTACAATGGCGAGCAGTTGACACTAGAACAGGTTTAATGCTGGGCTTTGGGATATTTGAGTTGAGGACGTCAATTCGAGGAGGAACTTTGTGTTGAGGAATTTCAAATGTAAAATTTATTTGAGTTCATGTATATAGGTTTGTTATTCTTATATAAGTTTGATTTAAGATTTCTTAGACGGGCTGTAATATCGAGTAGATTAATTGGGTTTGTGTTATTCCTTCTTGAGGTTGTTTCCGCGAAAGCACTGACTATTTGGGTCTTGAGCTTGAGACTATTTTATATTATTGAGTTTGTAACAGGGTTAAATAATTCCCATTTTTGGGTTGTCCGAATTACAGAGGAAACTCTATCGAAATTTTCGGTCAATTTATGAGAGTATTGTATTAAGGTACTTATTATCTAATTTTGAAGATTGGGGAGTTACAAACAAGGGGGATGATAGTGGAGTCAAGGGTGCCAATGAGCCCCCCAAACATGAGTTTGCCTTGACGCATCAAGTAGTGTGCACCGGATTAGGGGTAGGGGTGGCAGACTGGCAGTGGAGGCAGATGTAGTGGTGATATGAGTAGAGGGTGGGGCGTGAGATCCATCAAGAAACCGAAAGAGATCATAGCCTATGAGGGTAGCCTGAAGCTGAAATCTCTAAAACAGGTAATTAGTGTTGGTGAGTTTGATGATATTGGTTAGAGTGACAGTATCAAAGGGGTTTTGTAGGTTCGATGTCATTCGGAATGGTGTTGGTGGCTATGAGTGTAAGAGGGATGGGGGTGAAAAAAATTAGGTAGGTGAAGGATATTACTCCTGCTCTGATAACATGAAAGGATGAAGAAAGCTTGAGTTTTTGTATTGATAATTCACACAATTTATACAACTTACTGGATAAAGCTTGAGTTTCTATATTGATAATTCACACAATCTATACAACTTATTGGACAAACTTATCTAAGATATCTATTATACAACTCATCTAAGATAACGGTAAACTTGGTCTAACACTTATCTCCAATATTAACTCCATCTTAGTGTTAGCAATTGACATACAAAAATAAGTGAAACATCCTAGAAAGAGCAAAGTATTTGAATTATTTGGTTGGCAAAAAAAAAAGATAAATTACAAAAGGAAAAATTGATTCTAATAATCTAACCTTTTGGCGATTCGCTCAAAATAATCCAACCGTTGGATTATTATTTAATAATCTAACCTTTGACCTTTTTTAATTTTAATGCACCTAACAGATAATTTACCTAGAGAAGCAGGTTAACTGTCCTACGTGGCATATTACCGTTGCTTTTTTGGTTCCAACCTTATTTAACTCTCTCTCTCCCCTGAATCTTCTTCTTCCTCCATTTTCTCCATTTTTCCCCAGTGTAATCTCTTCTCCCCTGAATCTTCTTTTTTCTCCATCTTCATCAACCATTCTGCGAAATTGAAGGTAGGTCGAATATGCGGAGGCCAACATCTGGTTCTGGGCGTTCCTCACATTCAAGGGGCTCAAGAGTGAAGTGTAGATGTGGAAGAGATACTGTAGTGCATACTGTGAAGAATGGAACTAACATTGTAATGAAGTTTTATGGTTGCCCTTTATGGCTTGTAAGTTAATTTTCCTTCCCTGAATTTTCAAAATTTCCCCTCAATTTCAAATTTTCCCCTCAATTTTACCATATGTGATTGTGATTGTGTTGTAGGACACTAAGTGCGATTTTATGAAGTGGATAATTGACAACAATGAAGATGATGACTTGCGTTATCAATTACTGCAGAGGAGAACACCATAAGTGAACTAGAGCATGAGAAAAAGTTGTTGGAACAGAAAATCAAGAAACTGAAGTCGCAAAGGGAGATGAAAAGTGATCTTTGTGAAATGTGTATGGAGTTGATGAAGAGTTCAAGGAAGGAGAAAAATTTGACAATTATGTTGGTTTTATCTTGGCTTGTATTTGCAATTGTTGTAGTCTATAATAAGTAGACAATAAAAGAACCTTAAATTAGTATGAAAGCAATGTATTGTGGTCTTATTATGAAAGCAATGAAGTAAGTTTATGTAGTTTAGCTTGCTTGAATTATGGTCTGATAATGGAATTGCAATAGATATGATTATGAAACCTTAAATTAGCATGAAAGCAAAGTACATTCCAACTGATATGATATTATGTACTGTGTAGTACTAAGCAACAAAATAAACCAGTTCATCATCGAAAAACTAGTATATAACACTCATAGAAGTTCTTCCTAAGATCTAGAATTTGACTAAGACATAAAGTAAGCTAATTTGAAGATCCATTAAGCATCCACTAAGCATTAGACTTGGCTTGATTGTGTGGCAGGAGCCCCATCACATGGAATGTAATTCCCTGCCCCAGCTGGCACCTGAAAAAAGGGAACAAAAACAACAAAAGTTATGATGTGAGCAAGACCATACACACAATTTGAGGAAATACTAGTAAAAAATGAATGCCAAACCTGATTTCTATCCCTTCCTCTTCCACCCTTCTGTGTTCCCCCACCCCTAGAACCCCTTCCACCTCTATGTGAAGCAGTTGAATCCCTTCCACCCCTCTGTGAAGAAGTTGAACCTCTCTCACCCTTTTGTGTTCCCCCACCCCTAGAACCTCTGCCACTCCTTATCATCCTACCCCCTCTACCAAGTTGAGTTGGTTGTGTTGTAGCATGATGATGAACAGTAGCTTGAGTGTTTTGTTGAGAGTGAGAGGGTGTTGTAGTTAGGGTTTTAGTGGTTTATTGAGGTTGAGAGGGTGCTGCAGTGCTGGAATGAGAGTGAGGGGGTTGTCCATCAGTCCTTGGTCTACCCCTGCGTCTTTTAGGAGGTGGCTCACTGACAACAACAACAGCATTGTCCCTGTTGGAACATCTACTTTGTTGTGTCCTTTAACTTTACACAGTGAGCATGTCATCTCCATTCCAGTCCTTGACAAAGTTCCAGCCTTCTTAGGCAGCTCAAAGGGGTCCTTTATCTTGTTCTTTCTTGGTCTTTCAGGACCAATTTTGATGGGAGGAGGGTCCAAGTGAAATTCAGGTCTAGGCCAATGCCTTTCCCCTTCATATGGTGGAATTGATCCTGCAAAGTACATTTAGGAAGTGCATAAGTACATTTAGGTATATATATATACGAATAAGAAAATAAGCTTGAAGGTATACAAATAAGAAAGTAATGGCACCTGCATAAGCTTGAAGGTATACATCTCTTGTGTACCACTGATCCACATAATTCTCAGCTTTTCTATGTAGGAAATATATACAGGCAATAACGTGTCAGCATGAAATTCCTAGCATTTCTCACTTTCTATAGGTACAAGTCCTTGCCTCTAAATCAACTACCAACTGGTCTAGGTAATAATTGACATTGAAAAGTGTCTCAGCTGAGGGAAAGACATCATAATTGGCAGCCTTAGTCTTTTCTCCTTCCAGTTTCAATTGTATCCTAGGGCAAAGTTTAGATGTAGATTTTTGCATTTCCTGCCTCTTTAAACTAATCTTTGCATAAGAGCAGCCCTTATATCTTCCAACATGTAAATAAGATGCTTAGTTCTAGCATTTATTATATAGCCATTGAATGTTTTAGCCATATTGCTAGTTATTGCATAAGTTCTAATGGAAGGATCTAAATATGCTCTACAAAAAACCTTAGGATTATACCCTTTAAAGGTTGTGGCGGCAGTATGATTGAGCTTCTCTAATTCAGCAAAAGCATCAGTGAAGTCAGCCATGTTATAGGCTTTTGCAATCTTCCAAAACAGCAGTTTAAGCTCATCTCCTTTGTACACCTTATGCCACAAAGCAAATATATGCCTTGCACAGTGTCTGTGCTCAGCCTTAGGTAAAACCAATCCAATAACAGCCAATATAGCCTAGGTTTATTATAATATTGCAGTTAGTGTAGTATAAAATAAGAGCAGTTAGTGTAGTATATAAATGTAGTGCAATAATTAAGCATATAAGAGTGAAGAATAATACCTGACGCTCATCACTTATAATAGCAACACCACTTCCATCCCCAAGCTGCAAGCACCTTTGAATGTGCACCAAAAACCATTCCCAGGACAGATTGTTCTCACTCTCCACTATTGCCCATGCAATAGGATACATTTGATCATTCCCGTCCCTGTCAATAACACATAGCAACTGCCCCCCCTAAGAAGGTCTTCAAAAAATATCCATCCACACAGATTACCTTCCTGCACCCTACTCTCCACCCCTTCTGCAACCCTTCAAAGCAAGTAAGCAACCTCTGAAAAGTCCAGTGTAGTATCGGGACTACTAGCCTTCAAAGCCTCCAAATACCCACCAACTTTTCGGTAATGTTCATGCATAGAGCCATGGAGAAGCTTATGAGCTGCATATTTAGTTTTGTAGGCAAAGTCTTTTTTCACAACAAACTTGAATGCCCTTCTAACAGTTTCTATGATTTCTTTGGCAGGCTAGTGAGGTCTAGCTTTGAACACCTCAAGAAATTGCCTTGCCACCCAAGTTGACTTAAGTTGCCTATTTTTCTTCATATTTCTATGGCAACTATGGTCAGTGTCAGCTCTTTTCATAACTAGGGTATTTCCTAGAGTCCGATGAAGCATACAAATAAAAGGAACACCCTTCAGTACACTTAACACCTAACCTCTGATGTCTAGACTTGTCACTGATTACAATGCTCACATTTCTTCCCTGTAAAATCCCATATTTTACAACAGCTTGTTTGAATGACTCCCTGTTGGCAAATCTTTGTCCAACTTTCCATTTGAACACACTGAAGTCAGTGTTCTCACTCACTAGTATACCTGACCTTCTTCTTCTCCCACCTAACTCTTCATCTCCACTGTTAGGTGGGGTGTGAATGTCTTCATCATTGTCTTCATAAATGCTATTATATCAATCAACATTTTCTTCCTCTTCCGTAGCAGGTTCCCTAGCAGTTTCACTCCCAACAAGCTTTCCTTCAACTGCCTCTCTTTGCAACTGTTGAGCTAATTCAAAAAATTCAGATTTGCAGCCTTCACTCTATCCCTAGTTGTCCAATATTCATCATCACTATTATTTGATTCAAAGGTTGCAGCCTCAAGCTCAAAATTTTCAGCCTCCAGCTCTATATTTTTATCCTCCAAATCTAGATCCTCCTCTTTTAAATTATCTTCATCAAAATCAGTCAACTCATCATCATCATCACTACCTTTCTTTCCCACAACTGATCTTGGTTTGTATTTCTCTAGCTCAAAATTAGGATCATCAGAATCAGATCCATCACTAAAATCACTGATCAGCTCATCCCAGGTTAGTGGATTTTCAGGCCTAGGATCTTCCCATTCATATGCATCTAGGAAAGAAATTTATGTGGTGTGAGGATGGGTTGTTTGTGAATTAGATTTAATTTTAGAAGTGGCTATTTGTGGAACCGGATTAGCTTTAGGAGGGCTTGTCTCGTGAAAGGGTTTTAGAAACTGACATGAGTTTTACCTTTAGGAGGAGTTTTAGCTTTAGGGAGGTACTTGTTTTGGTTCTTTGGGGTGGTTTTAGGAGGGGGAGTTATTGAGTTCTTTGTGAGGTATTGTTGTCCAACAAAGGATTGGATTTGCTTTTATTAAGTGAACTAGGGTTGGAGTGTGTGGATGATGTGGCAGCATCTTTATTTGTGGGACTAGTATTTTGTGGGGCCCTCCTTGGTTTCAGCTTTTCTCTATACCCCAAAGCAGGTACAGGTTCTGTTGGATTCTCCTGTACCTTAGGAAACTTATTTCCATGTAAAACATATATTTCTACACACCTATTGGTCAATGCAACTGCAGCCAACTCCACAACATCTTTATCTTCCACAATCCTCACAAGACCATTGACCAACCTTTTACCTAGGACCAAATAGTACAGTCCTCCCACTTTCTCATAGTCCCCACACTTCTTAGCTAACTCAAGTAAGTCCCACCAACAAACTAAATCAGGGTCCATATCAAAAGTCCTACCTTTCCCTCCATGATACACTAAGTCTCCATTAGCAACATTCTTAAAAACTCCACCATGCCAGAACATCAAGGTAATTCCACTAGCCATTCTAACCTACGAAAGTAAGTAGAAAATTAAGAACACAAAAAAGATCACAAAATAATAACCAACAATTTCAAAACAAGAAAGGATAAAAATAATTGGATATTAGCCCTAAAATTGAAAACCCACAAATTGAACTCCAACATTATCATTCTACACAATTTCAGTCATCAACACAATATTTAACATCAACACAATAATCCACCACAATTCGCATCTTCAGAAAACTAGGGTTTAACCTTAAATTTCACATTTTTGAAAAATTGAAGAACATTATAAATGGGGTTAGAAGAATTACCTGGAAATGTGATTTTCGGATTCGAAATTAAACTCCCTTTCTTTTGTTGCTCCAGGTTTCACTTCACCAATGTTGCTGTGTAGTTCGCTTCAATTGAAGGTGCAAAAATTGAAGAATTCCCACGAATTTTGTTCTGACAAAGATAGAAGTGAGAGAGAGGAGTCAAAGAGACAAAGATGGTGGTTGAGCTTTTCACCCAAATTTGGGAGGGAAATTAATTCCCAAGGGTCAACATTGCAAACGTTGACTTCTTTTTCGGTTCCCAATCACTTGGGTGCATTAAAAACTAAAAAAGGTCAAAGGTTAGATTATTAAATAATAATCCAAAGGTTGCATTATTTTGAGCGAATGGCCAAAAGGTTGGATTATTATAATCAATTTTTCCATTACAAGGGATTTCCACTTTCGACAAAATATAGAAAGTAGCTTTTCTAGTCTCCGCCAAACAGGTATGAAGTTTCTATGACAAAATACTTCCACCTTTGCTACCCAAACTACTTTCAATAATTTTCATAAATTTGAGAGTTTTTTTTGGAAAAGACCAATTAAAATAACTATTTTGTTGGGAAAGATCTAATAAAAACTTTTTTGTTGAAAAAGACCTACTCCCTCCGTCCCAAAATACTCTTGACACTTATCAAGACACGTAGTTTTAGATGATAAGTTGTTGTTTGGTTATCAATTGTTATTTTATTGAAAAGTAGATGTGATAGGAGTTAGTAGTTAGTAAAAGTAGTATTATTTTATTTTAAGGAGAGAGAATGTGGGCCATGGTTAGAGTTGGTATGTAATAGGAGTGGAATTATTTTATTTGGAGGAGAGAGAGTGTGGGCCAATGTTTAAAAGGTAGAAGGATTAAAATAATAGTGGGTCATATCCAAAAATAGAAGTGTAAAGAGTATTCTGGGACAGATGAAAAAGGAAAGTGTAAAGAGTATTCTGGGACGGAGGGAGTATTATAATACTTTTCTTTGTTACTTAAGATCAGTTCAACGTTTTCCGGCCAAAAAATCAATTTTATGACATTTTCTTCCCTTCCCTTTATCATTAACAGCCTGTTTGGTTCATTTTTAGTAAAGGAAAGGAAGAGAAGAGAAAGGAAGGGAAGAGAAAGGAAAAAAAACAAAGCTTCTCCTGTTTGGTATAAATTTTCTCTTTCCTCCCAAATTCCCCCACTTTTAGGAGGAAAGGAAAATGAAATTTTATTAAACAGTCTTCCTCCCAATTTCTTCCATTTCCTTTCACTTAATTTTTTTTAAATGAACCAAACATTGAAATATAATAAATTTCTTTCCACTTCCTTTCTTTTCCTTCCAAATCCTTTCAACCAAACACACTGTAAATGGGACAAACCTTTTTTTTGTATCCTAATCCCTTAACGCTACCAAACACCTTCCTCTTGCTACCCATTAAGGGATTAGGATAGAAAAAAAAAATAGATTGGTCCCAATAATGAGGAAAGGAGGGAAAGAAAAGTCAATGTTGAAAAATTGACTTTTTGGCCGAAAAACATTGAGGTGGTCTTAACTAACAAAGGAAAGTATTATAATAGATATTTTTCAACAAAAAAAAATTTAATAGGTCTTTTCCAATAAAATATCCATTTTAATAGGTCTTTTCCAACAAAAAGTTATAAATTTAAACATGAAATTAATTCCTAACAAATTCAAATTTCATGAAAACTTCTACCATTTTCCTATGTGTACCAAACGACCCCTTAACATTCATTATATTTTCTGGGTGATTACACGTTTACACTCCATCTTAATGTTCACTATACCATCTATGAATTAACATTCATGACTTCAATAAAATTATTACGGGAGTTGGATATTTTTATTTTATATAATAGCTAGCGCTAGCTTCTCGACTGATCTACATTTTGCAGAAAACAGACCATGTTAAGAAAACAATCCATGACGTTTAACCTGGACAATATTGACAAAAGAAATACACTTAGTAAAATGTCAGTCAACAAACACACACACGGTTCAATCGTGGAGGTCTTAGGGAGAAGAAAACAAGATACTAGCAAGAACACAAAAGCAAACACAAAGCCTTGAAAATGTCTCAATCCTTATTTATTTACAGCAAAAGTAGATACGAAATTGGCAGCAAATATCCTCAGCAAACACAGTGCATGGTACCACCAGCTTGTCCTAGAAAGCTACTTCCACAGTTGGCATCAGGGCTGCCGATATCAATATCATCATCAAAATCCAGCAAACTTAGAGATGATTTGTAGTTATTCGACGGTAGCATCCTATCGGAATCTACAATGGAATCTATGCACCTGTCAGATCTTCCGCCCATCTTCCGATAATGCTTCTTATCTTTCGACCCACTTCCGCCCCCACGCTCTTTTTTCCCTTTCTGCTTTCCCCTTGCCATGTTTCTTACTGCTCTTATATTGTTGCTGACTCTTTTTCCTTGGATAGTGGGATAAGGAAGTTGGTGGAGGATCATATACATCAGGTGCCCAAGACACACTCAGCTTCCTTGGAGGAACACCTTCCTTTTCACGACTACCCTTCATGGCAGAGACAAGCTTGCTTTCACTTGGAAGAGACAGTGAGCGCATACATGATTTATTTTCCAACTCAGATTCACAAGTCGCTTCCTCATTAACAGCGGTAGGAAAAGTAGCACTCTTGTGCAAGCACTTATTAGATGTTGCAATAGAGCCTTCCAGATCTAAGTCACAGTCACCTGATCCTGCGCCTTCATCCTCCAGGCTGCTACTAACATCATCATCTGAAGGTGAATTGCTGCCCGTTTCCAGGTTCTCATCTTTCACTTGTAGAGTATCATGAAATGCATTTCCAAGTCCATGTATTGTGTCTTCTCCTGTGACACTGCAGGCAAGCTGCTTATTCATGGCAGAAGACTGCACATGATCACCAGTACCGCCACCATCCACATGAAGACCGTCCATCGAATAAGAGCCACAGAGAGTTGGAGACTCAAATTTGTAGAGCAAACAAATCAGAGTTGCACCCGCAGTAGAAGTCAATACAAATGTCGTCAAAGCCTATTAGAATGACTAGAATGCAGATCAACTACCTCTCCTATTGAGCAATTCCTGAGTTATCTCTACAAGGTGTGAGCAAGAATAAGAGGAAAAGCAAGGAAAGTAACACAAGAGGAGGGCAATTTAGTAAAAATTAAGCGAAAAATAGCTAATGCCTAATGTTAACTAAGATTACCACGCCGATCGCTTTTTTCAAGATGTTTAAGACGATGGGAACATAAAAAACTACGCAAAGAAGGAGCCAGCAATATGGAAGGGACAATAGGAAATTTAGCGGGCACCGAAGGCATTGTGCTCCGATGCTCTTCGAACCCCCTCGGGAAAAAGAAAAAAACCAAGCAGCAAACCTAGTATCTGCGCTCCCTGGTACTAGAAACAAAGTATCAGAACTACTACTAGAAAGGATGATGGTACTCAGACATTGTATATTCAATCCAAAGGTAGCATAATCCTTTAGCTTGAGATTCCTCGCATATATTATATCCAAATCTGCCAAGAAGAATCATAATATAAGATTTCCAGGATGGACAGCATCAGCAACTTGAAGGACAATTAACTGATGTAGTTCACAGAAAAGGGGGCAAAAAAGTACAATCAAGCATGAGCAGATTGTATCAAAATTTGCAAAGAAATAGACAATCCAAGCACCCATTCAGAAAGAAGAAGTCCAAATCGAGTTTCCTTAGAGCAAAGGCATGCAAAAGTTCATCTCTATTATTTAATCATTAAAGAGGTTGTTAGTATTTTGAACTACATCAAGTAAAACAAACTAGCAATGTCCCACTTTCACTTCATCACTCAAGTAAAGTATTCATTCATACTCAGGATTAATTTTAGCTTCAAACTCTGTCACAAGAAGTCTTCGAATACAAAATGTTTGCCCATCATAATCAAACCAAATTAGGTTAGGTTCCCATAGACCCCATATTTTATCATATCAAGAAGAGAAGTATTATCTCAATAAAAATCTTTCATTTTTGAGCTGCAACATATAAATTAAAGTTATTGTTTGAGTAAGCTCATTCCTTTTCCTCACTTGTGGATATTCAACATGGCAAACTACCTATAGTTAAATTTGACAATAACAGCAATTCATATATCAAATATCTACAAGATATGCGCACAGCGCACCAAGATCCTTCATAACATCAATTTCCAAAAAAAAATATTGCATTGACAATCCATAACATAAAGCAACGTATAGGCACAACAACAGAAATAGAAGTGAAGTCCTAATATTACATACATAAACCATTCATACATGAACCAGAACATTTCCATATATCACTGTCTCAATATGAATGATTTGGCCCTCTTTACTCAAACCAATTGCCCAAAAAAGAGCAAAAATTTTCGTGCAAGGGGAGTAGCAGGCAGGAAAACAGGGATAAACACATATCTTTTGATCAGCCTCCCAAAAGCATACTGTTACAATTTTTTACAAACAACAAATCATTTAAAGAAAATCAAATCTGAAACAACTACAGAAAATAACTCAGATTTCGAGCTGTAATTAAATACTTCAAAATTTTAGGTCCAAAGATAACAAGCTCCTACTTCTGCAGTTTAACAGTTTCTTCAATAGGTACCATAGTATCGGATTCCGATGGCATGCCGAAACACAGACAATAATTCAGAACCTCCATTATGTTACCACAATTAAACATAGTCAAAATTAATAAAGAGGAACAGTGCTCCTCCATTCTCCATTACGAAAATAAGCATTAATATCAATCATAATGCTAAATTCATATGCATAAGATTTAATCGAATACCAATCAAACATCCAAAACTAACAAAATCTAATTGAATTCCAACACAATCCGTATCATACCGACATCATCAGTGCAAAAAACCTCAATTCAAATAACAGCAAAAACAAAACCCAAATAAATAAATAAAAATTAGAATAATGAAATTCACAAAAAAAAAAAAAAAAATACAAGATTCATAATCATAAATTCAACGCATGAAAATCGGTGAAGATCATCAATAGAATAAGAAAAAAAAAACTTCGCTTGAGATCCGAAAAACGCATAAAAAAGAAACAAAAAAAAGAGAAAATAGAAGAACAAACCTTAATAGATTCGATCTGAAGGAAGGTAGGAGAAATCCGAGCTCGCAACCGAAAATCCTTCAAGAATTAGGCATTGTATAAATGGCGTTAATTATTACGATCGGAAAAAAAGGAAGAAAAATATCTAGGGTTTGGGGTTTTCTGTCAATTTATCGTGTTCCATTGATGAATGATAAAGATAATTAGATATGGTCATATGGATATTTGGATGAAAAGAAAATTCTTACCTTTCCAACTTGTTTCCTTGTTTCCTTGTTTTTCTCAATTATTTGATGCAACGAGCCAACGAATACGATCAGCTTCAATTTATACCCATCAGTCAATTCTAACCCGTTCTCGAAGCCGACTTTAGATGTTCCTTTACCCAATATATCGCTTAGCTCATCACTGGCTTGCTAAGCTAGGATATGTGCTAAGTCCTCGCTTCTTCTTGGCCCACTATAGGGTTTCTAAGTTATATCCTAGTGGCCCGTCTTCGTTTAGACGATGGTGTCCAGGACACACTAAATATTCAGGAGAATGAAAACCTTGGGTTATATACCTAGAGATGCCCATCTCTCATAAGAGACCCAATCGAGCCCAAGTCCAGTTTGTTGTCGATAAAGTCAGACACCGCCTTGCTAAGTGGAAAACTAAATTCCTCTCCAAAGCTGGTCGGCTATGCCTAGTAAAGCCCACCCTTTCCATGATCCCAGCCTATTACATGCAAGCGTCAGTTCTCCCAGTTTCAACCCTTCAGGACCTCGATAGCATCTGCAACAACTTCTTGTGGGGGGAGGAAGAGGGGGTAAAAAAGAAGATTCACCTAGTATATAGGGAGACAACCTTCCGATCTTTGAATCAAGGGGGTCTTGGGATCAGGAACCAGGGTATGATGAATAAAGCCTATATGGCCAAACTTGGGTGGAAAATGTCCCAGGGGCCACCAAACCTCGCCCAGGATTGCATTACCTCTAAATATATCCACACTGACTATGTCACGAAATTCCAAAAAGGTTCGGTTATTTGGAGAAACATTGGGAAGGGTTGGGAGATTTTAAATAAGAATACTTCGTGGTCCCTTGGGAATGGCCAACGCATTGACTTTTGGCATGACAACTGGCTCTCCATCGGGCCCATTCGGGATTTCATTCAGGGTCCCCTAGCTCCCCAGGATGTCGATCTGAAAGTTGCGGATGTGGCTCCCCATGGAAGCTGGGATCTTACCCTACTATCCATCGACCTCCCGGATCTTATTGCTCCACGAATCCTCAATACCCCTCCTCCCCTTCGTTCGGGGAGGGAGGACCTTCTGATCTCGGATTTTGTATCTCTAAAAGGTTTCTCGGTTGCCCGTGCTTACGAGGCCCAAATACAGACTAATCTTCAGGTAGATCTATCTTGGCTTTGGAAAGTAGAGTGTGAACCCAAAATTAGATTCTTCTTATGGCTAGCATGGCTTGATCGAATCCCCCACAAAAGCCTTCTCGTCAGTAGGTGTCTGAGTATAGATCCGTCTTGTCCGAGATGTCGGGGCTCTAGTGAGAATGTTGAACATTTACTGCGTCATTGCCCCTCCTCTTCGGAAATATGGGAGATTCCCGGAATGCCTAGTATTGGTCATCCCGAGTTCTATAGGTGGTTTAAGGCAAATCTGTTGTGTCAGGTCCAATTTAGGGGTTTAATGTGGGGGGCTTTGTTCCCTTATGTGTGCCATGAAATCTGGAAGGATCGGAATGCTTGCGTTTTCAATGGGAAAAGACCTGCTAATATTCAATCTATCCTGGGTAGAGCAAGCAATATGGCTGGAACCTTTAGTACTAGACCTCTTGTCTTAACCCAAAACCCCAACTTAGCTAACACTTATGGCCCGTTTGGTTAGATGTCATAAATGGTGGTAATGGTAATGCGTGTAAATTTGTAAAGGAAATCCCACATCATTACCCATGATAATTCTACTTGATCCCAAAACATCCATTTTCTTCCTAAAATCTCATTACCATCCATTACCACTTGGGAAGGTGGTATTGGGTGGTAATGAAAATTTATATAGGAAAACCCATATTTTGTGATGAAGTTTCATTACCATGGTCATTGACATGAGAACTTCTTTACAAATTTACACTAAATTACATTACCATTACCACCATTTATGACCACTAACCAAACGGACCGTAAGTGGAATCTCTCCCCTGATAGACTCATGATTCATGTTGATGCTTCTTTTATTGGCCCCTTAAGCTCCACGGGGTTAGGCGGAGTTGTTAGAAATAGCAAAGGGGAATGGCACAGTGGTTTTGGAAAGAAAATTTATGCTAATGACCCTCTTGTAGCTGAAATTTCGGTTATCCAGGAAGCGTTCTACTTTATTGAGGCTAACCAAATCCCCAATGTTATAATATACTCGGATTGTATAAATGCGGTTGAGCTCGTTCTGAAA
This sequence comes from Beta corolliflora, assembly GCA_947648045.1. NCBI lineage: Eukaryota > Viridiplantae > Streptophyta > Magnoliopsida > Caryophyllales > Amaranthaceae > Beta > Beta corolliflora. Next base: position 318,828 of record CANSZD010001333.1, read on the forward strand.
CAGGTACACGCTGATAAATATTTCGCCATGGTTGATCTCTGCAGGCAATGGCATGAGAGGTACCCGCATGTGCAGGTCAAGTATTGCAGGAGGAGATTTAATACAGTTGCGGATGTTATAGCCAAGGAGTGTACGTCCATGTTTATGGAGATTTATGTAACTAGGGCTTTCCCCACCCCCTAGTTATTGTATGAACCATCTTATCTCGGATTGTAACGCTCTAAACATTATTAACTAATTTATTGTTCTCTTTTCACCAAAAAAAAAATAAAAAAATAAATGTAACTTCTATTTATTTCTTGTTTCTAAGTATACGTCTTATATGATTTTTAATTGGTATATTATAACAATAAAGGTTGTAGACAAACTAAAATTGAACATAGTTTGCCAAAGCCAATTTTTCAATTTACAAAATTGTATTTGTATGGATTAATAATTTTCATCAACTCCTAATACTTCTCCTCCATTTTTTTTTCACTTGATACCATATACGTGATAACGTGCTCCAAAAAGAAAAAGGGGAAACAAAATTTTAATGCGGAGTAAACAAACTATCAAACGTTTACTATTACAATGTTGACCTAATCATATCAAATAAGTTTTTAACCCATAAGAAAATAATGAAATATTAAAAGAAATATTTAAAAAGAAAATGAAAAGAGTAGCAAAAGGAATTTAAAGAGGTCAACAGCTAGTCCGGTAGGGAAAGATACAATATTGATCAATGAAAAATTACAACGCTTAGGTTAAAATTGAAAAGTTTATATGTTTTTTTTGTAGGAAAAATTGATAAGAGCGGTCCCAACTATGACCGGTCCGTCATAAAAGGTCCCAACTATGGACTATTCCATAGCAGGCCCAACTATTGCATGTGTTTGACACACGTGGTCCTTGTTCACCGCAAGCCTGGTTTTCCTGGGTTAAATTTTCTTAAAAGATTATTTTTGCCTCTTCTTCCTCCTAATTTCTCACCTCCCTTCTTCCTCCCTGTCACTTCGACAATAATAAAAAAGAATGAAAACTGATAACATAAGAACACCATTGAAAATTTTGCATCATTCAAGGCATAATTGATATAACCTCCAACCGGATTAGATACCCCATTTTAGTAAAAGAAGCACTTTTCTACTGTCTATATTATGCCAAATTTCCTTCTCACTTTCTCTCTTAACCAGGAAAACTATATCAGCCTTAACCATAACGAATGATCATGAAACCGATCATCATTCATCGAAACAAATTTAGATTGTTATCAATAGCTCTCAAAACACGAAAAGGTAAATTCCAACAATTAGAATCCAAACATATTGGTGAAAAATTCTACCCCATGTGTTGGTACTCGAAATTATTAAAATTTCTGTCTCTGTGCTACATGACAACAACTGTTGAAATTTTTATCTCATGGTTACTAAAAACGGGGAAGAAAACCCATAATTCAATGAGAAGAAGAAAATATTCATGTGAAAGTGAAGGGAGGAAACCCCAAAACCTCCTAAAACATTTAATTTGAATCTTGAGTAGTAAAATCAGAAATTAATTCATCCCTGTCAAACACCGTCGAGGAGAACCACTGGCGGTATTTCTCGCGACGCCATGTCATCCATCCCTTCCTTCTCTCTCATTGCTGACAAAATCTTCGACAACCTCCTTGTTCCTTCACTCTAGTTTTCACTGCAGATTCGATTTTGGTTTGATTTTGATTTTGATTGGTGTGAGAAGGAGTTCGATGATCGGTGTTGGAAATGAAGGAGGAGTTGAGGGAGTGGAGGAAGGTGAAGAAATCGATGGCAGATCGAGTGAAGGAACTCGAATCGAAGGAGAAAGTGATCACTGAGGGTGAGAAAAGAGTTGAGAAATTGCAGAAAGAAGGAGAAGAAGAAAATGGAAGAACAGGGGAATATGGGGTTTTTATTAACAAAACATGTGCCGCAACAGTAACAATCGCGTGATGGGTTCTACCGGTTTCTACCGGTGAGTAACCTGGAAGGACCACGTGTGTCAAACACATGCAATAGTTGGGCCTGCTATGGAATAGTCCATAGTTGAGACCTTTTATGGCGGATCGGCCATAGTTGGGACCGCTCTTGTCAATTTTTCCTTTTTTGTATTACGACGGAAATACACACAAAAAACAAAGTACATCAAAAGAAAAAAGAGAAAGAGAGGTAGAACAAAAGGGGGGGAAACATTTATAATAAGAGTTTGTCTGGTTTAATTGATTGTATTTGTAAATATCATGGAGTTTATATAGCGTTTGCTTACAAGATATTTCTAGTACTAGATTGAGGGGGAATATTTATAGTAAATTTTTGTTTGATAAATATAAGAGTGTATGATATTTTCTCAAAATCATGGTGTAAATATTTATAAATTACTAATGAGATATAAAGACATAAAAGTAGTGACATAATAATCTAGCCTATGTACTGAATCTACATGAAAAAAAATTAACTAGGGAATGTTTTATCCACCTCAGTTAAAAAAAAGTGTGACTCAACTTATTAAATAAACAATATATTTCATGACATCTTATGTTTAGTATGCTTGGCTGGCAAGTAAACTATTTTCCTCAAGATGTTCTTCAATTGGAGACTTGTGCAACAATGGCTGAGTTTGCTCTGTCCGAACCTGAGTTTCGTTCCCGAACCTGCAAAAAGGGACCCACCCTGGAGGTTTGGGTGGTGGTTCCCCCTCCGAAGCTTAAGTCAGATATCAGAAGTGAGAAGGAAAAAGTAGAGAGAGAAAGTGAGAGAGTATTTCCACAGAGTAAGTTTACACTGTTTGCATTGAATTACCATTCTCCTGATTTCAGGGGTATTTATAGTGTTTGTGATATGACTGCTGCCCTTTTAGGTTACCCTAGAATAGGAGCACCTGATTGGCTAGGTAATCAAATCATGACACTTGGCAGGTTATGACTGGAGATGGATCATCAACCAATCACTGCGGACCAATTTAGGGATTTGGGCTCTAACTAACCTTTGGGCCAAAAGGTGAGCCTTTTCTCCCAAGCGAAAGCAAAACCCAATGGGTAAACCATTTTCTTTATTTCTTCTGATGGGACACGTGTATGGTCCTGATGGATCCAGGTGTCTCAAATAGAGCCATTGATATTTTAGGCTACAACATTTGCCCCTAAAAGGGTTTTTACTGTTGGCCAGACGAATCATATAAGACGAATCATATAAGACAAACATTCCCTCGTTTAGGTAATAACGAGGGTGATTCCGGCTCAACTGAAGAATCGGATGAACCCTCCACCACTTCGTCTGAAATTAGAAGACGCTTAGGTCCTCTTTCTGACCCTGCCTTTATCTTAGTCAATCGTAAATGGTTAGAAAAAATAGGGCCTGATCCCAGCTACTTGTCCACCTATATGCCCATGTCGGGCTTCTCTTTCGTCATACCCAATAAGGAGGCTACGATTCTGGGTGCTCCCAAGAATCACTTCGCCGTCTACAAGCTAGCCTTGGACGCGGGGTTGAGGTTTCCTCTTCATGAATTCATAGAGCAAGTGCTAAGGCATTACAACGTTGGCCATAATCAATTGGCGCCCAATGCCTGGAACAATATTTTGACTTTTATAGCCGTTTGCGAGCTGCGCGGCCTGACCCTTTCTCTCCCGGCCTTTTACCAAATACACTACGCGTCCAAGGTTCCAAGGACAGTGGACGGAGCGTGGCTCAGCATCTGCAACCGCCTTGGCTTCCTCACCTCTTAGGGCAAGCCTTCAAAGATGCATGACTGGAAAGCCGACTTCATCTTTCTCAGAGCGGCCAATGATTCTGCCACTGAAGGGTACCGTTTTTATAGTCGGGCCGTCATGAAAACTGGACGAGGGAAATCCTTTTTGGACTTAGAGGATAGATTTGACGAGGAGGTGATGGAATACTTTAATGTAAAAAAGTATTCCAAACCATAACACATCATTTAAAGGGCCAGCTAACTGGATTCCCTTCAAAGAGATGTTCTATGACGATAGCTTCTAGGTCGCCGTCGGCTTGCGGTTGGCCGAGGATAGAGGTATATTTTCAAAACTACCAAGTAAAACTCCCCGTCCAGAACGTGTTTCTGATTAACCCCTTAATTTCTTTTTTGCAGATTCAGCCAGAGCACTGCTCAGAAAATCTTGGACGAGCGATATCAGTATGTCCAAGTTTACTAACAACTTATTGAAGGAGTTCGCCAAGACAAGCGCCGAGCAGAGGGCTGAAACTCTGGTAAATCCTTTTTTTTTTACGAGGGTGGTTCGAGGAAGGAAGGCGTCCATAAGTTGGACGGCTTCCTTCAACGAACCTTCCTCGTCTTGATTGGTATATTGGCCTTGGACGGGGCCCTGGCTTGTCCGTCCAAGGTGGTAGCTTAATCTTGGACGAGGGTCACTCGAGGAAGGAAGGCGTCCATGCTTGGACGGCTTCCTTCGTCGAATCATCCTCGTCTGAATTTTGTAATGGCCTTGGACGAGGCCCTGGCTGGTCCGTCCAAAGTGAGTGCTTTTCTTGGACGAGGGTCACTCGAGGAAGGAGGACGTCCAGCTTTCTGGATGTTTTCCTTCGTCGTCCCGTCCTCGTCTGGAGTGGGATGAAGGCCTTGGACGAGGCCTGGGTGGCCCGTCCATGGTGTTTGTTTGCTCTTGGACGAGGGTCACTCGAGGAAGGAGGGCGTCCAGCTTTCTGGACGTTTTCCTTCGTCGCCCCGTCCTCGTCTGGAGTGGGATGAAGGCCTTGGACGAGGTTGGTTTGAAGAAAGAGGTCGTCCATGTTTGGACGGCTTCCTTCATCGACCAACCATCGTCTGGAGTTTAAGTGGACGCCTTCTTTTGGCAAGTAGGGTTCGTCCAAAACACACTTTTTACTTTTACCTTCTTTAGACGATCATTCTCCTAACTTGTTTGTTTTTGCAGAAAAATGCCTCAACAAACAAAGCTCCACCTGGGATGTCGTCTTTATCTAAGAAGAGGCCCGCGCACCGGGGGATCGACCTTCGACCAAAAAGCCTAAGGGCTTTGCAAAAAGAAGACGGAGAAGACAACCCCAGCAGGCAAAGGGGTCGGGGAGCAAACTATCCTTCCTCCAAAGGACAAAATCTTGAAGGAGGAGCCGTCTACCGATGCCCCGACAGTGGGAGAGAAAGAGCTGGAATCAGCACCTGTTGATCAGTTGGACACATCTGATCAGACTGAGGTTAAGCCAGACTCTGCTCTGGCGTTGGCGGTCCATGAGCCAACAACGGCTCCTGAAGATAAACCAGCCTTCAGCGGCTCGGTTGCCAAGCTGATCTCAAAGATGCCGCTATCTATTAGAGCGGCGTCTCTATCTTCGGGTGAGTCGTATTATCCTAACATAGTTAGGGACGGTGCGGGTTGGTGGACGTTCAATGAGTCCGTCCAACGGCAAGCGTAGTCATTCCTATCAAGAGAACCCGACTCCCCCACCTTTTCGAGATAAGGGCAAAGGACTTTGCATCCGCCTCTTTGCTCCCATAGTGGACTCAGACGAGGAGTCTTCTGCTGCCTTCGCCAAGATGTCAAAGGCTGAACGTGAACGGCTTAAGCAGGAGCTGTTCAAGTGCTACCCTAAGTCCTATATAAAGGGCTTAAGGGGAGCATGAGCTGGGCATGTAGGCTACATGTCCCAACTTGCTGCTGAGGTAAAGTTTGTGGTCGTTTTCGTTTTTGTACTTGTAACAATTTTTAATTATTTTGTAACTCGTCTTACTGACTTGCTTGATCTTTGTCATTTCATCTTCTAACTCGCAGCATTTTGACTGAGGAGTGGGCGAGAGAACTTAGGAAGGAAAATAATCAGCTCGTCCATCAAGCTACAACGGCCGGCGACAAGGCCATTCATGACATTGAGATGGCGGAGACTCTTCACCGTTAATTAAGGGAGGCCTGGGAAAAACGGTCGGCCACACTGGAGGCTAACAACCAATAGTATCTCGTCACCATCAACCAGCTGTACAAGGATCAGGATAAATTGAAACTGGCCTTGGACACCGTCTCAACCGAGTTGAGAAGCGTGAGAGATCGCCCTTTTGGCCGTTCAACTTAGAAGGGAGAATATCCTTCTAAGGGCTCGAAATGCTCGGCTGAAGAAGGAAACGGCCCAGGCCTTTGAGGACGCCAAGGAAGGCCTTAATCAGGTCATTGAGACGTCCAAGGACTGGGCCGTCAAGGCCTTTGAAATGCTGGCAGAGCCTCTTGAAGTCCCCAGCTTTGTCCGACGTCTGGAATTTCAGGGGAGCATCCACCGTGCAATGGTGACTGCTCAAGAGCCTCCTGAATTCCTGGACTCAGATGAAGAGGTTGCTAACGAGGAAGAGTCTCTTGAGGACGACCAAGAAACAGGTGCTGAATGAAGTGCCTAGCTTTAGGTTTATTCTTCTAAGTTTCTTGGCTTGTTTGCCGTTGGTAGCTTAGTCTTTTTCTTCTTTTTGCTTTAGACTAAGTTGTAAGCCTTATGACGAGTATATAATGAAATGACTTTTTCCAATGCTTGTCCTTGCTTTTATTGCACTTGAATTTTTATCAAGTATAACCGGGACTCGTCTTGTCCTTCTTGTACATCTTTGCGATTTAATTTAGCAAGAGATGCATCATGTCTTTGTCTTTGGACGGTTTCTAGCCTTCCCTTAAAGAAGCCAAGTATAAATGAGACTCGTCCTACTTTTTAGACAACATTTGAGTTTAGTTAAGGAAAGGGTGAGCCTCGTTTTTGTCTTTGGACGATCTTCTAACTTTCCACAAATAAGCTAATTGTGGCTCGTCCTGGTTTTCGGCCGGCCTTCAAGCTTAGTAAAGGGAAGGGTGAGTCTCGTCCTTGTCTTTGGACGATCTTCAGATTTTCCTCAAACAAGCCAAATATAATTGTGGCTCGTCCTAATTTTCGGACGGCCTTCAAGATTTTACTGTTAGCCCAGACGAATCATATAAGACGAATCATATAAGACTAACATTCCCTCGTTTAGGTAATAACGAGGGTGATTCCGGCTCAACTTTAGAATCGGACGAACCCTCCACCACTTCGTCTGAAATTAGAAGACGCTTAGGTCCTCTTTCTGACCCTGTCTTTATCTTAGTCAATCGTAAATGGTCTGAAAAAATAGGGCCTGATCCCAGCTACTTGTCCACCTATATGCCCATGCCAGGCTTCTCTTTCGTCATACCCAATAAGGAGGCTACGATTCTGGGTGCTCCCAAGAATCACTTCGCCGTCTACAAGCTAGCCTTGGACGCGGGGTTGAGGTTTCCTCTTCATGAATTCATAGAGCAAGTGCTAAGGCATTACAACTTTGGCCATAATCAATTGGCGCCCAATGCCTGGAACAATATTTTGACTTTTATAGCCGTTTGCGAGCTGCGAGGCCTGGCCCTTTCTGTAACAACCCCTAATTTTGCTCCTAGTTTTTCGCAAGAAATTTCTCTAAAACTATTATTTTCTCTAAATTAATTATTTTTATTTTATAATTTTGGGAGCCGAATTATTATTTTTATTTTTATGGCATGCTAATGTGTTTATTTCATTTATATTTATAATATAATTTACTAGAATTATTTTCATTATTAAGTATTTTCAAAGTTTAGGCGCGATTTAGGAATTAACCGTTTTATCGCGTATCGGGCTTTCGGAGCATGGATCGTTGTTGAATTTGGGCCGAAAGTTTTGTGTGGGTTTTGGGCTTGGGGCAGCCGACCAAGTGAAGTAGTAGGAGAGCCTTCTCCTTTTCTTTTCTCTTTTGTTTTCCTTAAAACTCTTGGATGCCTTATAACCCCCATAACCCCCCCCTTAATGATTTCTTTAATTAAACCTCATTAAACCTCTTAATTCACTTCAAATTCTGATTAGAAAATCAGAACTTTTGGCTGTCATTCTTCCATATTTTCGTCCATCATCATCACCATCATCACCATTTTCATTCTCTCAAATTTTCTTCATTTCTTCTCTTTGATAATTGTTCGTGAATTGTTTTTGTGGCTTTTTCCTTATACTTGGTGCTTGGGATTTGAAGAAGAAGAGGGTCACACGCCTATTGTGGGGATTTCCAGAAGTTTTCAGCTCGCCTCCGACGATCCAGGTAACTAGTTGTTATCCTAGAATCATAGTGATTAGAGTAGAATTCGGTATTAGATTAATACGTTAGGAATTATCTAAAATACTTTTTGAAAGAGATTTTTGACGAAATTTTACATTAACATACGTGACACATGCTATGTGAATACTGTGTAGAGAAAAATAATTTTTGCATGATGTTTAATATTTATTTGATTTAATTAGTATTTTGTGCGTTTTTGGCTAAATTTCATAATAATTATTGAACGACTGTTGAAATTGATGAAACTATTTTTTTTAGATCATGTAACATGCGTATAATGTATTCCTTGCCTTATAATAATTTTTATCTACTGTTTACTGTTTTAATTAATTTATATATCTGTTTTTGTAATTTCGGTTCTGTCAGTGTATAATTCATGAAAATTATTTGTAGAAGCATAAAAATTAATTTGTTTGAATAATATGTATTTCCGTGAGTTTTTACATGTTATGTAAATTTTTGGTAATTTTTGGGCGTCTGTTTATATTTTTAATTATTATTATGGCTTATTTGAGGAATCTGTATATTAACTGTTAAAAATACTTTTTGAGTTCGAAAATTATAAATAAAAATTGTACCATGTCAGTAGGGCCATTAGGGTCGTATGATAATTTTTGTGTGAATCTACTGCTTGAATTTGTTAGTTTCATAATTATTATGGTGTTTTTGTGATGAAATTGAGGATACACTTTTAAATTGTTTGAAGGCTTGTAAATCAGATATAATTTATAATTTAATATATTCTGGGTTTCTGATTTTCAGTAGTATACATTATGCATCATTTTTGTAACCACATGTTTAGGTTTGATTTAGGGAATAAAATGATTTAATTGTTATTACTCTTTTAATGAATATGATTTAGAGTTAATTGGTGATATATTGGTGATTGAGTGTGGTTGCTGTAAAAACCAGCATATTGTCATTTTTGATGTTTGGGAATGTTCAAGTGTTATTGTGAGAATTATTTGTTGATTATTGTATAAGTGATTTATTTTGAGGAATTATGAAGAACTGTTTGATGAACTGTGGGTATAAGGCCGGGTGGCATCCCCTTTTTGATGAATATTTTTGATGAACGATACTTAGTTTGTATGCATGATTGTATTTTGAGATAAGAATATCCGGTGGGATAGATGTAGTCCCCGGTTAAGAACATGCCAACCACCTGGTTTGCGAACTAGGGGTACACCTGGGTTAATTGTTGTCGTCCGAGAGGTCAGGGAGTTCTGCGTGTTCTACCCTGCATCGGGAGTTTGGCCATTCTTAGACACAGGCAGTGGGGAACGTAAGCCCATAGACTGACCTGGAGATTGCGATCTGACAAACCTTAGGAAGTGATTTGCGAATCACTGGCGTTCGGTTTCTGACTCAATAACTTGTTGTATTTTGATTTATTATTAATTATTTATATTGGAATTATGTCACTCACTATATTATGCTTACTTATTGTTAATGATCTCTTGATTTATCTATGAGCTTTATGATTTCTATGTGCATGATATGATGTAATGATTGCATGTTATTCCTTTCTTAATAATCTACCTCTGAATGGTGCTTTGATTGCTATTGTTCTGGGAGAACTGCTAGTTACTCCCCACTGACTGTGGAAATATTTAATATAATCTTGCAGATGGAAATGAAAGCTAGGCTTTTGACTGCTTGGGCTAGCAGTGTGAGAGTTGGTTGTGAGAAGAAGCTTCTAGTTCTGTTTTTGGTAGATGAATTTTATATAGGTCATAGGGAGACTTATTTTTGGATTGCTTTCAAGGATATTAGTGTTATTTAAGTTTATTTTGGGAGACTTGCATGTCTCATGGTATTTTGGATTTGTTAGTATGATACAATTGGGATACTTCTTTTATGTTGGAACCATGATGTTTACTTGGAGATTCATTCCTTTTTTAAGCTATGAATTTTGAGTTATTATCTTTATTTATTGTTTTAGAGTAGCATACCGTCCCGACGTTATTTCCGCTAACGTCATTTTAGTATTTCTTGAATTAATAAGGTTTAGTATCTTAGTAGTTGAAGGACGGGGTGTTACAGTTGGTATCAGAGCAAAGTTACCCGAGACCCTTACTTAGCCACTAAGAAACTCCCGGAAAATGTGTAGTTGAAGTAACTAGGGTCATTAGAATCTTAGGCTTCAAGAAAAGTAGTGGTGAGAAGGTCACTTGGGTAGGAAACCACGGGAAATTATTTTCTTACTCTGATGTGATAAGTTGTTAATTTACAACTAATAATGTGTTAAATAACGAATGTTTAACTTGTGTTTGTAGAATGCCGCCTCGAGGTATGACTAGTGCTAGAAAGGAGGCTGCCCGGAAAAGGCGCCAAGCACTTGAGAACGCCATCATAGCTATGGCTAATCGGTCTTCTGCTCCGCCTAGTGGGCAATCCATTTTTGATCGGTTTGACCGTCACCGTCCGCCTACTTTTGACGGGACTTCTGATCCTGTTGTGCTGGAAGGGTGGATAAGGGAGATGGAGAAGCTGTTTGCTGCTACTGGATGCCCTGCTGCTGAAATGGTGCCTATTGGTACCTACTATCTGAAGATGGAAGCTGATAACTGGTGGAGTACTGTTCGTGCAAGCTGTATGGCTACACCGGGATTTGGATGGGATGAGTTTCGTGTCAAGCTGAAGGAGAGGTTTTATCCTGACGAGCTCCGTTGGCAGAAGCAGGAAGAGTTCTTAACTCTGTCTCAGGGTACTCTGAGTGTGCAGGATTACACTGATAAGTTCACCGAGCTGTCCCGGTTTGCTACCACAGTTGTACCTACTGAAGCTGAGCGTGTGAAAAGGTACATCAAGAAAATGGATCCTAGGGTGAGGACCCATGTTCTGAGTTCGGGAGCTTCGACTTTCCAGGGAGCCTATGAGATAGCCCTGAGTATTCATGCCTCTTTGAAAGAGGAAGATTCTGCTAAGGCTGCTGCTGCTAAGAAGCCTATTGCTACCTATGTTCAGTTCCCGGCTAAGAAGCCGAGGTATGAGCCGTCTGGTCGAGGGGGTTATCAACAGGGTTCTGGATCCGGTTATAGTTCGAGTTTTGATCCGAGCAAGTGTCGAATCTGTGGTAAGGCTGCTCATCCGGGGAAGAATTGTGATGGATCAGCTGTTGTTTGTTTCTATTGCAAGGAAGTGGGGCACAAATCTTTCCAAGTGTGCTAAGAATCCTAGAGCTCCGTCTTTTTTCGCCTGGTCCCGTTAAGCGGTTAGTTCTTCGCTCCTCCGAAGAACAGGATCTATGTGATGACGCAAGCCGAAGCCGATGTCCATCCTGATGTCATCTCTGGTACTTTTCTTGTAAATAATATCCCTGCTTTTGTTCTGTTCGATACTGGTGCTACAGTGTCTTTTGTTGCTAGTTCCTTCGTTCGGAAAGCTAATCTTTCCTCTAGATCTCCTGTTAAGTCCCTAATTTCTCTTCCGTCTGGTGAGAATTATCCCTGTCATTCCGAGTTTAAGGGCGTGCCTGTTAGTATTCGGGTTCCGAGTTGCACCGATCTTAAAGAGTTTCCTATGTCGAGTTTGATGTGATCCTTGGAATAGATTGGCTATCGAAGTATCATGCCCGCATTAAGTGCCGTGATCGAAGGTGGTGCTCGGGAGATTCTAAGGGGAAAAGGATTTCTTATTCGGGTGTTGTAGTGAAGAAGGGTGTTAAGTGGGTTTCCGCTCCGAGAATGCGGAAGATGCGTCAAAAGGTAATGTGGTATACCTTTGCATGGTGAAGGATTTGTCATCCGAAGATCGGCTCGAGAGTATTCCGGTAGTTCGGGATTATCCCGATGTATTTCTTGAAGAGTTGCCGGGTATTCCTCCCGAAAGAGATGTGGAGTTCGGCATTGATTTAGTACCTGCATCGCTCCTATATCCAAGGCTCCGTATAGAATGGCGCCGTCTCGAGTTGCAAGAGTTGAAGACTCAATTGCAAGAGCCGATAGATAAGGGCTTCATAAGGCCTAGTGTTTCTCCTTGGGGTGCTCTCGTTCGTTTGTCAAGAAGAAAGACGGGAGTATGCGTCCGTGCATCGATTACCGTGAGTTGAATAAGGTAACGATCAAGAATAAATATCCGTTGCCTCGTATTGAAGATCTCTTTGATCGCTTAAAAGGTGCTGGTGTGTTTTCCAAGATCGATCTCGAGATCCGGATATCATCAAATTCCCTGTGAAGAAGGAGGATATTCGAAGGCGCTTTCGCACCGTGTATGGGCACTATGAATTTGAAGTGATGCCTTTTAGTCTCACGAATGCTCCCTGCGATTTTTATGGATCAAATGAATCGCTCTTTCCACGAGTACTTGGATACTTGTGTGGTCGTGTTTATCGATGATATTCTCGTCTACTCTAAGGATGAGAAGGAGCATGAGAAGCATTTGAGACTGGTGCTAGATGTTCTGCGCAAGCAAAAGTGGTTCGCAAAGCTGTCTAAGTGCGAGTTCTGGCTGAAGGAAGTTGCTTTTCTAGGGCATGTAATCAGCAAGGAAGGAGTCAAGGTGGATCCCGCTAAGATCAAGGCTGTTGTCGAGTGGGAGAGTCCTAAGAATGTGACCGAGATTCGGAGTTTTCTGGGTCTAGCTGGTTATTATAGGAGGTTCGTTCAAAATTTCTCCAAGATAGCTCAACCTCTGACTCGCTTGATGCGCAAGGACTGCAAGTTCATCTGGTCTGAGGATTGTGAAGAGGCATTTTTGAAGCTGAAAAAGAGTTTGACCTCTGCTCCTGTTCTTACTTTGCCATTTGAGGGTGTCGAGTATGAAGTGTTCAGTGATGCATCGAAGAATGGTATGGGTTGTGTTTTGATGCAGCAAGAGAAAGTAATAGCCTATGGTTCGAGGCAGTTGAAGGTGCATGAGAGGAATTACCCGACCCATGATCCGGAGTTAGCGGGCGTGGTGTTTGCACTAAAGATATGGCGACACTATCTGTATGGTGTTCCGTGTAAGGTGTATACTGACCACAAGAGCCTGAAGTACATCTTCACTCAGCGTGATCTTAACATGAGGCAGAGAAGGTGGCTTGAATTGATCAAGGATTATGATCTGACCCTGGATTACCGAGAGGGTAAGGCGAATAAAGTAGCGGATGCTTTGAGTCGTAAGAGTAAGCATTCATTAAACGCTGCTATGGTGGTGCCTCGTGAATTGTGTGAAGAGTTTCGCAAGCTTGAAATCGAGGTTGTTCCTCAGGGTTATGTGTCTGCTTTGTTGGGTTCCATGAGTGCTGAGCCTGAGTTGTTCCAGGAGTTAAGAAGCAAGCAAAAGGGTGATCCGAAGCTGGAGAAGATCCGTGAAGCAAAGATGCAAGGTCGTGCAGAGAATTTTGAGATTTGTGCTGATGATAGCTTGAGGTTTATGGGGCGTTGGTGTGTGCCCAATGATGGTGAGCTTAAGAGAAAGATTCTCGAGGAAGCTCATAGTACTCCTTATTCCGTTCATCCTGGGGGTGACAAGCTTTATAAGGATCTGAAGGCTAATTTTTGGTGGCCTGGAATGAAGAGAGAGATTGCCGAGTTCGTAGCTAGGTGTTTGGTTTGTCAGAAGGTGAAGATTGAGCATCGGAGGCCCGGTGGTTTGTTGCAACCATTGCCATTCTTCGCTTGGAAGTTCGACTCGATCTCGATGGATTTTGTGATGGGTTTGCCTAGAGTCGGTGGATTGAATCTTTGTGTGGGTGATTGTGGATCGATTGACTAAAGTGGCTCGTTTTATTGCGATGAAGAACACTTGGTCTATGGAAGAGTTAGTCAAGCTTATGCTAATGAGATCATTCGTCTTCATGGGGTTCCCAAAGACATTGTCTCGATCGTGATCCGCGATTCCTATCCCATTTCGGATTGCTCTGCAAGAGGCTTTTGGTTCGAAGTTTGGAAGTCGCATTTCATGCGACTACCGATGGTCGACGGAGAGGACTATTCGGGACCTTGGAAGATATGCTTCGAGCTTGTGCCTTGGAATTTCAGCAGTCTTGGGTCAAGTCTCTTAGCTTGGTGGAGTTTTCTTATAACAACAGTTATCAAGCTAGTATCCAAATGGCTCCAGTATGAGGCTCTCTATGGAAGGAAGTGTCGTAGTCCTACTTGTTGGAGCGACATCGTTGACTCATTGATTTTGGGCCCGGAGTTAATTCGGGATACGATTGAGCGAGTGAAAGTAATTCAAGCGAAGATGAAGGCTGCTCAAGATCGGCAGAAGTCGTACGCTGATTTGCGTCGGAAACCTATTTCTTTTGAAGTGGAGGATAAGGTGCTTTTGAGGGTTTCTCCGATGAAGGGAGTGATGCGGTTTGGTCAAAAGGGCAAGTTGAGTCCGAAGTACGTAGGTCCCTATGAGATTCTTGAAAGGATCGGGGAGGTCGCGTATCGTTTGGCGTTGCCGCCAGAGCTGTCGAAGGTTCATGATGTGTTTCATGTGTCGCAGTTGCGCAGGTATCGTAGTGATCCTTCGCATGTGATCCCTGTTGAGTCGGTGTCAGTTGAGCCGAATCTGACTTTTGAAGAGCGACCTGTTTGTATATTGGACCGTCGGAAACGGTGCTCTTAGAAGGAAGGTTATTCCCTTGGTTAAAGTACTTTGGAGAAGTCAAAAGTACGAAGAAGCTACTTGGGAAACCGAAGAGTCGATGCGTCGAAATACCGGAACTATTCGTTTCGGGTACTATTTGTGTTCTTGTCTTGTTTTTGTGCTTTCGAAGTTTCGAGGACGAAACTTTATTTAAGGAGGGGAGATTGTAACAACCCATAATTTTGCTCCTAGTTTTTCGCAAGAAATTTCTCTAAAACTATTATTTTCTCTAAATTAATTATTTTTATTTTATAATTTTGGGAGCCGAATTATTATTTTTATTTTTATGGCATGCTAATGTGTTTATTTCATTTATATTTATAATATAATTTATTAGAATTATTTTCATTATTAAGTATTTTCAAAGTTTAGGCGCGATTTAGGAATTAACCGTTTTATCGCGTATCGGGCTTTCGGAGCATGGATCGTTGTTGAATTTGGGCCGAAAGTTTTGTGTGGGTTTTGGGCTTGGGGCATCCGGCCAAGTGAAGTAGTAGGAGAGCCTTCTCCTTTTCTTTTCTCTTTTGTTTTCCTTAAAACTCTTGGATGCCTTATAACCCCATAACCCCCCTTAATGATTTCTTTAATTAAACCTCATTAAACCTCTTAATTCACTTCAAATTCTGATTAGAAAATCAGAACTTTTGGCTGTCATTCTTCCATATTTTCGTCCATCATCATCACCATCATCACCATTTTCATTCTCTCAAATTTTCTTCATTTCTTCTCTTTGATAATTGTTCGTGAATTGTTTTTGTGGCTTTTTCCTTATACTTGGTGCTTGGGATTTGAAGAAGAAGAGGGTCACACGCCTATTGTGGGGATTTCCAGAAGTTTTCAGCTCGCCTCCGACGATCCAGGTAACTAGTTGTTATCCTAGAATCATAGTGATTAGAGTAGAATTCGGTATTAGATTAATACGTTAGGAATTATCTAAAATACTTTTTGAAAGAGATTTTTGACGAAATTTTACATGAATATACGTGACACATGCTATGTGAATACTGTGTAGAGAAAAATAATTTTTGCATGATGTTAATATTTATTTGATTTAATTAGTATTTTGTGCGTTTTTGGCTAAATTTCATAATACTTATTGAACGACTGTTGAAATTGACGAAACCATTTTTTTTAGATCATGTAACATGCGTATAATGTATTCCTTGCCTTAGAATAATTTTTATCTACTGTTTACTGTTTTAATTAATTTATATATCTGTTTTTGTAATTTCGGTTCTGTCAGTGTATAATTCATGAAAATTATTTGTAGAAGCAGAAAAATTAATTTGTTTGCATAATATGTATTTCCGTGAGTTTTTACATGTTATGTAAATTTTTGGTAATTTTTGGGCGTCTGTTTGTATTTTTAATTATTATTATGGCTTATTTGAGGAATCTGTATATTAACTGTTAAAAATACTTTTTGAGTTCGAAAATTATAAATAAAAATTGTAACATGTCAGTAGGGCCATTAGGGTCGTATGATAATTTTTTTGTGAATCTAGTGCTCGAATTTGTTTGTTTCATAATTATTATGGTGTTTTTGTGATGAAATTGAGGATACACTTTTAAATTGTTTGAAGGCTTGTAAATCAGATATAATTTATAATTTAATATATTATGGGTTTCTGATTTTCAGTAGTATACAGTATGCATCATTTTGGTAACCACATGTTTAGGTTTGATTTAGGGAATAAAATGATTTAATTGTTATTACTCTTTTAATGAATATGATTTAGAGTTAATTGGTGATATATTGGTGATTGAGTGTGGTTGCTGTAAAAACCAGCATATTGTCATTTTTGATGTTTGGGAATGTTCAAGTGTTATTGTGAGAATTATTTGTTGATTATTGTATAAGTGATTTATTTTGAGGAATTATGAAGAACTGTTTGATGAACTGTGGGTATAAGGCCGGGTGGCATCCCCTTTTTGATGAATATTTTTGATGAACGATACTTAGTTTGTATGCATGATTGTATTTTGAGATAAGAATATCCGGTGGGATAGATGTAGTCCCCGGTTAAGAACATGCCAACCACCTGGTTTGCGAACTAGGGGTACACCTGGGTTAATTGTTGTCGTCCGAGAGGTCAGAGAGTTCTGCGTGTTCTACCCCGCATCGGGAGTTTGGCCATTCTTAGACACAGAAGGGGGGAACGTAAGCCCATAGACCGACCGGAGATTGCGATCGACAAACCTTAGGAAGTGATTTGCGAATCACTGGCGTTCGGTTTCTGACTCAATAACTTGTTGTATTTTGATTTATTATTAATTATTTATATTGGAATTATGTCACTCACTATATTATGCTTACTTATTGTTAATGATCTCTTGATTTATCTATGAGCTTTATGATTTCTATGTGCATGATATGATGTAATGATTGCATGTTATTCCTTTCTTAATAATCTACCTCTGAATGGTGCTTTGATTGCTATTGTTCGGGAGAATCGCTAGTTACTCCCCACTCGACCGTGGAAATATTTAATATAATCTTGCAGATGGAAATGAAAGCTAGGCTTTTGACTGCTTGGGCTAGCAGTGTGAGAGTTGGTTGTGAGAAGAAGCTTCTAGTTCTGTTTTTGGTAGATGAATTTTATATAGGTCATAGGGAGACTTATTTTTGGATTGCTTTCAAGGATATTAGTGTTATTTAAGTTTATTTTGGGAGACTTGCATGTCTCATGGTATTTTGAATTTGTTAGTATGATACAATTGGGATACTTCTTTTATGTTGGAACCATGATGTTTACTTGGAGATTCATTCCCTTTTTAAGCTATGAATTTTGAGTTATTATCTTTATTTATTGTTTTAGAGTAGCATACCGTCCCGACGTTATTTCCGCTAACGTCATTTTAGTATTTCTTGAATTAATAAGGTTTAGTATCTTAGTAGTTGAAGGACGGGGTGTTACACTTTCTCTCCCGGTCTTTTACCAAATACACTACGCGTCCAAGGTTCCAAGGACAGTGGACGGAGCGTGGCTCAGCATCTGCAACCGCCCTGGCTTCCTCACCTCTTGGGGCAAGCCTTCGAAGATGCATGACTGGACAACCCACTTCATCTTTCTCAGAGCGGCCAATGATTCTGCCACTGAAGGGTACCGTTTTTATAGTCGGGCCGTCATGAATACTGGACGAGGGAAATCCTTTTTGGACTTAGAGGATAGATTTGACGAGGAGGTGGTGGAATACTTTAATGTAAAAAAGTATTCCAAACCAGATAACACATCCTTTAAAGGGCCAGCTAACTGGATTCCCTTCAAAGAGATGTTCTATGACGATAGCTTCTAGGTCGCCGTCGGCTTGCGGTTGGCCGAGGATAGAGGTATATTTTCAAAACTACCAAGTAAAACTCCCCGTCCAGAACGTCTTTCTGATTAACCCCTTAATTTCTTTGTTGCAGATTCAGCCAGAGCACTGCTCAGAAAATCTTGGACGAGCGATATCAGTATGTCCAAGTTTACTGACAACTTATTGAAGGAGTTCGCCAAGACAAGCGCCGAGAAGAGGGCTGAAACTCTGGTAAATCCTTTTTTTTTTTGACGAGGGTGGTTCGAGGAAGGAAGGCGTCCATAAGTTGGACGACTTCCTTCAACTAACCTTCCTCGTCTTGATTGGTATACTGGCCTTGGACGGGGCCCTGGCTTTTCCGTCCAAGGTGGTAGCTTAATCTTGGACGAGGGTCACTCGAGGAAGGAAGGCGTCCATGCTTGGACAACTTCCTTCGTCGAACCATCCTCGTCTGAATTTTGTAATGGCCTTGGACGAGGCCTTGGCTGGTCCGTCCAAAGTGAGTGCTTTTCTTGGACGAGGGTCACTCGAGGAAGGAGGACGTCCAGCTTTCTGGACGTTTTCCTTCGTCGCCCCGTCCTCGTCTGAATATTGTAATGGCCTTGGACGATGCCCTGGCTGGTCCATCCAAAGTGAGTGCTTTTCTTAGACGAGGGTCACTCAAGGAAGGAGGACGTCCAGCTTTCTGGATGTTTTCCTTCGTCGTCCCGTCCTCGTCTGGAGTGGGATGAAGGCCTTGGACGAGGCCTGGGTGGCCCGTTCAAGGTGTTTGTTTGCTCTTGGACGAGGGTCATTCGAGGAAGGAGGGCGTCTAGCTTTCTGGACGTTTTCCTTCGTCGCCCCGTCCTCGTCTGGAGTGGGATGAAGGCCTTGGACGAGGTTGGTTTCAAGAAAGAGGTCGTCCATGTTTGGACGGCTTCCTTCATCGACCAACCATCGTCTGGAGTTTAAGTGGACGCCTTCTTTTAGCAAGTAGGGTTCGTCCAAAACACACTTTTTACTTTTACCTTCTTTAGACGATCATTCTCCTAACTTGTTTGTTTTTGCAGAAAAATGCCCCAACCAACAAAGCTCCACCTGGGATGTCGTCTTTATCTAAGAAGAGGCCTGCACCGGCCGGGGATCAGCCTTCGACCAAAAAGCCTAAGGGCTTTGCAAAAAAGAAGACGGAGAAGACAACTCCAGCAGGCAAAGGGGTCGGGGAGCAAACTATCCTTCCTCCAAAGGACAAAATCTTGAAGGAGGAACCGTCTACCGATGCCCCGACAGTGGGAGAGAAAGAGCTGGACTCAGCACCTGTTGATTAGTTGGACACAACTTATCAGACTGAGGTTAAGCCAGACTCTGCTCTGGCGTTGGCGGTCCATGAGCCAGCAAAGGCTCCTGAAGATAAACCAGCCTTCAGCGGCTCGGTTGCCAAGCTGATCTCAAAGATGCCGCTATCTATTAGAGCGGCGTCTCTATCTTCGGGTGAGTCGTATTATCCTAACATAGTTAGGACAGTGTGGGTTGGTGGACGTTCAATAAGTCCGTCCAACAGACAAGCAGTAGTCATTCCTATCAAGAGAACTGACTCCCCCCCTTTTTCAGATAAGGGCAAAGGACCTGCATCCGCCTTGGCTGCTCCCACAGTGGACTCAGACGAGGAGTCTTCTGCTGCCTTCGCTAAGATGTCAAAGGCTGAACGTGAACGGCTTAAGCAGGAGCTGTTCAAGTGCTACCCTGAGTCCTATATAAAGGGCTTAAGGGGAGCATCAGCTGGGCATGTAGGCTACATGTCCCAACTTGCTGCCGAGGTAAAGTTTGTGATCGTTTTCGTTTTTGTACTTGTAACAATTTTTTATTATTTTGGAACTCGTCTTACTGACTTGCTTGATCTTTGTCATTTCAGCTTCTGGCTCGCAGCATTTTGACTGAGGAGTGGGCGAGAGAACTTAGGAAGGAAAATAAGCAGCTTGTCCATCAAGCTACAACGGCTGGCGACAAGGCCATTCATGACATTGAGATGGCGGAGACTCTTCACCGTTAATCAAGGGAGGCCTGGGAAAAACGGTCGGCCACACTGGAGGCTAACAACCAATAGTATCTCGTCACCATCAACCAGCTGTACAAGGATCAGGATAAATTGTTGAGAAGCGTGAGAGATACTGCCCTTTTGGCCGTTGTTCAACTTAGAAGGGAGAATATCCTTCTAAGGGCTCGAAATGCTCGGCTGAAGAAGGAAGCGGCCCAGGCCTTTGAGGACGCCAAGGAAGGCCTTAATCAGGTCATTGAGATGTTCAAGGACTGGGCCTTCAAGGCCTTTGAAATGCTGGCAGAGCCTCTTGAAGTCCCCAGCTTTGTCCGACGTCTAGAATTTCAGGAGAGCGTCCACCGTGCAATGGTGACTGCTCAAGAGCCTCCTGAATTCCTGGACTCATATGAAGAGGTTGCTAACGAGGAAGAGTCTCTTGAGGACGACCAAGAAACAGGTGCTGAATGAAGTGCCTAGCTTTAGGTTTATTCTTCTAAGTTTCTTGGCTTGTTTGCCGTTGTAGCTTAGTCTTTTTTCTTCTTTTTGCTTTAGACTAAGTTGTAAGCCTTTATGACGAGTATATAATGAAATGACTTTTTGCCAATGCTTGTCTTTGCTTTTATTGCACTTGATTTTTTATCAAGTATAACTGGGACTCGTCTTGTCCTTCTTGTACATCTTTGCGATTTAATTTAGCAGTAGATGCATCATGTCTTTGTCTTTGGACGGTTTTCAGATTCCCTTAAAGAAGCCAAGTATAAATGAGACTCGTCCTACTTTTTAGACAACATTTGAGTTTAGTCAAGGAAAGGGTGAGCCTCGTTTTTGTCTTTGGACGATCTTCTAACTTTCCACAAATAAGCTAATTGTGGCTCGTCCTGGTTTTCGGTCGGCCTTCAAGCTTAGTAAAGGGAAGGGTGAGTCTCGTCCTTGTCTTTAGACTATCTTCAGATTTTCCTCAAACAAGCCAAGTATAATTGTGGCTCGTCTTAATTTTCGGACGGCCTTCAAGCTTAGTTAAGGGAAGGGTGAGTCTCGTCCTTGTCTTTGGACGATCTTCAGGCTTTCCTCAAACAAGCTAAGTATGATTGTGGCTCGTTTTTCAAACTATACTCGTCCTAAAAGTTCCAAGGGTTTTGCTGTTTCCCCCCTTTCTTGGGCTTACATAGTCCTTATATTCTGGACGAGATTTGCACAAAGAAGGAGAGCGGCCATCATTGGCCAAGCCAAGACAAACTTTTTAGTCTAGGACGAGTTTTAGATGCTTGTGCGCAATTTATATATTGCTATTTTATAGACGAACCATGTTTTGGCCGGCTTCCTTGAGGAAGCAACCCTCGTCTTGAAGTAGTGAACCCTTACCAGAGCCTTTACTACTTAGCTGACCCTACGTTTGAAAGTAAGATTCCTTTACTAAGGCTTGCTTATTTTTGGCCGGCTTCCTTTAGGGACTGTGACGTTTCTCTTACTAGAGACTCATTATTTGATTAACCATATGTGCGATATACCTTTTAGGTTTATTACACTTTGGCCGGTCTCTTTGAGGATGCAATGCGCGTCAAAGAAATGGTTATTCCCTGTTGTGGTGTCCATTGTTTATCTGATACTTTGGACGTTTTATTGTTCTTTGTAATTTTGTCTAAGTTAATGTCACTTTTAGACCACTAACTGGTGGTAAAAATGCCCCAAAGTGAACAACTTAGTAAAAAATAAAGGAACAGTATAAGGAGGAAGTAGAAATTGTATTATATGAATTTTGCTTGACTAAGAGTCAAGATACATGTATACAATTCTTTTTTCTCTTGTTTGTGCCGTGGCACTTGTTTGGGATTACAAACTACTTGTAGAATCCTTGGCGATTGACTGAGTCAGACGTGGTACTTCTTCAATGTATCTGAGTTCCAAGTGCGCTGTATTGGTCGTCCATCCATGTCTTCGAGACGAAAAGTTTCGTTTCGCACTTCTTAGGCGATCAGATAAGGTCCTTCCCAGTTTGGTGTCAGCTTACCCAGCTCCTTAGCGCGTCGAACATCCTCCATCTTCCTTAGAACTAAATCCCCTACCTTGAGTGGTCGTCTAGAGACTCTCTTGTTAAAGTCCCGAGCCATTTGTAGTTTGTACAATTGCATTCTTAGCAGAGCATTGCCCCTGACCTCTGGTACTTGGTCCAAGGTTGTGCGTAATGCAGCCCAGTTGGCTTCTTCTGTGTACAGCATGACTCTCAGGGTGGGTTCTTCAATCTCAATGGGCAAGACGGCTTCCGTACCGTATACCAACATGAAGGGTGTCTATCCTGTAGAGTTTTTGGCTGTGGTTCTGATAGACCATAACACCAACTGCAGTTCTTCAACCCATAGTCCCTTGGCATTGTCCAGCTTTCTTTTAATGCCATTTGATAGGTTTTGTTAAACGACTCTACTTGCCCATTGGCTTGTGGGTGGGCGACTGCAGCAAAGTGAGCTTTGATTTCCCTTTCTACCAACCAATCTTTTAGCTTAGGCGTTTCAAACTGTGGACCATTATCAAAGACGATGGACTGAGGCATGCCAAATCGAGGTATAATGTTCTTCCAGATAAAGCCCTTGACATCATTCGTTGTAATACCCCGCATGGCTTCAGCCTCTACCCATTTAGTGAGGTAATCCACAGCTACAATTACGAACTTCTTTTGCCCAGCGGCCACAGGAAAAGGTCCCAGAATATCTATGCCCCATTTGGCAAAAGGAAGTGGGAACAAGATAGGAGTTAAGTAGTTGGACGGCTTCTGATGCAGATTTCCATGTTTCTGACAACTGTCGCACTTCTTTGCATAAGCAAGAGCATCTTCCTTTAAGGTAGGCCAGTAATACCCAGTCCTTAAAGCCTTTTCCCCTAATGCTCTTCCCCCAATGTGGGATGCACAAGCTCCTTCATGGAGTTCCTTCAGTACTTCTATTCCATCTTTCCTAGTGATACACTTGAGAAGAGGACGATTGAATGACTTCTTGTAGAGGGTTTCATCCCACAATTCAAACCACTTGTCTCGGGCTTTTACGTACTTAGCCTCTATAGGGTCTGAAGGTAGTTGCCCTGTCTTCTTAAATTCTATGATACGATCCATCCAAACTGCCCCTCGGCTAAGAAACATGACATGCTCTTTGCCAATACTCTTTTTTGGTTTAACTTCCCAAAACACTGTTTTTGGTGCATCACAGTCTGCTGAGCTGGCCAATTTTGAGAGAGCATATGCTTGATGATTTTCTGACCTTGGCACTTGGTCGAGAACAAATCGTTTTAGGGGCTCAATCTCATCCTTGATCAGACGCATATATTTGCTCATTGACGCTTCTTTACATTTAAAGTCTCCATTGACTTGACTGACGACTAAGAGAGAGTATGATTTGGCCTCAATCGCTAAAGCCCCAGCCGCCTTGCACATCTTGATCCCAGCCAGAAGTGCTTCATATTCAGCTTCATTATTGGACGCTTGGAATTGGAACCTTAGTGCATATTTAAATTTATCTCCTTCTGGAGATTGACAAATGATTCCTACCCCACATCCATTGACAGTGGATGATCCATCTACCATGAGCGTCCAGTGCTTCCTTCCTTCGACTGGATCAGATAATGGCTCTATAGTTGGCCGAGTGAGCTCAACTATAAAATCTGTCAAAGCTTGCCCCTTAATAGCTTTTCTTGGTTCAAAAGATATGTCAAACATGTTTAGTTCAACAACCCACTTCAACATTCGTCCAGCGGCTTCCATCTTTTGTAAGACTTGCTTCAGAGGTTGGTCGGTATAGACTAAGTATATCGCGAGCCAAAAAGTAAGGCCTCAACTTCCTACTGGCCATGACAAGTGCCAATCCAAACTTCTCGACTGGCGTGTATCTACATTCCGCGTCTTTGAGCACATGACTCACAAAGTATATTGGGATTTGCACTGAATCTCTCTCCGCCTATAAAACAGCACTCACGGCCTTGGGGGACACGGCCAAGTATACGAACAGTTTTTCCCCCCGTTGGACTGACCAACCTTGGTAGCTGACGAAGGTGATCTTTGACTTGCTGAAGTGCTTGTTCAGCTTCTGCTGTCCATTCAAACTTGACTTTCTTCTTGATAGTAGCAAAAAAATAATGACACTTGTCTCCCGACTTAGACAAGAAACGTCCAAGGGCAGCTAGGCAACCCGTCAGGCGCTGAACTTCCTTTATCTTAGACGGGGACCTCATGTCTAGAATAGCTTGGATTTTCTCAGGATTGGCTTCTATGCCCCTCTGATCCACTAAGAAGCCTAAGAACTTCCCTGCCAAAACACCAAAGACACATTTTTTGGAGTTCAATTTCAGCTTGTACTTCCTGAGAGTTTCAAAGGTTTCTCTCAAATCACCAACATGGTTGCCTTCTTACTGACTTTTTACAATCATGTCATCTATATATGCTTCCATGTTCCTCCCCAATTGTGGCTGGAAAACCGTATTGATCAGTCTTTGGAAGGTGGCTGGAGCATTTCTGAGGCCAAAAGACATCCTTAGCCAGCCATATAGTCCTTTCTCCATGATGAAGGACGTCTTGTCTTGGTCCTCCGGCCACATGGGTATTTGGTGAAACCCTGAATAAGCGTCCATAAAGCTTAACAAAGCATGGCTAGCCGTGGAATCTACCAGCGGATCTAACTTAGGCAAAGGGAAGCTGTCCTTAGGACATGCCTTGTTGAGATCAGTGTAGTCCACGCACATTCTCCATGTGCCGTTGGGCTTTGGTACCATGACCACATTAGCAATCCAGTCTGGGTAGTATGTCTCTCTGATATAGCGTGATTCCAACAAATTCTGAACTTCTTGGTCGACCGCCTGGTTCCTGGCCGGTTCCAAGTGCCTTTTCTTCTGACGAACAGGCTTTAAGCTGGGGTCAACATTTAGCCGGTGGACGGCTATCTCTGGATCAATTCCAGGCATTTCTTCAACACAATAAGCAAACACGTCTTGAAATTCTTTTGAGCGAGTCAATCAAAATGCCCCCTTAAGCCGCAGGAGAGTGAAGATCCAATCTTTAAGGTTCTTTCTGGATGAGTTTCATCCAAACAAACATCTTCTGGGGGCCTCTACCGGCTTTGGACGTTCTATTGCCACGCCCATAATGGCCATCACTTCTCCAGACGAGGATGGCTCTTCCTTGACGGGCTCATACTTTCTTTTCTTGCTAGGAAGAATTTCGGACGTTTTCCTTGAGGGAGCAACCTGCGTCTGAGGACTTTCAATTGTCATTCTCAGAGAGGCCACTTGGTCCTTCACAATTTCGGATGCCTTCCCTCCGCCAGCAACCTTCGTCTGGTCTTGCTTGTCTGCCTTCCATGAAGACGGTTTCAGAGTAGTTAGGTAGCATTCCCTAGCCGCCTGCTGGTCTCCATACAAGGAGCCGATTTGACCACCATCAAATTCAAACTTCATAAGCATTAAGTGAGTTACTATCACAACTTTAACATGATTAAGAGTTGGTCGTCCAAGAATGACGTTGTAAGCTGTCAAATCTCGGACAACCAAGAACTTGATGAACAAAGTTCACGAGGCGTCCCTTCTCCCCAACTCGGACGGGCAGCATGGATCGTCCCCAAAGGATGAATGATTCCTCCCCCAAACCCAATGATTGGGTGATGGACGGGGACCAAGTTCTTCTCATCAAACCTCGCTTGAGATAGGCAATCGGCACTAATGATGTCCGTGGAGCTTCCCGTATCAATTAGAATCCTCCTTACTCTCACACTGGCTATCTTCATCTCCACAACCAAGGGATCATCATGGGGTGTTCTCAGCCTCCCCCGGTCTTGCTCGCTGACGACTACCTTGGGGAAGGGCTCAGCCTTTGTCTGATCTGTCAACAAAACTTGGCCGAGTTCCCTAAGATTGTTCTTATGCCCCCTATTGGTTGGCCCTCCAGCAACAAATCCTCCCAAGATAACAAGGACAACATCCTCGTCGGTGCTTTCACTTTCCTTCTTCTTGCTTCGACGGTCATCTCTCTTTTGAAACTTCTTTCCCCTTGGGGTAAGTATGGGTTCATCTTTCCTTTTCGAGCTAGATCCCTCTAATGCCCTCTTAAGGTGTTTACATTCATTGGTTTCATGCCCACGTCTTTGTGAAAGTGGCGCAATTGCTCTTATCCCTATTCCCGTAAGGGTCTTCATTTCAATTGAGCCTTTAGCTCATATTGATCCTTTA
>CANSZD010001333.1:350000-370418 GCA_947648045.1 Beta corolliflora
GGAATAAGAAATCAAAAAAAGATGGCTATTACAAAGAAAACACAAATACTTGAAAAAGCAAGGATAAGTAAAGAATATGATGAATATGATATAGAAGAACAAATAAAAGCCTTAGATGATCAATTAGCAATACACTAGTACAGAATCGACGATTTGCGTCGGATGTGAGGCGCCCATTTGCGTCGGACACAGGTCTCGACGCAGATGAGGATACAGGATCTGCGTCGGACAATGACGCGACGCAGTTGATTAGTTATCTGCGTCGGACCCTACCAAACCTGCGACGCAAATGGTCTACCATCTGCGTCGCATGGTCGCACATTAATCAACATGCGACGCAGATTAACCATTTTTTTATTTTAAAAAAAGTCCATTTGCGTCGGACTTAGTCATACATCCGACGCAAATGGTAATTTTTGTTAAAAAAAAATAACTTCACGTATAAAGAATACAAAGTCTGAATTTATACAAAATTAAACCTAAAATAGAAGAATGAAATTTCTGAATGAGATACTGCCCAGAATTCGTGTGATACAAAATTAAAGAATGAAATATACTTTTTTTTTTCGATTAACAAAGATGTATAAAAAAACACCAAGGGATAAGGCTAAAATCCCACCACAAAAATTCATCAACCACACAACAACAACAAAAAATTCATGACACCACACCACAAAAAATTCATCAACCACACAACAACAACAAATTCAATCAATTAAACGCTAAAATCAAGACGAAAAACGAAACTATAACGCTGAATTAACCAACACCACAAATTTACAATTGAAAACACCAAGGGATAACCGGGAAAAAAATTGAACCAGAATATATACAAAATTAAAAAACGAAATTAATTAAGAAACTAAAAAAATCAGATCTGAAAACACCAAGGGATAACCGAAAAAAATTTAATCATAATATATACAAAATTAAAAAACGAAATTAATCAAGAAACTAAAAAAATCAGGACTGAAAACACCATGGGATAACCGAAAAAAATTGAACCATAATATATACAAAATTAAAAAATGAAATTAATTAAGAAACTAAAAAAATCAGATCTAACTTATCATTCTTCTTCAATTCTTGATTTTTCTTGAATTCTCGTTCTTCTTGGATTTATGGAAATTCGGATCTCGTTCTTCCACCAAAATCTCCCTCACTTGAACGCATACTTCCACCATCAGCTGCTCGATTTGTCGATCTAGATCCGCGTCCGACGACATTTTTTCGATCTAAAACTTCTGGAAATCGATAAATCCTCGACAAAAATCGATCGAAAAGTGTAGATTTCTCCCTTTTTTAACAATTCAAACAAGCATTTGGATCGATTGCGATGAAATTAGAGTTAGGGTTGCAAATTCGGAGAAATTGATATAGAGGAACTGATTTAGGAATAGGGAGAAGATGAATCCATCAGTTGTGAGAGAAGAAAGAGGAGAAGTGGTGGTAGGGTAAGAGAGAGAGAGAGAGAGAGGGGGGTTTGAAAATAAAAGGAGAAGTGGGGAAAAACGGCTGGTTGTGAATAATTGTGGTAGGGTTTGAAAAATATAGCTGCTATCTGCGTCGCACGTATAGTGTGATCCGACGCACACAAAAGAATTTTTTAATGGGCTATCTGCGTCGGATGGGCCACGTGGTCCGACGTAGATAAGCCAAATCTTTTTTTGAGGGCTGGCTTAGCTTGTGGAAGAGGAATTTGAGAGGAATCATCTGCGTCACACCCTAACTAACATCCGACGCAGATGACTATCTGCGTCGCACACTAGTTAACTACGATGCACATATGTCGTCTTTTGCGTCGATTCCCTGTTGCATGCGACACAAATGACTATTGTGTGACGTTTGTCCTGTTGTGCGACGCAGATGGTGAGACGCAAATCGTCGTTTTTCTACTAGTACCATAGTATTTATAGGTATTGGTAATTTTTCAAAATATAATTTTCTAAATATAGTTAATTCTTCATTGTTTTGGCTCCCAATTCATAATAATTCATTTGAAATGTGCAATTGTATTTGTTTATATCTTCCGGACATAGAACATATTTCCATATTATATAATTGAGTTTTACTATATTCCTTTTTGGCCTCGTATGTTTAAAATCGCATTTAAATTTCCAAATTCTCTTCTAATTGCAATTTCATACTTTTTCAACATTCAGTGTTGAATCCGTCATGTCTTGTCCTTTCCGTTTTTGTACTTCTTAGTTCTGCTTTATCATTTGCTCCTATATAAGTTAACCAATTTCTAACTATTCCTGTTATTGTTCCTTCAATATAATTAGATGCTATGCTAACTGGTATTTTTGCTTCTATTAACCTTGCATTTATTTTAGCTACCCAATTTTGTATATCTAAATTAACATTTATTGAACAATCTAAATTTAAAGTTTCTCCTATTTGGTTATCTTTTGGTAAGTAATTATCTTCTATATTTCGTCTATATTTCCATATTTGTTCATTAAATTTATTATTATTATTATGATTTCTTTTTCTTAAAGTCGGTTTATAGTGTCTACTAGTTTCCATATAATTAATCTTCATCCTCGTAAGGACGTTAACTTTCTTTGTCTTTATCCGAATAAACCGATAACATTTAGATTTGTAGAATTAGCACTCTGAGAAATAATAATAAAGGCATGTTTTTAAAAAAGGAATAGATACTCCCTTAAAATTAGAATTAGCAAGATGATAGAATTAAAGAACCTATAGAAAAAAGCAATCATAGCACAACTTAAAGGAAACCTCATTTATCAAAAAGTAAGATTTATTATTAAACCAAATTATTCAATAAGTTTAACTGATATGTATATAGGAAAAGCATTAGTTTTATATTGGAAATTAGATGGAACTAATATGATAAACGGTCTAAAGTTATGACAAGATAATGCATAAATGCTTATATATTAACCAACCAACATCAAGTTTATACTAAAAACAAACTAGGACCAATAACTATAGATACCCCTTTTATCGATCTACTTTTTACCAATAAATAAAGGATTAAAAGTATACTCTAAACCAAATTATGGAGAACCGTAAATAGAAAAAAAAGAAGATTAAGCGTTTCTAGATCCGGAAAGGAACAAACAAATAATAATCAATCTATCAAAATTAAATCACAAGATTATTACGTAATAATACAAATTGGCAATGAAAATCAAAAGCAAAAATAGATATTAACTCGGATAATAATTATATTGCATTAGAAAACTTATCGAAAAAACTAATACTCCCTCCGTTTTTTTTAGATGTAACATTGAACTTTTCACATTTGTCGAGGCACAACTTTGACCGATAATATCTCTAATTGTATAAAAGTAAAAATTATAAAAAATATATATTTGGAAAGTGTATACCGTGACGAATCAAACAAGATCCCACATGACTATATTTTTCTTATGTATAAATAACAATTAATGGTCAAAGTGTATTGGATGAATAGTGCCCAAAGTCAATATGTTACATCTAAAAAAAACGGAGGGAGTACTTGATAATGAAAAATTCAATGGAAAAATAACTCTTTTAACAAAAATTGCAACACAAGATATAAATGTTGAGTATGTAGTAACTTTAAACAACAAAATAGTATTAGCCAAAGAATTTTTAAATACCGTAAAACCTTGGAAAATTAAGTCAGAATATTTTGAATTTACTTATAATCAAATCCAATTTTAAAACAGAATAGTCAATGAGTAATCTAACATCTAACCTGGAAATCGAATTCAAAGAATTAAATAAAATACGAAAACAAATAGAAAAAGCTAAGAAAGAGAAAAAATATATAAGTCAAAGACTGCAATATATAATATGCGCAGGATGTCATAAAAACAGTATAAGTATGTTATATGAGAAAGAAGGAAGGAAAATAAGAGAAATAGAAGAATTAGAACAGCAATTAGAAAATAAGAAAAATGAATTTTCATTGCTTAATAAAAATGAGTAATTTAATCTATATGCTTATAAAAATAATCTTTGAAGGATATAAGAGTAGATATTATACACCAATGGTAGATACATGAGCAGCTACAACAATCATGAAAGAAAATTGTTTTTCTTTAAAGGAGGTTGTATCTGGTACTAGGTTAGGAAAATCATATTCATTGATAACTGTTTTAGGGGTAATGGCTTGACTTGGATAATAGTTCTGCAAAGATGTATTCGTATTTCTTTTAAAAGGAGTGTTTATTTTTTTTGTAATAACTCGGCTTTTATAGCTTTGGCTACTGCCAATATCTATTTGCTCCTTAGCTGGATTGGAAGCTGCTTCTCTTTTCATAAGAGCAAGTTCTTCCATTAGCTCCTTTATCTTTAGCTTTTGCTCTTGATTCTCTTGAATCAATTGTCGAGAAGCAATTACGGAGATAATCTCGCATAGTAATTTTCATTAGTTTTTAGTAATTCAATAGAAAACTCATATTGGTTAATGTCAGCTATAAGTCTATTTATTTCTTTTCTTGTAATAGAATCTTGTAATTTTTGAGTTAAACAACTTCTGACTGTTTTATTATCTGTTCTAAGTATAAATTTGCTATAAACAACATAAGGTTCAAATTTTTTAATTCCATATTTTACTGCTTTTAATTCTTTTTTATTCATGTCCCAAGAAATTTCATTTGCTTTAAAAGTTCCTGAGTGGTAGCGACATATATATTCTTATTTATCATTTATGTACCTGTATTTTAGTACTGCTCCATAACCATTGTTAGTTTCACTAGCATCTGTTTCTACTATATAAATTCTTTATCTTCAT
Source organism: Beta corolliflora (assembly GCA_947648045.1). NCBI lineage: Eukaryota > Viridiplantae > Streptophyta > Magnoliopsida > Caryophyllales > Amaranthaceae > Beta > Beta corolliflora. Next base: position 354,754 of record CANSZD010001333.1, read on the forward strand.
CTGGAAAACTTAATTTTGGTAGTTTGCTAACTAATTCTTTAATTTTCTCTAAATTTTTAGATTTGTATCAGTGGCTTCCTGTCTAAAATTATAATCTTTCTTTAATTTTTTAGTAAGTGGTTCAGTATATTGTGATAATTTTGGTACAAATTCTCGAACTTGGTTTACTATACCTAAGAATTTTTGTAATTCTTTCTTAGTATTAATTTCCTTTTGATATTCTATGATTTTCTGAGCTATATGGTCTTGCATTTTTATTCTTGCTTTATCTATTTCAAATCCTAGAAATTCTATTTGTGTTTAAAATAATTCCATTTTATTTTTACTTAAAACTATTCCACAATTTTTTATTATTTCTATAAACTGTTCTAACAATTTATGATGTTCCTCTTGTGTTTTAGAATAAATTAGTATGTCATCTATATATACTACACAATTTGATAATTGATTTAAATATCTATCCATAAATGCATGGAATCTTCCAGGGGCATTTTTATATCCAAAGGGTAAAACATTCCGTTCATAAAATCCATTTGGTACTTTGAATGCTGTTAATTGTTTAGAGTCTTCAGTTAATTTTAGTTGGTGAAAACCACTTTTACAATTAAATTTTGAAAAGTAATTATATCCTTGTATCTGTCACATTTTAAGTATTTTATTTGTTATAGGATAATTATAAGTAACTGTTTTTTCGTTTAAGATTCTATAATCAATAACCATTCTTGTTTTTCCTCTTTTTTGTTCAGAATGACTATTAACTATGAATGCACTACTATTATGTTTCGAATTACTTGGTCTAATTAATTTTCCGGCTAATAATTATGTTATATGCATTTTAAATTCTTTTTCATCTCTTTGAGTGTTATTAAATGGTTTTTGGGATATTATACTATTTTGGTCTTTTAATGTAATTCGTACTTTAGTTTTGTGTTTATGTCAATTTGCTAAAGGATTGTCATTACATAGTTCTTCTAATATCTACTCTTATATCCTTCAAAGATTATCTTTATAAGTATATAGATTAAATTACTCATTTTTATTATACAATGCTAGTTCATTTTTCTTATTTTCTAATTGCTGTTCTAATTCTTCTATTTCTCTTATTTTCCTTCCTTCTTTCCCATATAACATACTTATACTGTTTATATGGCATCCTGCGCATATTATGTATTGCAGTCTTTGACTTATATATTTTTTTTCTTTCTTAGCCTTTTCAATTTGTTTTAGTAATTTCTTTAATTCTTTGAATTCGATTTCTAGGTTAGATGTTAAATTACTCATTGACTATTCTGGTTTTAAATTGGATTTGATTATAAGTAAATTCAAAATATTCTGATTCAATTTTCCAAGGTTTTACGGTATTTAAAAATTCTTTTCCTAATACTATTTGGTTGTTTAAAGTTACTACATATTCAACATTTATATCTTGTGTTGTAATTTTTGTTAAAAGAGTTATTTTTCGTTTAAAATTTTCATTATTATGTATTAGTTTTTCAGATAAGTTTTCTAATGCAATATAATTATTATCTGAGTTAATATCTATTTTTGCTTTTTGATTTTCATTGCCAATTTGTATTATTACGTAATAATCTTGTGATTTAATTTTGATAGATTGATTATTATTTGTTTGTTCCTTTCTCGGATCTAGAAACGCTTAATCTTCTTTTTACTATTTCTAGTTCTCCATAATTTGGTTTAGAGTATACTTTTTAATCCTTTATTTATTAGTAAAAGTAGATCAGGAAAAGGGGTATCTATAGTTATTGGTCCTAGTTTGTTTTTAGTATAAACTTGATGTTGGTTGGTTAATATATAAGTATTTTTGCATTGTCTTGTCATAACTTTAGATCCGTTTATCATATTCATTCCATCTAATTCCCAATATAAAACTAATGCCCTTTCTATATTCATATCAGTTAAGCTTATTGAATAATTTGGTTTAATAATAAATCTTACTTTTTGATAAATGAGGTTTCCATTAAGTTATGCTATGATTGCTTTTTCTATAGGTTCTTTAATTCTATCATCTGCTAATTTTAATTCTAAGGGAGTATCTATTCCTTCTTTAAAACATGCTTTTATTATTATTTCTGTAGCTGCTAATTCTACAAATCTAAATGTTATCGGTTTATTTCCTAAAGGTTTATTAATTTTTTCTATTTCTTCATTTAGTACTTCTTGTGTTATTAATGGGACCTTTGTATTACCTTGTACTTGTGTTATATCTATGACATGTTCTCTCGTCTGCTATTACTAGATATTCTTTCTTTTCTTTTTCTAAATATATTTAATAAATCATATTTTTTCTCAAATATCTTTTTTGAAGATAAACTAAATCCTTCATGTTTCAATTTATCAAACCTTTGTAAATCAAAAATAGCTCTTTGATCTTTATGTTGTGGGGTAATATCTTCATCATAATCAACTTCCTGTAATTCTTTATCCATCACTATCTGTTTCAGTATTATCTTCTTCTTCACTATTCATAATTTCATTTATTTCAGTACTATCTGTTTCATATTCAAAAATATATATTTCTTCATCTGGTGGTATATTAGTTTTTCCTAGTTCGAATTCCGCTATATGTAATTCAATAAAATTAATATTTTTAAGTTTTTTATTAATTTATTTTGTATTTTTATTTACTCTAGTTTTACATTTTCTTGCTATATGACCTATTTGACTACAATTATAACATCTACATTTCTTGGGGTTTTTAGCATACTTATAAATTTTCCTTTTAACAAAGTAATTCTTATTTGATTTCTTTTTATGTTTATATTTTCCATATGGTTTAAACCTTTTATATCTTCTTGGCTTTGTTAAGTTTTTATTTATTCTATGACATCCAAATTTTGGTATTTCATGTTTTTCACAACAATTACTTATTTTGGCTTGTTTTCTAAATGCTTTTTGATTGTTAATTTCTATACAATAATTTCTATACCAAGTTTGTAAAAAGGATATTTGTTCTCCTAAAGTTCCTGATTTGGGTTCTTTGGCATATGCTTCTTGTACCATAGTATTTATAGGTATTGGTAATTTTTCAAAATATAATTTTCTAAATATAGTTAATTCTTCAGTTGTTTCGGTTCCCAATTCATAATAATTCATTTGAAATGCGCAATTGTATTTGTTTATATCTTCTGGACACATAGAACATATTTCCATATTATATAATTGAGTTTTACTATATTCCTTTTTGGCCTCTGTATGTTTTAAATCTGCATTTAAATTTCCAAATTCTCTTCTAATTGCAATTTCATACTTTTTCAACATTTGTGTTGAATCTGTCATGTCTTGTCCTTCTGTTTTTGTACTTCTTAGTTCTGTTTTATCATTTGCTCCTATATAAGTTAACCAATTTCTAACTATTCCTGTTATTGTTCCTTCAATATAATTAGCTGCCATGCTAACTGGTATTTTTGCTTCTATTAACCTTGCATTTATTTTAGCTACCCAATTTTGTATATCTAAATCAACATTTATTGAACAATCTAAATTTAAAGTTTCTCCTATTTGGTTATCTTTTGGTAAGTAATTATCTTCTATTTTTCGTTGATATTTCCATATTTGTTCATTAAATTTATTATTATTATTATGATTTCTTTTTCTTAAAGCTAGTTTATAGTGTCTACTAGTTTCCATATAATAGTAATCTTCATCCTCATTAAGGACGTTAATTTCTTTGTCTTTATCTGAATTAAAATCGATTCTAAATAGTTTGAATATCTAAATTCATGACTAGATTGATCCGAATTAAAATCTTCAATATTTTCCTCTATATTGTTTACTTCAAGTCTTTCAATTTCAGTATTTAGATCTTCTAACGTATTATTATGTATTGCCTCTTCATCTGATTCATGAATTTCGGATATGTTAGTTTTATCTTTTATATTAAGTATAAGCTGTTTTTTCTATTTTATCAAATCTATTATTATACTCTATTTTGAGATTTTGTATTTCTTCATTAAAAATTATTTTCTACTCTATACACTTTTTCTAGTATTTGTTTAGTGTTACTATGTATGATTTTCATAGATTCTTCCATTTTTCTCATTCTTTCATCATATTTTCTTTCTAACTTTTTTAATTTTTTATATATATCATTTATTGTTTTGTTTTCTTGATAATCACTAGATATATTTGTTATTTGCACTAAATTATTTTCTTTGGCTAGTCTTCGTTCCCTATAAAATTCAGTTTCTAATATCATTTCTTTTCTATCATTTATTAAATATAATCTTCCTTCCATAATTTCTGCAAATTATCTATTTTGATTTGTTTTATGTATTTTAAATGGGCCATCTTTCTTATTATTTCTGTATCAATAATCTTTTCAGTTTTATTCATTAATCCGGTTGTTCAACTTTCCTTTGATATTCAACTTCTATTCTTTTTCTCAAAAGTAATTCAGGAAATAACTGGGAATATTCTTTCATTAGAATTCCATTTTGTTTTCTTTATTTTCTTTTAATAATTGTATAATTAATAAGATGTTTGTGTTTATTATTTTTAGATTAGTTACAAAATTACATTCTTGTTCTAGTTCACTCATATGTATAAGCTTGATTTACATGCTTCATATTCAATATGATTCCTTTGATATTCAATATGATTTCTTTCTATTTTATCAGCTATGTCATCTTGTTCTTTGAGTTGTATGTTTAGTATTGCTAATTGATCATCTAAGGCTTTTATTTGTTCTTCTATATCATTTTCATCATATTCATTACTTAACCTTGTTTTTTCAAGTATTTGTATTTTCTTTGTAATAGCCATCCTTTTTTGATTTTTTATTCCTAAACATTTAACATCCGATTGTATAGTTGATATAAAGTAGTTAAAGTTTCTCTTTTTATAACCTTTCTAATTTGTGATTTAGTTGTCATATATATAGAGAGTTTTGTAAATGTTTAAGTTCTATTTTCTTATTTAAGAGTATATATTTCTTAATTTGTTTTCTTGTAATTTCTTTTATTATAGCATCTTTTATTTTAATATCATTTCTTCAATATGCTTCATGTAAATAGTTTTCAAAAACATCTATTTTTTCTTGTAAACTCGTGATTTGAAATTCTAAAATAAATTCTCTCATATCTATATGTTCTTTAACGTTTCTTATTTGTGTTTTCATACTTTTAAATGAATCAAGTAAGATTTTCTTCTGAACCTTTTGTTAGAATCAATCCCTTCATTTACAACATACATCAATCAATTAATAATAATTCTATCAGCCTTCATATAAGTATTACTGATCCGCTCTTCTACCACTAAGCATTAAAGCAGATTAAACAATATCACACTCTTTAACCTCACCACATAGGTTTATGCATTATGTCCAAAATGCCTTTTCCTCTTCAACGGCTAAATAGGACCACTGCTACCAATTGTCTCTTGGTTATTAAGCATGATATTACTTAATCTGGGAGAGCATAATTAAGATAGTACACATCCTATATGAAGTTATAGAATTATTTTAACAGATCTCAGTATTGTTATAAACTAAAGGATTGAATTTAAACTCAGTTCATAAGAAGGAAATTTACCTTAGCTTCTTCCATAGTTGATAATAAGATATCTTAGACCGATGCTAGCTTTGATTTACCTTGCTATGATACCAACTTTGTGGATCTTTACGCGGAATTTTAAATTTTTTTGAATGAGAACAAAGGAGAGAGAAAGATGTGGTGAAAGATGCGATGATGCCAAAGCTGCATCAAGGCTTTCTTATTTATAGGCAAACATTTACAATGTTCGTACAAATTTTTGTTACTATTACACTTACTATTTGCTACAGTAAAACTACTATTCGCTACTATTCATTCTTTCCAGCTGTTAAGCTTTCAGCTGAATATCTGTTGTTCAACTATTACAGACACTATAACTTTTAACTGTTACATGTCAGCTTGTCTTTACAATTTATCTAATCCTTATCTCTTACTATTGCTAGTTGACAGCTGTTTTATATTTACAGGATATGCTATATCTCTACTGTTGATTCCACTATGCTTGATGATGATTCTCCTCTATCTTCACTACTGTCCATATCTTCGATAATTGGTACAGTAATTTGTTTGCTCCCACACATTTGACATGTGTGATTGTTTACTTGTTGCATCCATCTGCAATATTTTTTCAAGGTATCTTGAGTCATGAAATCTCGAGGTAACCGGTGTCCGATCTGGGTGAAGCAAGCTCCATATCTAGGATTTGGTAGTTTCAATAGCATCTTGGTATAATTAATATTTTGTTTCAAATTTGTATATGTACATTAGTTTGGTAAAGTGTAATTTTACTACTATTATTGTTAAAACCGTTTATTCTAAATGGTGTATCTAACCTTTTCCATACGGGTAAACAATTTTCTTTCATGATTGTTGTAGCTACTCCCGTATCTACCATTGGTGTATAATATCTACTCTTATATCATTCAAAGATTATTTTTATAAGTATATAGATTAAATTACTCATTTTTATTAAGCAATGCTAATTCAATTTTCTTATTTTCTAATTCTTTGTTCTAATTCTTCTATTTCTCTTATTTTCCTTCCTTCTTTCTCATATAACATACTTATACTATTTTTATGACATCCTCGCGCATATTATATATTGCGGAGTCTTTGACTTATATATTTTTTCTCTTTCTTAGCTTTTTCTATTTGTTTTCGTATTTTATTTAATTCTTTGAATTCGATTTCTAGGTTAGATGTTAGATTACTCATTGACTATTGCGGTTTTAAATTGGATTTAATTATAAGTAAATTCAAAATATTACGTCTCAATTTTCCAAGGTTTTACGGTATTTAAAAATTCTTTGCCTAATACTATTTTGTTGTTTAAAGTTACTACATACTCAACATTTATATCTTGTGTTGCAATTTTTGTTAAAAGATTAATTTTTTCCTTTTAATTTTTCATTATTAAGTATTAGTTTTTTTGATAAGTTTTCTAATGCAATATAATTATTATCTCGAGTTAATATCTATTTTTGCTTTTTGATTTTCATTGCCAATTTGTATTATTACGTAATAATCTTGTGATTTAAATTTGATAGATTGATTATTATTTGTTTGTTCCTTTTCGGATCTAGAAATCCTTAATCTTCTTTTTTCTATTTCTAGTTCTTCATAATTTGGTTTAGAGTATACATTTAATCCTTTATTTATTGGTAAAACTAGATCGAGAAAAGGGGTATCTATAGTTATTAGTCCTAGTTTGTTTTTAGTATAAACTTGATGTTGGTTGGTTAACATATAAGCATTTTTACATTGTAGTGTCATAACTTTAGATCCGTTTATCATATTAATTCCATTTAATTTCCTATATTCATATCGGTTAAACTTATTGAATAATTTGGTTTAATAATAAATCTTACTTTTTGATAAATGAGGTTTCCTTTAAGTTGTGCTATGATTGCTTTTTCTATAGGTTCTTTAACTCTATCATCTCGTTAATTCTAACTCTAAGGGAGTATCTATTCCCGCTTTAAAACATGCTTTTATTATTATTTCGTAGTTGCTAATTCTACAAATCTAAATGTTATCGGTTTATTTCCTAAAGGTTTATTAATTTTTTCTATTTCTTCATTTAGTACTTCTTGTGTTATTAATGGGACCTTTGTATTACCTTGTATTTGTGTTATATCTATGACATGTTCTCTATACTAGATATTCTCGTCTTTTCTTTTCTAAATATATTTAACAAATCATATTTTTTCTCAAATATCTTTTTGAAGATAAAGTAAATCCTTCATGTTTCAATTTATCAAACCTTTGTAAATCAAAAATAGCTCTTTGATCTTTATGTTGTGGGGTAATATCTTCATCATAATCAACTTCCTGTAATTCTTTATCCATCACTATCTATTTCAAGTATTATCTTCTTCTTCACTATTCATAATTTCATTTATTTCAAGATCTTATCTATTTCATATTCTAAAACATATATTTCTTCATCCGGTGGTATATTAGTTTTTCCTAGTTCGTATATATTCCGCTATATGTAATTCAATAAAATTAATATTTTTAAATTTTTTATTAATTTCTTTTGTATTTTTATTTACTTTAGTTTTACATTTTCTTGCTATATGACCTATTTGACCACAATTATAACATCTATATTTCTTGGGGGTTTTTTTAGCATACTTATAAATTTTCCTTTGAACAAAGTAATTCTTATTTAATCTCTTTTTATGTTTATATTTTCCATATGGCTTAAACCTTTTATATCTTCTTGGCTTTTGTCTTGGTCTTTTAATTTTATAGTTTTTATTTAATCTATGACCTCCAAATTTTGGTATTTCATATTTTTCACAACAATTACTTATTTTGGCTTGTTTTCTAAATGCTTTTTGATTGTTAATTTCTATACAATAATTTCTATACCAAGTTTGTAAAAAGGATATTTGTTCTCCTAAAGTTCCCGATTTGGGTTCTTTGGCATATGCTTCTTGTACCATAGTATTTATAGGTATTGGTAATTTTTCAAAATATAATTTTCTAAATATAGTTAATTCTTCGAGTTGTTTCGGTTCCCAATCTATAATAATTCATTTGAAATGCGCAATTGTATTTGTTTATATCTTCCGGACACATAGAACATATTTCCATATTATATAATTGAGTTTTACTATATTCCTTTTTGGCCTCCGTATGTTTTAAATCTGCATTTAAATTTCCAAATTCTCTTCTAATTGCAATTTCATACTTTTTCAACATTTGTGTTGAATCTTGTCATGTCTTGTCCTTCTGTTTTTGTACTTCTTAGTTCTGTTTTATCATTTGCTCCTATATAAGTTAACCAATTTATAACTATTCCCGTTATTGTTCCTTCAATATAATTAGTCGCCATGCTAACCGGTATTTTTGCTTCTATTAACCTTGCATTTATTTTAGCTACCCAATTTTGTATATCTAAATCAACATTTATTGAACAATCTAAATTTAAAGTTTCTCCTATTTGGTTATCTTTTGGAAAAGTAATTATCTTCTATTTTTCGTCGATATTTCCATATTTGTTCATTAAATTTATTATTATTATTATTATTATTATTATGATTTCTTTTTCTTAAAGATGGTTTATAGTGTCTACTAGTTTTCATATAATAGTAATCTTCATCCTCAGTAAGGACGTTAATTTCTTTGTCTTTATCTCGAATTAAAATCTCGATTCTAAATAGTTTGAATATCTAAATTCTTGACTAGATTAATTAGAATTAAAATCTTCAATATTTTCCTCTATATTATTTACTTCAAGTCTTTCAATTTCAGCATTTTGATCTTCTAACTTATTAATATTTATTGCCTCTTCATCTGATTCATGAATTTCAGATATGTCAGTTTTTTCTTTTATATTAAGTATAAGCTGTTCTTCTATTTTATCAAATCTATTATTATACTCTATTTTGAGATTTTGTATTTCTTCGTTAAAATTATTTTCTACTCTATACACTTTTTCTAGTATTTGTTTAGTATTACTATGTATGATTTTCATAGATTCTTCCATTTTTCTCATTCTTTCATCATATTTTCTTTCTAACTTTTCTAATTTTTTTATATATATCATTTATTGTTTTGTTTTCTTGATAATCACTTGCTATATTTGGTATTTGCACTAAATTATTTTCTTTGGCTAGTCTTCGTTCTCTATCAAATTCAGTTTCTAATATCATTTCTTTTCTATCATTTATTAAATATAATCTTCCTTCCATAATTTCTGCAAATTGTCTATAGTTTTATGTATTTTAAATGAACCATCTTGATATCTTATTATTTCTGTATCAATTATCTTTTCAGTTTTATTCATTAATCTGGTTGTTCAATTATCCTTTGATATTCAACTTCTATTCTTTTTCTCAAAAGTAATTCAGGAAATAACTGGGAATATTCTTTAATTATTTTCTTATCTAAAATTTTATAACCTTGTTCTTCTAATTCTATTGGTATTTTAGTATTACTGGATTCTATTTTGTTTTCTTTATTTTCTTTTAATAATTATATAATTAATAAGATGTTTGTGTTTATCATTTTTAGATTAGTTACAAAATTACCTTCTTGTTCTAGTTCACTCATATGTATAAGCTTGATTTACTTGGTTCATATTCAATATGATTTCTTTCTATTTTATCAGCTATGTCATCTTGCTCTTTGAGTTGTATGTTTAGTATCGCTAACTGATCATCTAAGGATTTTATTTGTTCTTCTATATCATTTTCATCATATTCATTACTTAACCTTGCTTTTTCAAGTATTTGTATTTTCTTTGTAATAGCCATCCTTTTTTGATTTTTTATTCCCAAACATTTAACATCTGATTGTATAGTTGATATGAAGTAATTAAAGTTTTCTCTTCTTATAGCCTTTTTAATTTGTGATTTAGTTGTCATATATATAGAGAGTTTTGTAAATGTTTAAGTTCTATTTTCTTATTTATGAGTATATCTTTCTTAATTTGTTTTCTTGTAATTTCTTTTATTATAGCATCTTTTATTTCAATATAATTTCTTCTATATGCTTCATGTAAATAGTATTCAAAAACATCTATTTTATCTTGTAAACTCGTGATTTGAAATTCTAAAATAAATTCTTTCATATCTATATGTTCTTTAACGTTTTTTATTTGTGTTTTCATACTTTTAAATGAATCAAGTAAGATTTTCTTCTAAACCTTTTGTTAGACTCAATCCCTTCATTTATAACAGACATCAATCAATTAATAATAATTCATTTAGCCTTCATATAAGTATTTCGATCCGCTCTTCTACCACTAAGCATTAAAGCAGGAATTAAACAATATCACACTCTTTAACCTCACCACATATGTTTTATGCATTATGTCAAAAACGCCTTTTCCTCTTCAACGACTAAACAGGACTACTGCTACCAATTGTCTCTTGGTTATTAAGCATGATATTACTTAATCTGGGAGAGCATAATTAAGATAGTACACATCCTATATGAAGTTATAGAATTATTTTAACAGATCTCAGTATTGTAATAAACTAAAGGATTGAATTTAAACTCGGGTTCATAAGAAGGAAATTTACCTTAGCTTCTTCCATAGTTGATAATAAGATATCTTAGACCGATGCTAGCTTTGATTATCCTTGCTCTTATACCAACTTTGTGGATCTTTACGCGGAATTTTAAATTTTTGTGAAAGAGAACAAAGGAGAGAGAAAGATGTGGTGAAAGATGCGATGATGCCAAAGCCGCATCAAGGCTTTCTTATTTATAGGCAAACATTTACAATGTTCGTACAAATTTTGTTACTATTACACTTACTATTTGCTACAAGAAACTACTATTCACTACTATTCATTCTTTCCAATTGTTAAGCTTTCAATTTTAATATCTATTGTTCAACTATTACGGATTCACTATAACTTTTAACGCATTACATGTCGCCTTGTCATTACAATTTATCTAATCCTTATCTCTTACTATTGCTAGTTGACAATTGCTTTATATTTATCTCTATTGTTGATTCCACTATGCTTGATGATGATTCTCCTCTATCTTCACCTATTGTCCATATCTTCGATAATTGTATAGTAATTTGTTTGCTCCCACACATTTGACATGTGTGATTGTTTACTTGTTGCATCCAAATTGTAATATTTTTTCAAGGTATCCGGAGTCATGAAATCTCGAGGAATATACCTTATAAGCGGTGTCTCGATCTCGGTGAAGCAAGCTCCATATCCAGGATTTGGTAGTTTCAATAGCATCATGATTGTATACTCGACTTTGAGATATAACTAGAGTATTTAATTCTTTATGGTTTATCCATATAGGAGTTTTTATTATATTACATAGAGCTTCATATATTGTTTTAATCTTAACAGCTCTTTTTTCTCGAAGAATATCTTGTATTTCATTGATATTTAATTCAGGCGGGCCATAACTTTCTCAGGGGATAATATAACTGGAAGTACATCCCATTTTAATAATTCTTAAGCTTTGCTTTATCTCTTGTAAGGTAACTTCGCTCGTGGCGTATAACACCTTACAAAAATCATAGGAGATTTTGTAAGTTGTAAATAATTCCTAGTTGTTTTATATAGGCTAGGTAATGGAGATGATCAATATATACTCGAATTTAAGTCCATAATCATAGGTCGTGCTTTAAATTCGCATTACATCCAGGTAATGCTATTAATTCGTTTAGTTTTTTCAAAGGATTGGTAACATATCCTCTCTCTATTTCAACTTGATTATTTCGATAATGGCTGCAGGGGACAAGTGTTTAGTTTATTTGCAATAATTTGGAAATTAGCTATATCTTGTCGAACCAAGGGCTCATAGTTTGTTTAGTACCAAGAGTTAATTTTTCTTTAAAGGAGGTTGTATCTGGTACTAGGTTAGGAAAATCATATTCATTGATAACTGGTTTAGGGGTAATGGCTTGACTTGGATAATAGTTCTGCAAAGATGTATTCGTATTTCTTTAATAAGGAGTGTTTTTTTTTTGTAATAACTCTACTTTTATAGCTTTGGCTACACGCCAATATCTATTTCGCTCCTTAGCCGGATTGGAAGTCTTCTCTTTTCATAAGAGCAAGTTCTTCCATTAGCTCCTTTATCTTTAGCTTTTGCTCTTGATCCTCTTGAATCAATTGTCGAGCTAGTTCTCGAGAGATAATATGCATAGCAATTTTCATTAGTTTTTAGTAATTCAACGTAAAACTCATATTGGTTAATGTCAACTATAATTCTATTTACTTCTTTTCTTGTAATAGAATCTTGTAATTTTTGAGTTAACCAACTTCTGGCTGTTTTATTATCTGTTCTAAGTATAAATTTGCTATAAACAACATAAGGTTCAAATTTTTTTAATTTCATATTTTACTGCCTTTAATTCCTTTTTATTTATGTCCCAATTGATTTCATTTGCTTTAAAAGTTCCTGAGTGGTATCGACATATATATTCTTTTTTATCATTTTTGTACTCGTATTTTAGTACTTGCTCCATAACCATTGTTTGTTTCACTACCATCTGTTTCAACAATCCATATAAATTCTTTATCTTCATCGGGAAAACTTAATTTTGGTAGTTTGCTAACTAATTCTTTAATTTTCTCTAAAATTTTTGTATCGGTAGCTTCCCATCTAAAATCATAATCTTTCTTTAATTTTTTAGTAAGTGGTTCAGTATATTGTGATAATTTTGGTACAAATTCTCGAACTTGGTTTACTATACCTAAGAATTTTTGTAATTCTTTCTTAGTATTGATTTCCTTTTGAAATTCTATGATTTTTTCGAGCTATATGGTCTTGCATTTTTATTCCGCTTTATCTATTTCAAATCCTAGAAATTCTATTTGTGTTTTAAATAATTCCATTTTCTTTTTTCTTAAAACTATTCCACTATTTTTTATTATTTCTATAAATTGTTCTAATAATTTATAATGTTCCTCCTGTGTTTTAGAATAAATTAGTATGTCATCTATATATACTACACAATTTGATAATTGATTTAAATATCTATCCATAAATGCTTGGAATCTTCCAGGGGCATTTTTATATCCAAAGGGTAAAACATTCCATTTATAAAATCCATTTGGTACTTTGAATGTTGTTAATTGTTTAGAGTCTTCAGTTAATTTTAGTTGGTGAAAACCACTTTTACAATCAAATTTTGAAAAGTAATTATATCCTTGTATCTGTCTCATTTTAAGTATTTTATTTGGTATAGGATAATTATAAGTAACTGTTTTTTCGTTTAAGATTCTATAATCAATAACCATTCTTGTTTTTCCTCTTTTTTGTTCAGAATGATTATTAACTATGAATGCACTACTACTATGTTTCGAATTACTTGGCCTAATTAATTTTCCGGCTAATAATTCTATTATATGCATTTTAAATTCTTTTTCATCTCTTTGAGTGTTATTAAATGGTTTTTGGGATATTATACTATTTTGGTCTTTTAATGTAATTCGTACTTTAGTTTTGTGTTTATGCCAATTTGCTAAAGGATTGTCATTACATAGTACTTCTAATTTGAGTTTTAACGGAGTAACCTTATCTAAATGTAATATTCCGAATTCTATTATTTCTAAATTGTTATTTTCCTTTTATGTTGTCATTCTTTGGATTAATTGGTGTTCTTCTCCTATTTTACATTTTTCCCACTCTAGAGGTATTCTTTCTCTATTTTTAACTACATTAGTTTTCAATTTATATATGCATGGAGTAAATAATGTAAGAAATTCTTTACCTATGCTAAATGGTTTATATTTATTGAGGAAATTGGTTCCTAATATTATGTCTTTTCCTATTAATTCAAAGCAATATACTCTTGGTATATTTAATATTTTGTTCCAAATTTGTATTTGTACATTAGTTTGGTAAAGTGTAATTTTACTACTATTATTGTTAAAACCGTTTATTCTAAATGGTGTACCTAACCTTTTCCATACTTGGTAAACAATTTCTTTTCGTGATTGTTGTAGCCGCTCCCCGTATCTACCATTGGTGTATAATATCTACTCTTATATCCTTCAAAGATTATTTTTATAAGTATATAGATTAAATTACTCATTTTTATTAAACAATGCTTATTCATTTTTCTTATTTTCTAATTGATGTTCTAATTCTTCTATTTCTCTTATTTTCCTTCTTTCTTTCTCATATTACATACTTATACTATTTTTTATGACATCCCCGCGCATATTATATATTACTGTCTTTGACTTATATATTTTTTCTCTTTCTTAGCTTTTTCTATTTGTTTTCGTATTTTATTTAATTCTTTGAATTCGATTTCTAGGTTAGATGTTGGATTACTCATTGACTATCTCCGTTTTAAATTGGATTTGATTATAAGTAAATTCAAAATATTTTGACTCAATTTTCCAAGGTTTTACTAGATTAAAAAATTCCTTTGCCTAATACTATTTTGTTGTTTAAAGTTACTACATACTCAACATTTATATCTTCAGGTTGCAATCTTTGTTAAAAGAGTTATTTTTTTCTTTTAAATTTTTCATTATTAAGTATTAGTTTTTCCGATAAGTTTTCTAATGCAATATAATTATTATGTGAGTTAATATCTATTTTTGCTTTTTGATTTTCATTGCCAATTTGTATTATTACGTAATAATCTTGTGATTTAATTTTTGATTGATTGATTATTATTTGTTTGTTCCTTTCTAGATCTAGAAATGCTTAATCTTCTTTTTTCTAATTCTAGTTCTTCATAATTTGGTTTAGAGTATACATTTAATCCTTAATTTATTGGTAAAACTAGATCAAGAATAAAGGGTATCTATAGTTATTGGTCCTAGTTTATTTTTAGTATAAACTTGATGTTGGTTGGTTAATATATGCATTTTTGCATTGTATTGCCATAACTTTAGATCCGTTTATCATATTAATTCCATTTAATTTCCAATATAAAACTAATGCCTTTCCTATATTCATATCGCTTAAACTTATTGAATAATTTGGCTTAATAATAAATCTTACTTTTTGATGTAAATGAGGTTTCCTTTAAGTTGTGCTATGATTGCCTTTTCTATAGGTTCTTTAACTCTATCATCTGGCTAATTCTAACTCTAAGGGAGCATCTATTCCTTCTTTAAAACATGCTTTTATTATTATTTATGTAGTCAGAATTCTACAAATCTAAATGTTATCGTTTATTTCCTAAAGATCTAT